>CM029021.1:193862229-193926609 GCA_016801055.1 Panax notoginseng
CATAATTATAAAGAAATTCTCAACAGATTTGGGTGGACTCATAAATAAGTATAACAATAAATGCACAGTTCTTAGGTCATAAAATTATAATTAAAAGGGTTTAAAAGAATGCAGAAGTGCCAGGCCTCCCAGCACACTGCACAAGAAAAATAAAGGCCGACATAGTTCATATAATTGCTACATGGCTGCTACTATAACAACAAATGTTAAACGGGCATTCAGAGAAGCATATAATCAAACCTGTCGATTTGAATCCTCTTGGTCACCAGCATAGGAATCACCATATTTCAGCATGCATGTTGATAGTGCTGGGGTCAACTGATTAGAAGATCCAGGCGACGTGGTTATATACTCATGCTCAGTAACTGGCCGGAGCATCAACAATTCTGTTGACACTATAAGGAGTCTGAGGAACTACAGGCTGCTGTTCTGAAGGATCTTTCTTCTCAAGGTTTATCTCCTTATGATCCTGATTAGGATGGCTTTCGAGTAAAGAATTAGTATTACAGGCATATCTACGGCGACTGGACTGTGATTGTTTCTTTCCAGGTCTTGAGTTTTTGGATGAGAAATCTTCTTTCTCATTAGAATTTCCATTCACTGCCTTACTTCGACCTCCATATAGGGCCTCTTTAGGCATCAGTAACTTGTCATCTATACGAGCTTCATTTAGCTTCTCACTTCTGCTACCAGTAGAAGGAGGACGAAGCGATCTCGATCTTGATGAAAATCTGAAATACCTATCCTTCCAAGCATCCCTACTGCTAATACCCAAAGGATAATCCCTCTTTGCTATTTCATTTTTCTCATCAAATCCATCCCTCGTTTCATCTACACCCATTCCGGTATCCAAATTCCTCAGTTTCACCTCAGGCATAGAGAACATTTCGCGAAGTGTGCTTCCCTCACCATCCACTCTCACATCTTGATACCTACGAGCCATTTTCCACCTCTCCAACAATCTCTTCTTTGTCTCCCTACTGACAAAGGATTCTGTTGAATCATATGAAGTCAATTTCATGACGACCGATTCACTTGCAGAATCAATTCCAGAGAAGTCATAAAGGCCCCCAGTCCCAGGAATTAGTCTAACGCAAGATGGAAAATCAACCATCATGCGACCAAAAACCTCTAGCATTTCTGTTTTAAATTTCTTAGCAGCTTCTCTAGCCTTGTTAACATCTATAATGCGACCAGAAGTCTCTCTCATTTCTCTAGTAGCTTTCCTGACAGTTTCTCTAGCTTCTCTACACTTGGGCATCGAAAGCCCTACATCTTTAGAGAAATCTATCTTTCCAAAGTAGCCTTCCTCCTTCGTCCAAGTACTCATATATTCCTTATGATTCCAACAGTTGGACAAATTAGCATGTGAAGAAGAAGGTGATGAAAAAGAGTTGAAAGCATCCCGCGATGTTGCATAGTTTGGCTTCAGGATAACAATCCTTCTACTAACAATGTCGGACTCGTCTTTCCCATCTGTACCAACTTTCGATGACTTCACAGAATTTTGAGAACCATTACTACTGTAAGAGTGCCTCAAAATGTCATCCTCGTGTATCTCTTTAGACCCAACGTCATGCTTCTTTGAAGCTTCTCTCTCTGCTTTCCAGCGTTTAGCCTTGGGTTCATGTTTTGCAGAATTTGATGGCTTTAAAACTGCTATGTGATTGCACATAGAACTGGAAGGATCCGCTTGCACACCTCGCAGATGCTTTACAAACAATGAGTTTGGTTGCTGAAGAAGTTCCAGCATCAAGTCTTTATTAGAGCCTGACTTTTCAACTGTGTCCTCAAACACAGCCTTGGACTCTGGCTGCTCCACATAGCTCTTCTTATGGCATAGGCCCTCACACAGGTGAGCATCTCTCTGTGATACTATTGCTGCAGCTCTCTGTATATTGTTGTCCGCCAATCTTTTTTGTTGTCCACGTAATGGCTGCTGAGACGGCAACCCATCGAGACCCATCAATCTGGCAATCACATTTGGTGATGCCAGCTTTGGAATATTGTTTTCTTTATGGATCTGCTTGCTTCCTGACATGAATTGGCATAACAACATTAGATTGTCCATTCAAAGATAAGGCACATAAACAAACAAAAAGATTCAAAGGCAGCTATACGAAAACAGACAGTTCATACTCATGAAATCAAATAATAAAATTTATCACAAGCTTGCAGTAAATCTAAGGAGCACTATGTAACTGAAGCCCTCAACCTCATAAATTGATGAGAATGCTCATCAAACTGAAGCTAGACTAAAATTGAGAATAAGTACGAACAAAAACATAAAAGGAAATGTATGAACCTAATTAAGTGTCGTTATAGATGTATAGCGACAGTTTTTGTGTGGAAATATCATTTTAGTAGTTTCCTAATATCTTATAAAGAAGACGACAAATTATACAGCAAAAGCACTACTTTATAACTTTATTACACTTGCAAATGAACTTACTTTAAGAAAGCACTAGCAATATCAAAACAAAACCTTAACTTCAGCTAATCACAAATAGCATACATAAGAACATAAAACCACAAGATGTTTTCTGGTCGCACATAAATTGTACGAAAACTGGAGAAAAAAATCTAAAATTTATATTTACCATTCTTCAAACAAAATAAAATTATTTCGTATATCAATTATCTCTCAGATTTTTTTATTTAAAAAACAAAAAAGAAAAAAAGTAAAGAATTCAACCTGATTCATGTTCTGCAAGTTTTTCAAAACAGCACGAACATAAAAAGGATCAATTGACTATTCAGATAATGCAGTGTATACATATAGAGAGAGAGAAATAGACCTCCAATTTTATAACTTGAACTCTTGGACTTCCCTAGCCGCCGAATTCTATCCATTATTTCACGCGAAAAAACAAAACGGAAAACCAGAATTAAGAAGGAAAAAAAAGGAAAGTTTCCCAGTTAAGCTTAGATCGGAAATAATGCCGGGGAAGGCAAGAGAGCGTGTACAAAGCAATAAGGGAAGTTTTGATGAAGACGAACGCCGAGATTTTGAGCTCATTCGAACACCTACAAGGTTACACCATACCCATTCTACTTCTTATTGTTTATATATACATATATATATCAAGAGAGAAAGAGAGAATCGGGAGGGAGGAGAGAGAGAAAATCACAGTGACAGAAGAAGAGCGTACTTTTAGAGAGTGAGAGACCGACTGTATTTCAACTTTCTTAATTGAAAAATTATGTGCGAATAACATGAAGGAGGAAGAGGAGAGGAGGGAGGATGCCTATCTGCTCGGTCAAGTGGTGTGGTCCACACGATTGTCGTGGGCCATTATGCCACATGGACGACATATATGTTTCCACGTGTTTTTGGTACAGTTATTAAACTGTTTGTTTGGGGGGAGTAGTTAACCTGAAATTAAATTTAGTTAATTAATCAATACATTATTTACACGTGGGCAAAAAATGATCACTTTTTTTATATAGGTTTGGTTTTGTATGAATGTATTGTTGGACAAAGGCGAGTAAAAAGTGTTTATGTTTAATTGTTTTTAGGGAAGAGTTTAAATTATTGTATTTGAATTTAGATATGCTCCCACCAAACATGGAACTACTACTGTTTCGTAGTCTTTTTTGGTTAAAAAAATCTGGTGTGATGCATGCTCTGGTGCTATATAGTTGGTTAATTATCAGGTCAACTCATATTAATTGAAATTAAATAAATTAGTTAACTATTTTTTTTTTTTGAGTTGATTAAAATTTGAAACTATATTTTTAAAAAAAAATATAGGTCTAACCCGGCTAATTATTTTTCGACCCATATTTTATTTCAAATCTAAATTAAAAGTTCTTTCCACCCATATTTACATATTCAAGAAGTTCAATCACTCACCCACTTCACGCACCCACCACACCCCACCCATCCACCCACGCACCCCACCCCACCCCACCCATACCTATCCACCCTCCCACCACCGAACACTCCTTCCCCACCTACATACCCACCCACCCATCTATCCACCCCCACACCCCACCCACCCACTCACCCACTCACCCACTCACCTGCCCCACCCCACCCATCCCACCCACCCACCCTACTGTAAGACCCCGAATTTTATGAAATAAAAATATTCAATTTTTCTTATAATTACTATTCAGTAAATGGTTAAATTGATAAAAGTTTATAGTTATGGGTGAAATGTGAATTTTTTTTCAAAATAAGCAAGTGGTTATAAAATAATCATTGTTGTCGGGGAATATTCGTTTGGTCGTGGAATACTCTTTCTGTCAGGGAATATTCGTACGACGGTGCAGCTATTTGTGGGCCCCATAACGGAAAACGGTCAAATGAAGATAACGACAAAAATTGAGTTTTTATAATTAACGGCGTAGTTGTTACCATTAACACTATTGGAATACCCGGTGGTTAAAATACAGTAATACGCGTTATTGCACAGTAGCACACGGTATTGCACAGTATTTTTGAAATTATTGATTCTTACGTAAGAAGGAACTACTCAATAATTGTTACAGTAATTACTGTTCAATATTTTATTATTGATTCAATAATTGCTGCATTGATATTTTATATTATTGTTGTTTCAATAATTGTTGTTGCACAGTATTTTCTATTATCAGATCAATAATTCATATTATTTAAATAATATTATTAGATAGCATTATTGACAATGTCTAGAAAGTTCTGTCTAAGGAGAGGTTTGGTCATTTAATTGCGCGCCAGTAAGGAAAAAATCTTATTGGAAAGCCCCCTCTTTCCTGGGAACGGCCTGGTTGTCATAAATGTGATTCTGTAATATTATCTGTGAATAATTAATTATTGATTCATATGATAAGGAAATATTTATTTTATGTGGATATAAATGAGTGATATATTTTTGTGGTTAAAAATGAAGGAGTTAATGTTGAGGTGTTTTATTTGTATTTTTGTCGGAACGGAGGTATTGAAAATCAAATTAGGATTTTTGAGATATTTTACGGGGGTTATAATTTTTAATCCGACCGTTGGATCGTGATAATTTTTGGATATGTTATACATATATAAGTTGAGTATATGTCCACAAATTTTGAACCGTTAAAAATGAACGTATGATTTATTATGAATTTTACGAGATGACTGGTTCAGAAATTGATGAATTTTCGGAGTTAATCATTTTGGTAAAAAATTCTAGAATTGGTGGGCTCCACTTGTGGTTGGTGAAGAAATGTGCTGAATTATATTTTAAATGTAGTGGGTGGGAATAGTAGCAGGTAAAGCCATCAGGTTGCAGGTCAAACCTACTAAAATTTTCCTATAAATAGAGGGCAAAGTTAGAATTGAAAATCACACCAGAAACATAAGCTTTCTCTCTTTCTCTCTCTATATTATGAAGCATGTTTTGTGAGTATTTAGATACTTTGAGAGTTGCTATTCAGTGCAAATTTCCTTCGACATTACATTCCGGTCAGAAGTACTGCTGTTTTGAGGTAAGGGATTGTAAGGGATATTAAGGGATTTTAAGGGTTGTTATGATTTTCAGTTTCGTAATTTTTTCTGATCCTCAAAAATTCTGAAAAAATTTGAAATGATATTTTGATGAGTTTTCTTGATTGTGTCCAAAAATGGTGATTTTTGGATGTATAGATTGAGAGTTATGAATTTTATGAGAAAAGACTATTTTAAAAGTAACAGCTTATAATTCCTTGTGGTTAACTCCAAAATTGATGAAATTTTTATTGGGAGTACATGTATATGATAGAAGTATACTCTGTAAATTTTAGAATTTTTGGACAAAAGTATAATTTTTGATAAATGTCTAAATATTCGGCTGTTTTGGCCATATGAAAAATATTAAATGACTTTTAAAAATTCTGAGAAAAATATATGTTCACTATGGGACTATATTATGCTAAATCCCAGAAAAAAAATATTTTTGGAACTGATTTGATATTTTTCATGAAAATGGACTAGTTCTGAGTAAATGAATTAAATATGTTATGTGGAGTAAGAAAATTAGAAAATAGGATTTTATGGCTTGAGAATCCTATATGAGGTATATGCAGATTTTTGATGAGGGTTTTGGTTATTGGTGATGAAATCTTATGAGTTTGGCATTTTAGGATGATTAAATACATTATTTAGTAAAGTATAAACAATTAAAATAATTTGTTTATAAGCTTAAGAAATATTATTTTTTCAATATTATTATACCGAAATATTGGTATGTATTTTATTGTGGAATTTCTACCTTTTTGTGTTGAGTTTACTATTCATGAGTTACTATTCACGAGTTACTATTCACGACAAAATTGGTTTCTTTTTCTGACCAAATTATCGTTGATTTATGATTGTTGCTCTTGAAAATAAATGCAGTTGTTGATCATATTATTTTTATTATCATATATAATATTTTTATAACCCTGATGTTGAATTTCTCTTTCACTTGAGTGTAAATATGGGTAAATTATTGGTATGATCGTGACTGAGGAATATCTTTGGCCTGTAGTGCAAAGATGAATTGTTGACTGGTATGATCATGACCATTGAATTTATAAGTGAATATCTTTAGCTTAAGTGCAAAGGTGAATTGATCAACATGGTTATAATTAATGTTTATATAAATTCTGAAATGATTATATATTTCTTTGAGATATGAATATATTTGGCCTGTAGTGCAAATATGAACTGTTGATGAATATCTTTGGCCTGTAGTGCAAAGATGAATTGTTGATGAATATCTTTGGCATGTAGTGCAAAGATGGCCTGTTGATGAATATCTTTGGCCTGTAGTGCAAAGATGAACTGTTGTTGAATATCTTTGGCCCGTAGTGCAAAGATAGTTTGTTGATGAATATCTTTGGCCCGTAGTGCAAAGATGGATTTGTTAGTATGATTATAAACAGGAACTGTGATTTGGTATAACCATGATCTTTGATGTTTCAGGTAAAGACAGGTGATGAAAATATTATTCGTCCTGGGTGCGAAGAAAAATTTATAGTCACAATTATGATTATGAGTTATTCATATGATTGTGGAAAGGAACTGTTGAGTGATGTTACATGGATAAAACATTGTTTGTGGATTTTTAACATGGAGAAGATAATAGAATTTATAGTCTATTTGACTCTTCTAATGGATTGCATGTTCCGCTGCAACTATGGTTGAAATTTTTATCATCTACCATATGTTCTAAATCTCTGATTTATTACTGATGAAGACTACTGATAATTTATTTATCTTTAGTCATGATATTCTTTACTGAGCTAGTTGTGCTCACCCTTTTGCTTCACAATTCCTTTCAGGTAATAAGAGTGTAGCTGGGTCGAGCGGGGGTAACAAGGGAATAGAACGGTGGTCATCATTTAGTAGTTATATTTGGTGAAGAAAATAGGGTGAGGCGAACCCAACGTTGGAAGGGTGTTTTGTCACTATCATACAAGATGTCTAATGACATACAACCTCGTGTCATCATAAGACAGGGTTGTGCTCATCCACTTGCTGAGTATATCTATGGGCACTACCTATATAATCTTGGTGTTTGTTTGAAGTATAATTCTCAATTAGAGACAGTGGAGATAATGATAAGTCAAGAGAAAACTCACCATTGGGAAGAATATGATAGTAATCTTCTCGTTTTTCTTTGGGGTCTATTGGGTCAACCAAGAATAATTCTGTGGTCATATGATATCTACCATAACCTAGACGTGTGGCCTCCCATGTACGAAGGTTTCCTTGAGTACTTTCCAAATATTCTAGTTTCTAAAACAGTTTTTGATTATACCTTTACGTAAGGTGTCATTGTGAGGTGCTGTCCACGATTGGGATATGAGTCATATTTGGTATATATTTGTATCCAAACTCACAACATATGTGTTATTGTATTTTGCACGACAATTGTTGTAATAAAGTTATAGTTGTTTTCTGTACCATGTATTTGGCGACTCAAAATGGGTTGGGCGGAATGGACCTATTTTGGGGTTGTCACACCTACTACACCCCACCTACTTACCCACCCACCTACTTACCCACCCACCTACCCCAGCCTACCCCCACCCACCCACCTAGCCACCTACCCACTCCACCCACGCACCTACTCACCCCACACTACCCCTCCACTCACCTACCTAACCACCCCACCCCACCTACTCACTCACCCACCCTATCTACCCCCATTCCACCTACCTATCCAACACTCCCTCCCAATAAAAAATAATATTAAGCGATTATGTATACCCCATTCACCCCACTCACCCCCACACCCTACCCCCCCACTCCACCCCCACCCACCCCACGCCCATCTCCGCCCCCTAAAAAATATAATATTATATGATTACGTATACATCCCTTACTCTCCACTCTACCCCACCCCCACCCAAAAAAAACTCCCTCCGTCTCAAATTATCTGTTGTTCTAGAGTTCCACACAGATACCAATATATGTGATAAAAATACTAAAACACTTTTATTATTGAAAATATGAAAAAGGTGTTTAAAAAAGAATGCATGAAATAGTATGTAGAGAGAGAAAGTATGAGTGCATTAAATAGACAAATAGTCTAAAGAGAGAGAAAGTATGAGTGCATATATATGTGTGGAGAGAGGAAGAGAGAGAAAGTATGAGTGCATAAAATAAACAAATAGTATGTAGAGAGAGAAAGTATGAATGCATATATATGTGTGAAGAGAGAATGAGAGTAATGACTATCAATTATTAGGTAAAGGGACAAACTTGAAAAATAAAGGAAAAAAATACATTGAAATCTTGAAAAAACAGATATTGTGGGACAATTTTTTTTACTAAAACAACAGATAATTTGGGACAAAGGGAGTAATATATATACACCACCTACCCTACCTCACCCATATTAAAAGTTCATTTAAAAGTTCTGTTTAAAAGTCAAAACATTTTAAAAATGGTTAATATAGTTTTGAACCATAACCATATGGTTCCAATCCACATAACCCATATTAAAAATAGTTAATATGGTTTTAGTTCTTAAATAGAACTATAACTATATTTTAAAAACTAAAACTAACTCATAACTATATTTTACTAGGCCTATGTACTGTTACAGGCTATAGTATAGTAGTGGCATGATTGGTTGGGTTGGCTTGGGTTGGGTTGAGATATAATGTCGCCTCTTTTTCGGTGTGCATCAAACCAAATAAAAGGAAATTTCAAAAAAAAAAAGCTGAAAAATTCTAGAAGTTGAGTTGTTTAGCTGAGCTTGAGGATAAAATAGGCTTCTTTGGGAAGGATGGGGCTGTTTAACTGAATAATTTTGACTTGCAAGTAGTAATAATGAAAGGAAATAATTAAAGCTTATTATGGGTCCAAATCCACTATCATATTCATGGCTATTATCCCAAGCTAGCTAGGTATAAAATCCTCCGATTATCATAAAATTAATTTTATAATAAATTGATTAATTGATCAATACAATAAAAAAATTATATCTATCTTAGGTGATACTATATTAATTAATTGATTAAAAATAACCACTCTCACATTACATATACAGTTTTATCTCCTTGAAAAAGGCTATACTATGTCTATACTATACACACACAGTGATTTAACACAAGAAGTCAAGGCCCGAGTATCAATCAAAGGACATAAAAGATTATGCTACTTTTCCTTCCTACTAACCTACCTCCCTACCTAAGATTATTACTATATTATTAGTCCAAAAATCAATAACAAATTCATACAAGACGACATATCACTTTTCAACTTTACAATAATACAAATTGTATTAGTACATTTCTCTATATCTAAGCATCAACCTTCAACCACCATGCACAAATTAAGGTGCTATTTATTTACATTTGATAGTCTCTTAATAGATTGTCTTTTATTCGTTAAAAAGCATAATATTATTTATTTTATTTTTTGTTACCTCTGAATGCCTCTTAATCGGTAAGACAGAAAATAAAATCTTAATAATTAAAAGGTACCTCTTAATGAAATTTTTTTGATAATTTTTTTTTATATAAATATATTCAACAATATTATGCACTAATTCTTATTAAATTGAATATTTAAAATTATTAAATAAAATTTTACCCTTTAAAATAGTAAAATAGTATCATTAAGATACAACTTACTTTTTTGTTATCAAATAATTTTTTAGATTCAGACCTCATAACCATTCAGATGATCTAATTTATTAAGACATCATAATCATTCAGATCTTAATTCCCAGATTTATCAAACACAGCCTAAATTAAAGTTAATTTGGACTATTCTCAACAGCAGCAGCAGTAAAGGAGGTTTACGTGAAGGTTGCTAATAAAACCAAGAATCTGTCATCTCCAAATTGCTGCACATATTCGTATGTACCTGAAAAACCATGCAAACAATAATTTTAGTACAATGTACTCACTCCTCTCTGAATTACAAGGTGATATTTTTAAATTTAAAATTAACATAATTTATTTTAAGTTTTTAAAACAATAAATCTTATAACTAATAATACTTTTAAAATAATTCATGATATTTATAATTGCATATACACAAACTAAATCAATTCATCTCAATCTCAATTCTGATTTTAAAAATATTTGAAATTGATTTTTTATTGATCTAATATTTTGAAACCAAGGGAGTATATGTTTATCTATATCCTTGAGAAAATTAGATCAAGCAAATTTCTAGAAAATATGAAAACAAATATAGACAAGATAAAACACTTACTTTAGGCATTTTTTTAATCAGTTATGTTTCATCAAACCGTCTCTTCTATTCATTTAAGCTTATTCATGCCTCAAGCTATTGATGGCTGCTTGGTTACCTCCACTGAACATGTATCCTTGAAGTTAAGTTGCCCATGTTGCAAAGGGGAAGCATGTATACCAAATACACTTATTTTTCTCTAAAGAAAAAGGAAAAAACAAAGATACAAAAGATGACACACAAATTTAAAATTTTTTAAGGGTAAGCTCTAAAATGTGCTGAAAAAGATGATTCCAAGTGCAATCATAAGAACAAAGATTTCAAGGAGAGAAGTGTGAAGAATTTTAAGCTTTGCTACTTCTGATACTCCAGCAGTTTATTATATACACGAACTTTTGGGAGGTCTCCAGCAAGCACACATTGTATAATGCTTCCATCTTACAAAATAGAGCTGATAATACATTAAATTGTTAGGTTATTAAGAGCTATCAGAAGAAAAAGAATTGGAAATTTGTTACCGTTTCATGCAATGCAGCTACTTAGACATTTAAAGTATTTTAATCCACCATTTTCATAACATTCGTCATTTCCCAAATTGACTCCATTCCTGAAGATCCCTTTTTATCATGTCAAACCACTACGTACAGAGCTACAAATGTGCAGATTCAAGAAATTTTACACCAATCACATTAATTATGTCTTTATCATAACAAAGTGCATATTACCTCTCTAACAATCTTTCAATTTGCATTGCACCCTGTGTAATTTGCATGATATCAAAGCAACTAACCAAGAAACTAGAAAACCAACTGCTACCCTTAACCAAAACAAAAACAGAGCACGTAACAAAAAGAACCTTGCTGCTTTACACGAAGCACACTCTGCTCGTCTCATATAATACATATTGTTGCCACATTCCCTTCAACTTCAATTCTTTGCACGCGCTCTATCGTTTTCCACCTTCTGCGAGAAAAGCTTGGTAGCAATCAAATTATCATCCAAATAGCTTGCGTATGGATGACCCTCGGGAATAAGCCTCCTATACCTTTGAAAATTCTTCTCCGCCTCATCTTTCTTCCTCAAAAGAGTATATATAATCCCTTGACATAAATAAGGCCGAAAATCCAGTGGCTCTTCCTTAACAAGAGCCTCATAAATCTTCAAAGCATCATTATATTCCCCTTCAATGACTCGAACTTGAGCAAGCAAAAGCATAAAGTCCCTCAAATCCTCCTTCTTCTCTTTCTTGACCATCTCAGTTCCCTCCCTAATCCTTTTCTCAACTTCCTTCAATTCAGTATCAGAATCAGCCTGTGTGGCTGCCAGGACCAGCCCGTGATAGGCTTCAACACGTAAAGGGTCTTTAGAGAGTATCTCATTAAACCCAATTTTGGCCGATTCCGTGTCTCCACCATAACAATACATGTGGGATTTTAGCAAAGGCCATTCATTGTCTTCGGGTTCTAGTTTTATCAACTGGTCCATAATTTGGACTGCTTCTTGAACTTTCTTGTTCTTGATTTTAAGCTCCAACAGGCTTTTCAAAGCTTGAACGTCATCTGGCTGAGCATTCAACAACTCTTCAAGATTTTTCTCTCTCTCTTCATCCGAAATGGACTCTTCAAGATTATTTTTTCTATCTCCATCTGAAATGGACTCTTCAACAGTGGGTGGGATCGAAACAGTGGCGGCAATGACGGGCTTGAAGTTGAATCGAGTGAGGAATATTGCGGTAGCGGTGACGGCGGCAATGAGAGTTGTTCTGAGGAGAGAGAATGGGTATGGATTTAGGGTTTGGATAATTTGGGGCTTAGGGTTTTTAGGCTTTGATGATGATGATGCTGCGTTAATCGGCCATGATGACGATGATGATTTGAGTGAAGAAGTTGACGGTGGTAGGAGTGGATCTGGGAATTTAAAGAAAAGAAAGGAAATGGGGCGTGAAATTGATGGACGTTGGTGATGAAGTGAGAGAGGAAGCGATTGGGTGAGTTTAGATAGAGCTGTTTCCATGGCGATTTTTAGGGTTTACGCTCACCGAGATCAACTGATGAAGAGAAAATGTCAAGGCAAGCAAGAGAGAGAGAATAGGTATGTTTTGCTTCAGTTTATAATTCAAAACCCTGAAAGTAATGGGTCTATTGGGTTCAACAGCCAGTTAGTTACTTGACTTACTTCAATGGGCTGGTCTGTAATTCTCTGGGCTATGGAAAGAGAATTTATTTGTTTTTAATAAAATTAATTGATATTTTTACAATTTTTTTTTATATTTTTAAATTCTCTTTCACTTGAAAATGAAACCCATTTTATTCTGTTTGAGAAAATTATGTAAAAATATATATTGAAAAAAACATATAAAAGTATTGTACCCAAATGAAAAGATACAACTTTTATAAAATTTACAGTTAGGCCGTAATAAGTAATACTTCTACGTACTTACTATTATAATAAAAGTATTTACTAGTGAAAGTCATGTTACGCCGAATTACAATTACAAAATTTATTAATACATGAAATTCTCTGTAAGAATTATAAGAAGACCCCCACCTCATCTCTCTAAAAAGATTGCCACTAATATTTATCCATATGACTAACCATCAAAAAGTTGATATAAACATTTTCGTTTTCGTATAATGAACTTAACCATATACTTTATATGGAATACATCAGTAATTGAAAATAATATTGAAATTCTTAATAATTAAATTAAGATCAATTTAAGAATAAAAAGAAGAAATATAACAAGTACTTAAAGATGTGAAAATACATAAAATAACAAAATCATAAAATATAATTTAAGATGTAATATTGGTCTCTAAACTTACGGTCCGTTTTTGGTGCATACCTCTTTATTTTACATATCATCGCTATAGAACAGATAAATAATTTATATGTTATGGCCACAATTCGACGCGTCTCTAAAAGCTAAGACATCTCTAAAAGCTAAGACGACAGTTCTCTGTTATATGAGACGGACCGAATCGTCGTCCGGTCTGTCGATAAAAGTAGTGAGCAAAATATATTAAATAAAAGAATATACATTTGATCCTCTCTGCTAAACTTAATACTCATCTATTCCACAAAAAGAATTCCTTTTTGCAAAATGTGTATATTAAGAAATAATTTTGCTTTATGTAGATACTAAAATGATGATAAATTGTTAACTAAATTATAATAAACTTAAGTGCATTGCGTTGTTTTATACCAATATCATTAAAAAGAATAAAAAAATTGATAAAATGACTTGACCCAACTAATTTTTTTCCAATGACAAAATTTAGTCTTAAAATGTAACAATTAAAATTCATCAAAAAATAATTGGAGATAATATTATGCAAGTGGAGTCGAAGGTTATACAAAACATCAAATCTATCAGACTTCACACCCAATGGCATACATAATTAAAAATGATCAAACCCTAATTTATTCTATCTTAGTCGCAATTCAATTTCGCCTCGACATATACTCCCTCCATTCCTAAATAAGTGTCGTTTAAAATTTTTGTACATAAATTAAGAAAGTCATTTAATACTATCATTTAATAGTTAAAATATGTGTAAAATTTCATCACTACCACTTTACGAGAAGTTCAAAACTATTAATATTAAGGGTGAGAATTTTTGGGACAACAAGAGAAGGTAGGGATGATATAGAAAAGTAAAAATTTATTCTCCTAAAAAGTCGTAAACAACAAATAAATTGAAACAAATTTTTTCTTTTAAAACATCACTTATTTAAGAATGGAAGGAGTATATCATTTCCCGGATAATATACCAAAATTATTTTGAATGCACAGAATATCTCAACATGTAAGGTGTAGCGTGCCGGCCCGCCCGCCAAAACCCGGATTTTGGGCCACTGTTTTTAAGCCCATGAAAACCCGGGCCTTTTTGGCCCGGCCCGTGGAGGCCCGGCCCTCGGGCGCCCAGCCCGCCCGCCAACAAAATTTTTTTTTTTTAAAATAAAGTGTTAAGTTGTGAAGCTTGAACACAAGACTTGTAAGTAAATAAATAAGAGTTCAAACCAACTGAGCTACAACAACTATTTGTTTTTAATGTAATCTTCAATATATTTTAACTATAATTAAAAATTAATTAATAATACTAATTTATAATACTATTACAATTTTAATTAATTGAAATATATAATTAATGTATGTAATTAATTAATCGTGTTTGTTTGTATTATTGTTTATTATTAATTATTTTATTATTTTTAATATTTATTATTATTATTTTTGGTGTAACAAAGAGTTTGCAAAAAAAAAAAATTTAATGACCGAAGCCTGCGGGCCGGCCCGGCCATTTCCAGCCCACCAAAATCCGGCCGGGCCGGGCCGTTTGCCAGGTATAATTTCGGCCGGGCCGGGCCGTTTGCCAGGTATAATTTCTTGCATCATTCAGCTTCAAGTCCTGTTTTTTGCATTATGTTATGCAATAACTGAAAGTTGACATACCAAAAAACAGTCAGACTCGGAATCGGAACAGGTTAAAGTTTTAAATGTTTATGTGATGATAACAGTAATGGAAGAAAGTCGTGACAGGAAAACCAATGCTTTGGCTTATTAGAATAAAGTACTGCGCATAGACAGTAGACACACCCAGAAATCACAACAATCAATTTTGATCAAAGAAGAAAAAGAACAAATATGAGAAGAAAAATGTGGGGTCAGAGGACAAAGACAGGCACACTCTACATCAAGATAGCGCACACAAGCAGTTGGCAAAGAATTTGGTCAAAAACTATTGTTGCTTCATTTTTTTTTTCTCATTTAAGCTTTATAAAAATTCTCTCAAAAAATCTCACCATTGGATAGAAAGCATGTTCAATTACAATGGAAAGCCACACCTTCTCATATCCCTAGTGAAGAAGGGATGCCTTAGAGCTTCCCTTGCTTTGAGTCGCTCTGCTGGATCATACCGCAAAAGCCCTTGCAGGAGATCAATCAAATCACCAGCAGAGTGGTCCACATGCAGCATAACCAGGTTCTGCATTTTAAAGTATACAAAAACTCATTCATATTGAATGTTTAGAGAAAACAAGAAAGAATTATAAGAGCATTTGTCTAGCAAAATTTACACAATTTTAAACAATGAAAGGACTGGTCTTTAAACAAGTTGGCCTTGCAAATAAGTTCTAATCATCCAAGTAGTTTTAAGACTTTACACACACAAAAAGAGAGTAAAGGCTCTTGATGCCAAAGAAACATAAACTTGCTATAAAAAAATACAAACGATTTGTAAAATCCATTAGAGCGGTAATAATGAAACCACAGATAAATGCATTTGGTGGTACAATACAGAAAGCAAAAATAATTATCAGAAATCTATTCAAAGAATGGTTGTTCTCCATGACTTTCATTCAGGAAATTTAAATGATACTTTTCAACAATTTTACCCTTTTTTTGAAATTGCAGTGTATAGAACAGAATCTTCAAGACAAATTAGAGCTTCCCCAGGAACTCCATCTATTCACTCTCATGCTACTTAGTTATAGCTCATTTGTTCCAACTTCCACCAACAAACCATTAGAAATCTGAGAAGTAAATATTCACCCAAACTTTTGCAGTCTGTTACTCAATCCATATCAATTTGGATGTCCTTGCCATTGAGATTTCAAGCACTTACGAAACTTAAAGGAGTGGTACAAGATGTAACAAAATGAAATGAAGTGGTACGGAAATAATAGAAATCTTCAAGCTGTAATGGAAAGAAAATTGAATACCCTTCACTGAAGATGCAACTGTCTATTATGTCTTACACGCTTCTATCATGTTCATAAGAAATTCATATCAATAAAGCTGATGGAACTTAATCTATAGCACAGTGAAACCTCAACATAAAAATAATAGTGCAGGCACCTAACCTTATTTCATTTAAAAGTTTAAGCATATTTTATCCTACTTTTGCATTCACATTGGAACCAGTGAGTATAGTTCACCAATTACAATCATTTTCATACCTAAACAAGAGGCACAAACAATATGATAATATCTTGTGAATTTATTTTAAAAAGCAGTTCATAGTCCCAATACAACTTACCTGAAGACGGGGCAATTTCCAAACGGACCTCATACTTTTTCTTGAAGTAGCACCTTCTGGCCAATCCAACCGTACACCCATTTTGAAATATTTATCAGCACAACGGCTGAGAAGGTATCATGGTCACAGTAAGAGCTTTCCCACGTGAGATAACAACATATAAAGTGAACAAATGAAGATGAGCAATCTTACTCGGCTCTGATAATCATATGTTGTGGCAGTGGTCCTAGAACTCTTTCCATCATAGCAAGATGTTCCAAATTCTCATGTGTTTGGAAAAGGGCCTCTCCCTGTCCATGAACAAAATTTAAATTGATGAGCCATAAACCCAAACTTCATTAAAGAAAAATGAAAAACATTCAAAGCTTAATGTACATAATCTCCAGTCAGTTTTGCAAGGATATATCATTAAGGACTTCAAAGAAAGAATGGCTCCATGGTAGCTACTTTATTTAGAGAGAGATAGAGTGTGGATATGACTGAAGAGGGTAATTCCAAATTAGTAAATTTAATTCCATGAAAAGACAAGCTAATTTTAATAAATTTGAGACTCAACAAACAAATGAATGGTTAACCAGTAAAGGAATCATAACTTATCAAAAAACAAATTAACATAAACGCATAAATGAACCATCACATTGTTTCCTTCAATAAATACCACTCTAGCTGATATCAAGTAGCTGTTTAGAGCAACAAGACAAAAAAAATGCTAAGACTGAATTAACAACTCGAGAGGAAAGGCTTCTCTCAGGGTATTCTTGTCTTTTCAGCAACATCCCCACTGGAAAGTGAACTTACTATTGAACTTTAAAAAAGAAAGCGATAGGATTGACCATAAGAACATTTTTGTACAGACTGTGAATCACTTAGAGTCCAACCATAAAATAGAAAGAGAACAAAGAGGAAAAGTGAAGTAGATAAGCACATTCAACTCGGACTTACAGAGCAAAGTTCAACTAGTATGCAACCAACACTCCACATATCACAAGGATAGTTCCACCCAAGACCTGCAAACAACAAAAAGTACTTTAACTCATAGAACCTTGTTGACTAGGCCTGTAAGCTGCCTGGTTCATACCAAAATCGTGGTTGTTTGAACCAAACGTCCAAACCCTACAGTGCTACATATAATTGGATGTCATCTCCTATCAGGAAATTTTGATCCAAGAAAAATAATTTATGAAATGAAACAATTCAATTTTGAGTTATACAGTTACATTTGCATTTTGATAGGTTGAGTTCTACAAATACTTATGTTAACTAAACTGTTCTTAACTTGCAATTCACAAGAAGAATTTTAGGGGAAATTTAAAAACTTGTCCTGGGTTTTTTTTATTAATTTAAATACTCAAACTGTTAGAGATAAAATAGATGTATTGAATATTGTTGTTGTGTTATTACAAAGAGTACTAAAGCCTTATATATAAACTACTAGTTGAGTAGTGGCCAAGTAAGTATGTGTAGGCACCAAGCATACTTGGTGTTCTAATAATAATATACTTTAATATGCTCATGATTCTAGAATAATCTTCTAACACTCCCCCTCAAGTTTGGAAGTCATATATCACGACTTGCAACTTGTTACATAACATAATCTTAAAAATAAAAGACTCAAATCAACCGTAGCACGGAATTATTTTATCTTCAACACAAACGAAATGATAAATAAACTTTTAAAGTTCGAGATGTACAGTTTTATGCTATTGCATAAATTCATTATAGTATCAGATCAATCTAAAACCGAGTAGAATCGGATCTTTACCTCTAAAAGATCCAGATAATCAAATCAATCAGGGTCAGAGCTAAACTAACAAGCCTTGAAACTAAAGATAAAAATACTGACAATAAAATGTGACAAGAGACAAGAATTACCCAAAATAACTTCTGGTGCACGGTAATGACGCGTTGACACTACATAGCTGTGATCTTGATGCTCAAATGTAGTACTCCCAAAGTCAATAAGCTTAATCGAGCTTGTTTTTGGCAGATTCTTGAAATAGGAACCTTCTTTTGTGGATCGCAATAGAAACTTGATTGCAGGAATGGAGTAAAATATCAGCCATAAATTACAATTTTATCAGGCTTAAAAAGAATTTTCCTGGTAGTATGCATTTGATGAACAATTACTAAAAAAAATTGAGCCATATAACATAATTTAGCATAGATTAACCAACTATACTTTTTATACCAACAAAGAAGTCGGAACAAATGTAGTTGATTAAATATTGAATATTTAATTCAACCCTATGTAGACCTGTTTAGGTAATAGGCATACATGTACAAACTGTTCGTACAATGAGAAAACTATCTATCGAAACCACAATATCATGCTACATAAAGTAATACCTTATAATCAGGAACTTTAATATACTCCGAGGAAACAAGAAGAATATTTTCAGGCTTCAAATCAGTGTGAATCAGGCGAAGATCATGCATAACTGCAAGAACAAGCAAACAAATAAATGAGAAACCAGAATCAGACTGATAGTTATCATCACTCCATGCATGTGTAACAAAAAAAATTACTTAGTGAGGCTAAACTGGTATTAAGTCAAATATACAAATATAACAGGCAGACAATTCACGCCCACATCGCAACTTTTATATAGAGCAATTACAGCATCAAGATACAGCAATATAAAGTAAAGTGGTGCAAGATTTGTCTACACACATGCTACAGATTCCAAAAGTTGTCTGCCAAACTCCCGAACAAGGTCAATGGGAAATGAACGATAGTTGTTTTTCCGGAGAAAATCGTATAAGCTTGGACCAAGCTTCTCAAAAACCTGTTAACACCATTTAAATCCATCCGCAAGTTTTTAACTCACAGAATATTCAGGCATGAAGGAATATCAATGCCCTTTTTAAATTAATTAAACCATGTGTATCAACAAATACTTACAATACATATATGATTACGATAGTCAAACCAATTCCGTATTTGCACACAACTGCAAAGAATGAAACCACTTATACCAAAAATCACTTGTATCTACATTGAATGTGGAAGTTGAAAAGAAAGAAGATGCTTACCGCTTGCCACCAACATCATGCCTGTAAAGCTTCTGTAGGACATCAATTTCAATCAGAGCAGCTTTGCGATACTTGTGTATTGAGCGAACAATTTTTATTGCCACGATCTCTTTCTTTTCATTGTCCAAACATTCTAAAACTTGCCCAAAAGTCCCTGCAATTATTTTTCCCAAGTAAGAAAGAACAAAGAAAGGAACATATTTGAGCCACCTCAAATTAAAAGGTTAATAACTCTAAACCCATTTTGAAAAAAAAACAACTAACCTTCACCCATCTTGCTCAAAATTCTGTCTGCAGAAACGAGAGAAGGAACTATTATCACCATCAACAGCGAATTAAAGAAGAATGCTACTACAGACATGGCTACAGTATAGAACATATGTTTATGTAAAAATTGTAGCAGTTTTTATATTTAAAAGAAGAGGGAAGAAAAAGAGTGACAAAATTGACAATATAGCAGAGTTTACGATGCATTACTATACAGAAGTAAATTAATCCTGTAGACCTACAGTGCTGTATTAAACAAGGACAACCCTGTTTTCTCTCTTACTATGATGTGGACCCATAAAATACCTCCACAAATTTGGTTGAAGGCGTTCCCTTTTTTTGGATAAGGAGATATTTTATTAGACGAAAAGAGAATACAAGCATAGAGGGAACAAGAAGGCCAGGTCACCCACCCTATAAGAAGTGGGAAAAAGAAAATATGGCATACATAACAATTGAAATAGAGTCCATGCACCCTATAAGAAGTGACACTATTCTCCTGTGTTTGTTGGGGGAAACTAAATATAAGTATATAACTACAACAGTTGAACACACATTTTTCTTAGCCAATAGTGTACTAAATAATTGACAAAGCTTTCAACTTTCAAGATGCTTTGATAGTTATGTTTTTTAAACTTCATTAATCTTGTACTTTCGTACCAGTACTTACACTCGCACCCACATCCACACTCCGAATTTGGCACTTAGATTAAACCATGCTCATAATTAACTACAAGAAGAATATTTTAATGTAAAAACACTAACTCAACATCACGGTAATATAAAACATTTCAAATACTACAATATAAAGACCACTACAATTGAAACAGATTTCACCAGTAGGTTAAGTATGAGTGTGCTTACAACGAGGAGTCAAATTCTCTCCTATTGAATAAATGTAATGACCATCTTTATCATCTGGTCTCCAAGGAGGGGATCCATTGCAGGCCAAACCCTTGTAATATATAGAAGAAAAAGAATAATTCGGGACAACCCCACTGGTAAACTCCTGCCCACCATATAGTGCTGGAAGGACCTGAATGACAAATGATTATGTCTGAGATACAGTTATCCTCTTGAGTATCAATCTACAAAAAACGCAAGCAATAATATTTCCGTAGTTGATAGAGATACACACTTAGTAACTGGGGACAGGGAGTTTACCAGCCAGAACCAAAGCAAACATTTTACATGGAATACGGATACTTCAGCCTGACTGGTGACAAGCAGTCCAACTTTTGTCAAAGTTCCAAAAAGAAAGTGTGGGACAAATTAAATGATTAACAGAACCCAACATGTACTTGTCAAAAGAAAAAAACGATAAAGAACCCAACATGTGACTATGTGAGAATTCTCAGCAATAGGAAAGAAAGAAAAAACTATCTAACCAGGTCAAGAACTAGGTAACCTCTTTACTTGAAATAGTTTATAAACCCTAAAATGATAAGAGGAACGAAATGAAAGGCGGATAAAATCATTTATACACATGATTTCAAATTAACCTAATTGGAATTAACTGTATGGACACTTTGGAAAGTAAGGCTAACTAATGCTCCTTAATAGGTGCCATGTTGCTTTTCCACTCGAGTTTTTTTTCTTTTGCATAACATCCACTTAAGAAATATGTGGTAATTGTCACATCCGTGGGAGCTCATAAGGAGTGAATTATTTGAAACCCAATAAAAAAGAAAACATTTCAGGAGCTACAGAATTTATAAAACGTCCTCTGAACAGAAAGATTTTTATTGATAGCTAAAATAATGTTCTAATCAATGAGGGGAAATTTCAATTGATAGCCATATGCTAAGTTTTGAAAACAACAAATTAGTATACAATATTAATGACCAAAAGAGCATATAAAGTACAAAATGAAACTAAAAACTCAGTTTACTTCAGCTAAATTATTTGGAAAAAAAATTAAGAATAAGTAAAATAAAGCAAGATCTATACTGCAGGTACCTACTTCCTATATCAAAGTACATAAAATCTATTTAATTTCTGATTCACAATACATAAAAATTAAAAAAATCAAGAGATATAGAAGTACAAGTATGCCAATGAGTTAATGGTCCCTGGTTTCTCACCACCTGTGTGAATTTGTGTTCTATGATCTTATATTGTAATTGATTTTGATTATAAAATTGATTTATATATTATATTTATAGATACCCTTCCAAAGTTGCGGTATCAGAAAACGAAAGACAGAAGTATAACCTAAATTGAAAACAACAGTAAACTTTAACTAATTGAAACAAAATTTGAACAAATTATTGCAAAAAGTAAGTAACATACAATATGAATGTGGACAGGAGATGCATAGAGAGATTGAGATAAGGAGATTAGACCTTGAGAGCAGGTGCTGGAGGGGGCATGTCCCAAGTTAATCGAGGTCGCTTCCTGGGTCGTTTATCCATGTTTTTGTGCGGAAATTCTTTGATTCTTCGAGTCTCCATTTATATGTACAAATTTTTAAGCGGCCAAACCACAATTCAAAATGTTTAACCTATATAATACGAGCGGAAAAACGAAATTTGAAGGAAAGTGTGCAACTTGGGCGACATAACGATTATAGATTATCCAATTTCTCGAATCTCGGCAGATCGGAGAGATGAGAGACGAAAGAGGAGAGAGAAGGATGAGCCGATGAGTTACTCTTCTAATCCTATGTTATGTGGACGGGGACCGGGTTGGACAAAAAGGTAGATAAGTGTTGACTGTATGTATATATTGGACAGTAATGGGCCTGGGTTTTAGGGTCTATTGGGGTGGACATTATTAATACCCAAAATGTTGATTGGACGGTTGGACCTTTTAATATTATGTACTTTGTCAGTTTAATCTACTCAATTACAGCACATTAACGTAATTTTAAAATAAAAATAAAAATAAAAATAAAATAGATTATGCATCTATGGTAGTATGGGTTTTTAGTTTTATTTACATTTAATTTATAGATAAACTTGCACATTTGTAAAAGAGTTTACGAAAAATAAAAAATTACTTACAAAACTGGACACTTAATTACTTATGCAAGAAAGCAACCATAATTATGATATTTTTTTAATTCACTTAATAATAATATAATTTATGAATGCAAATATCATGCAAAAATGTGTAAATATACAATATATATTAAGATTGTATACTATTGTTATTATAACATGTAAAATAATTATTTTCTTAACGCTTAAATTTAAGTATATATTTATTATTATATCATGATGATTTCAACAGTCATAAAATCAAATTGTCTGTAAGATTAACATACACTAACTTTTGTTGATTGCTTACAAAGAAACTTTATGCAAATGATCAATTTTCTCTTTGTAATTATTAATACGGGTCTATTGTATACACACCTAGGGGTGTTCAACCGGGCTGAACCAGACCGGTACCGAACCGAGTCGGTATCGAAATCGGTCAAATTTTAATATCGATACCGGTACCGGTTGGACCGGTATACCGAACCGGCGGTACCGGTTCGGTATCGGTTTTTACCGAAAATTAATATAATTATTATTTTTTTTATTATTTATTATTTTTATTATTATTTTATTATTTTTATTATTATTATTAATATTATTATTATTATTATTATTAAAAATAAATAAAAAACCGGTATATACCGGTCCGATTCGGTAAAACCGAACCATAAAATCGTCGAATCGAAACCGATACCGAAAAATCGGTTTATACCAATTTTGTTGTACCGAACCGGACCGGTTTTTTTATACCGAACCGACCGGTTCGGACTGATCCGAAAAATCGAAAAAACCAGTTCATTTGAACACCACCCCACCCTACATTGGTCGTTGTGCGCCTGAGTGTGAAAAATTGACTAAATTCATTTATTGATTGACTCATTTGCCCTTAAACCTATTACACATAATAATTATTAAGTTTACAGGTATGATTATTGTTTATTTTATTTTACTTTTAAAATTACGCTTTTTGAAATTATTTGTTTGGACCTTAATGTTAAACAGGTAGGTTTACGATTGTGTTCTAAAGTAATTTTAAAAATATTTTATTTGTACAATGTTATATTAAATGTCAAAAAGTTTGAGATTTTTTGTTAATTATATAAGCTATATATCAATTACATTTCTTAAAAATTTAAGAAATTAAACTCGTAAGTATTAAAAAAAGTGAAAATTTTATATAGATTATTTTTGTAGAATTTCAACTTACACATAAAGTGCTGGTATACACACACACACACACACACACACACACACACACACACACACATATATATATATATATATATATATATATATATATATATATATATATATAACATGTTCGCGTCAGTATGTTGATAAATAATATTAATTATATATAATTTTTTTTGTAGTGAATATGTATAAGTAGTATAGAGAAAAATATGCATGAATTAAAAAATGTGAATAATTAAATTTTTTTTTATTTAATGTATGTTATTAAAATTGTGAAGTTACATATCAATGAATTGGTTTTTTAAATTTGATTTGGGTTTTGCTACTTAATAATAAAGGGAAAAAGAATAAAAATAATCAATATGGTAGTGAGAGAAAGTGAAAAAAATAAAAAATAAAAGTTTAATGAATAATTTATTAATGCAAGATTAATGAATAATGATTTATTAACTTAGTTTGAGTTAACTCAACCAACTAAATTAATCTAATTCAATTGAGGATTGAATAACTTAGTGGGTTACTATTGATTAGTAATGATATAGAAAGACATTATTTTTATATGTATTTTTGATATTTTTCACATAAAAATGTAACCCACTAAATACTTATGTGGAAAAAATCGTATGAAAATATAAAAAGTACGCATATAAACATTAGTTTCCTTGAAATATTGTGCAAATGGAGAAAGAAATGTATACATGTTGATATTGACTAAAGAAATGTATACATGTATACATGTTGATATATATATATAGGGGGGGCAGATTCAGTCCGGACGTCCGGACGGAGCTACCGTCCGAACTTTTTTTTTTTTTTTTTTAAAACAACTAAAAAAAATAAAATAAAAAATTATGGAATTGAAATTTTTTCATAATAAAGTGTTTTGGGCGTAATTTGGGTACGTATAACAAAATATGGTGGTACAGTCTGTGCAGACTGTACCACCACTTTTTGGTATAGGTATTCAAAACACGCCCAAAACACTTTATTATGGAAAAATTTCAGTTCCATAAAATATTAAATTTTTTTTTAGTTGTTTTAAAACAAAAAAAAAAAAAAAAAAGGTCCGTCTTTTACTAAAATCTGGGATCCCTGATAGGATCCTGGTTTTATATATATATATATATATTACGAGTGCTATTTTAAAACTTCTTATAATAGGTATTTATTTTGTTTAATTTTCTTAAGGAAGACAAAACTTTGTTTTTTAATTTTCATGGAGGCAATATTCTATTTATTAAGCATAAATTAGTCTTTTAAAAAATACGTAAAAAAAATAAAGTTTAATTATAACTTAAATTCTTCCATTCTTATTTTTAACTTTAATTATTTTTATCATTGTATTTGATGATGCACAAAATGGACTTTGTATGTACACCAATCGAGTAATTATAAAAGCGGTAATTAAAATAAGAAATAAGATAGGTATTAAAGTGGTTTGATCAAGTTGATCTAGTCCACTGTTGAATGGCTATAGTCGACTGACACTTTATATTATATCAAGAGTGTTGAAGAGAGTACAGTGAGTACGAGCTTAAGGATAAAAGTAAGTCGCCTTCTAGTGATGGTGAGGCGTTCTATTTATAGCCGACCCTGTGACAGTTTTGGGGTGAACAAGTAACCACTAAGACCACTACTTTAGTGGAGCTCCCCACTTCTTCCCAACGTGCCTGGTAGTTGTTGTGCTCTCCTTGAGATATTGGGACTAGGCCTGTCCACTTCTTTCGTGATGTGGGCGTACGCAATTTATTATTGATGGGCTCAATTAACCCAACCCTGATGGACCGCATCTGTTGGACTTGCCAGACTCCTTGAACTTGGGCCTCTATTCCGTATTGGGTTTACGAGATGGGCTGAATACTTGGGTTAGACCCATCATTTGCCCCCCAATGCCCTGCGTCCAACAGAACTTGGAGAGGAGGGCATTTCAGTCTAAATTTGAATTTTCAACAAAACTGAAAAAACTTCAGGGGGCCAAAACCTACTCTTCAGAGGCTTTTTTGGGTTTTTTACGGCATATGTCATGGCAAAGCGATGACTTTTGTAGAGCTCGTCGATACGGTCGTTTTGATATATTACGGGCCCCGATCGGAGTTACGGAACTCGAATAGTAGACGTAACTTTAAATTTGAATTCCCTTATAAATTACTTTTCTCTGGTTTGTAGGATTCCTTCTCTCTCATTCTAGGTCATAAATTTGGGGGTTTTGTGTTCTGCTCTTTTCAGATCTCTTCTTAGTGAGATCAATGTCGAACAAAGGAAGAGAAAGCCATGGGAGTGGACTGACTGATATAATGAGCTCCCAAGTGACTGCCGTGGTGGATAATGTCGTGCACGCCGTTGCCGGAAGTGCAGATCTGTTTGAGCTTCGTCGCGGAGCTGGACAGGGGAGATCTGGGCGAGTTAGGCAGTCTTTGGGCGAGCAGAGGCGAGCTACTCAGGCTTTGGGCGAGCAGGAGCTGGTCTTGGGCGAGCAAAAGGTGGTTTCGGGCGAGTAGGAGCTGGTCTCGGGCGAGCAGGAGCAGTCCGGGCAGGCCTTGGGCGAGCATGAGCCAGTTTTGGGCGAGCGGGAGCGAGCTGAACAAATTTTGGGAGAGCAGGGGCTACTTTTGGGCGAGCAGGAGAGAGTTGAGCAAGCTTTGGGCGAGCAGGGGGTTTCAGATGTCTCTCTAGTCACTGGACAGAGTATTACAAAAGCACCCCACTCTTTAAGACCCCGAAAGATGAAACATAAAAGTAAATTGATCCCCGATGATGATAAATCTAAAGTAAGTACCCTTTTCAGCTCTCTCAATTCTAATGATGAGATTTCAAGGCTTGTTTCTTCTTATCATATTCCACCCACGGTGTCGTGTCGTCGGGCCGAGAAAAGTGAATTTGCTTGTGATGATTCCTCTGGTGATATTGTCATTTACGAGGATATGCTCGAGGTCGGGCTTAGGTTCCCCATATCCCATCCTATTTGTCAAATACTGCACTATTTTTCTCTTACTCCAGGGCAGTTAACGCCAAATGGTTGGAGAGTCTTGTTGGGTTTTCTCATTTTATGGAAGAGCGTGCATCATGAAGATGTTTCTCCCAAAGAGTTCCATGGGGCTTATAACTTGAGTGAGACTCCTTCACCAAATAGGGGCTGGTATTATTTTACTTCCAAGAGTGGTATGGTGTTCACTGGGTTACGCTCCAATTGCCACAGTTGGAAATCTCGCTTTTTCTTTGTCGGCGGTGAATGGGCTGCAGAGGCTGATCGGGCCTTGGTTTCAATTCGTTGGGGTGCTGCTAAGAAACCCGGTGCGTTTTAAGTTTACCATATATATATATATTTTATACATATATATATATGTGTGCTCACCATCTCGGTATCTCCTTGTAGGTATGTCGGTGCTCTCCAAATAACAGGAATCGAAGCTGCAGGCTGTGAAGGCTCACCCCGACAAAGACCTGAGTGTTCTCCTGCCTAAGTTCGGTAGTAGAGTTGGAGGTTCCTCGCCGAAATCGGGTGGTTCCTTGTTAAAGAGAAAAGGTATGTTGACTTTATAATTTATCTTTTGTGAAATGATGGTTATTCAGATAGCGCTTTGGCTCTTTTGCTGCAGTGGACAGGACAGTGATTGGCTCAATCCTATCTGGAGATGTCAGCAGGGGCGCCAATAGGGGCGCTCATCCTCCCAAGGTGGCGAGGACGGATGATGCTCATATCAAGGCGAGCTCCTTGATACCTTCAGTTGTACCTTCCCCGTTGGTGACTTTGAACACTACTCCAGAGACTTCACCGCCAATGCCTTCTGACCCCAGCCCGTCCATGCCTCATGCAGGAACTCATGTAGGGGCACCGATTCAGTCTGGTTCTATGCTGGGGGACCCACAAATCATTAGAGAACGGCTTGGGAGATTTGTGTTTCCATCTGATATTCAGCAGATTAGTGCTTTGGGCACTGAAGTGGTTATTAACACATTTCTGGAGGGTTTGGCTCAGGTAAGAATCCTTCGTTTTTTTTTGTTTTTTTTATAATGCGCATGGTCATTCTTCTGTCTTTTGTTTTCTTCAGATCTCTACTGCATCTGTATGCTTGTTCTCGAGGGCTCATTTTTACGGCCAATTGAAGCTTAATCATGAGGCTGTGCAGAAGGAGCTTGTGGCTGCTCAAGGGAGAATTACCGAGCTCGAAGCCGCTGACAGGGCCTCTCGAGCTGAGATTTTAGCAACCCGTGGAAAGGCCGCGCTTAGTGAGGCCGCTTGCTCGAAGGCTGAGACAGATCTTTCAGCTATCCGTGAGAAGACAGTTAAACTCGAGGCTGAGCTTTCGACAACCCGTGAGAGGGATGTACTCAGGGAGGTGGAGCTTGTTGAGGCCCATGAGAAGGCAACTAAGCTCGAGACTGAGCTTAAGGCGGTCCACAAAAGAGGCGCGCTCAGGGAGGCTGCATTTTCGAGAGTGGAGGCAGAATTGAAGTCAGCTCAGGAGAGAGCTTCTCAAGCTGAAGTGGGTCTGGAATATGCAGTTGCAGGTGCTTTCATTGATGGCTATGAAAAACTTCGGGGGAAGATCTCTGCTTCCTTCCCTGATATTGATTTCTAAAGCTTTGTGCCAACTAGGGCGCCTGAGGATGGAGGTTCTGAAGATGCTAAGGATGACGAGGGCGACCATGATAGTAGTTAGAGTGATAGGGACTCTTTTTTTTGTAACTTTTGTATTGGTACTCCTTTGAAATTGAATGAAAAATGCAATCTTTTGGAGTAAAAATAGGAAATTTCATTGCAGACCCATAAAAGGTGCTTTAAATACTAGATAACAGTCCTAAAAAAGACAAATAAAACCAAGTCCTTAACTATGCTACTATTACTTCTTCAAGGTGTCACTGGTAATACCTCTTCAAGTGCTCAGCGTTCCATGGATGAGGTAAAACTTTCCCTTCGGAATTCTGGATCTTGTAAGTGCCTGGTCTCACCACTTCTATTACAAGGTATGGTCCTTCCCAATTTGGTCCCAGTTTTCCTTCGCGTGAATCCTTAGTGGCGAGGATCACCTTCTTGAGGACCCAGTCTCCTGGTTGGAAGGAACGAGGCTTTACCCTTGAGTTGTAGTACTTTGTCATGCGACGCTTATACTCTGCGTTGCGGACCACAGCCATCTCCATTGCTTCCTCTACCAAGTCGAGGTTGATGCGGAGTCCTTCCTCATTGGTAGCAGAGTCGTGGTGTTGGACCCTTAAAGATTTCATCCCGATCTCTACAGGGATGACCACCTCAGTTCCAAAGGCTAGGGAAAAAGGGGTTTCCCCAGTTGGAGTTCTTGGCGTGGTTCGGTAGGCCCACAATACACCTGGGAGTTCATCGAGCCAAAGCCCCTTCGCCTTTTCCAGCCTTATTTTTAAATTGCGTAGCACTGTTCTCACCATGACTTCTGCTTGTCCATTTGCCTGCAGATGAGCTGGGCTAGAGTGCGGCTGCTTTATTTGAAGGTCGAAACAGAAGGAATTTAGCAACTTGTTGTCGAATTGCTTACCGTTGTCACTGATAATGGAGTGGGGTATGCCGAAGCGGCATATTATATTCTTCCAAATAAAGTCTTTAATCTTTACATCTGTGATTTTTGCTAAGGCTTCGGCTTCAGTCCACTTGGTGAAATAATCGACTGCCACCACCACGAACTTGCACTGTCCTTTACTCAGAGGTAACGGACCTAGAATATCGATGCCCCATTTAGAGAAAGGTCATGGACTTGTAATGGTTGTTAGCTCTTCTGGTGGTTACCTGGGTACGGTTGAGAAACGTTAACACTTGTCACACTTCCTGGAAAACTCCTAGGCGTCCCTTACCATAGAAGGCTAGAAGTAACCTTTCCTGAGTGCCTTGTGGGCGAGGGATCGTCCTCCGGAGTGGTTCCCACATATTCCTTCATGGATCTCTCGTAAGGCATAATGAACTTCTTCGGGTGAAAGGCACCGGAGCAATGGCAGGGAATAACCTTCTTGTACAAAGTGTCTTGCAAGATGGTGAACTTAGAAGCTCTCATTCTCAGTTTCCTAGCTTCTAAAGGGTTATCCAGCAATACACCTTCTCGGAGATACGCCCTTATTGGCGTCATCCAGTTTGATTCAGTCGATGCACAGTTGACATTCGTGGTTTCCGAGTCCATCATGCTTGGTTCGAACTGGTGAGCAATGAATATCGGTCCTTCTGGTGGGGTTTCCGAGGAAGAGGCAAGCCTTGCAAGTGCATCGGCGGCCATGTTGTCTTCCCTGGGAATGTGGCAAATTTGGAAGTGTTTAAACTGTATCATCATGCTTCTTACCATTTCAAGATATTCTTGCATTTTGGATCCTTTTGCATCGAACTCTCCCTTCACTTGATTTACTATCAACTGAGAGTCACTATAGATAACGAGATATTGAGTCTCCATCTCGATTGCCAATCTTAATCCGGAGAGGAGGGCTTCATATTCCGCCTCATTGTTCGAGGCCAGAAAGTGGAGCTTCACTGCATATTTGAGAGTGGTATCATCTGGGCTGATCAAGATCAGACCTGCTCCGCCTCCATCGCTGGTCAAGGAGCCGTTTACATAGAGTTTCCAAGAAGGAAGAGAGCAGGGCTCAGAGGTTAAAGAAGGAGACTGGATGCCAGAATTTGGAACTGGGGCTCCCGTCTGGGTCCTTTGGAGTGTCTGGTCGTCCGAAAGAGTTGTCTGGGCGCTCAACATGATGGTCTGGGTGCCCAGTTCGGGGGTCTGATCTTCATTATGCTATTGAGTGCTTCTATCAACCATTTCCAAACTGGGTAAGGTGGGAATTTCATTGTTCTCCGTCTCTGCTGGTGTCAGCTCAACAATGAAATCCGCCAGTGTTTGTGCTTTGATGGCTGACCTTGGTTGATACTGTATGTCAAACTCACCAAGCTCCACTGCCCACTTAAGCAGTCTCCCAGATACATCGAACTTTCCCAGGACTCTTTTCATAGGTTGATCTGTGATGACAACAATGGTGTGACTTTGGAAGTAATGTCGTAAGCGTCTCGCTGTTGTGATTAAAGCGAGCGCCAATCTTTCTAGTCTTGAATACCTGACTTCTGCTCCTCGGTATGCTCTGCTTACATAGTAGATTGGCTTCTGTGCTCCGTCGTTGTTCTTGACGAGGACAGAGCTTGCTGCCGATGGGGAGGCAGAAAGGTACAAATATAACACCTCGCCTGGTGTGGCGTGCGAGAGGAGAGGTGGTGCAGCCAAGTAGGTTTTGAGTTTTTGGAATGCCTCCTCTGCCTCATGTCCCCACTCAAAAGCTTTTCGAATAATTTTAAAAAAGGGAAAACACTTATCTGCAGACTTGGAGACGAACCTGTTGAGTGCCGCAATTCTTCCGTTGAGGCGCTGGAGCTCTTTGGTTGAAGTGGGTGATTTCATGTCGAGAATGGCTTTGATCTTATCGGGGTTTGCTTCAATTCCTCTCTGGTTGACCATAAAGCCCAGGAACTTTTCCGATCCTACGCCGAAGGCACGTTTCTCAGGATTCAGCTTCATGCGGTACGATCTAAGAACATTGAAGGTCTCTTGAAGGTGGTTAATATGATCTGCTGCGGCGAGGCTCTTTACTAGCATGTCATCAACGTAAACTTCCATTGTTCGCCCAATTTGAGACAACCCCAAAATAGGTTCATTCCACCCAACCCATTCTGAGTCGTCAAATACATGGTACAGAAAACAACTACAACTTTATTACAACAATTGTCGTGCAAAATACAACAACACATATGCTGTGAGTTTGGATACAAATATATACCAAATGTGACTCATGTTCCAACCGTAGACATCACCTTACAATAACACCTTACATAAAGGTATAGTCAAAAACTGTTTTAGAAATTAGAATATTTGGGAAGTGCTCAAGGAAACCTTCGTACATGGGAGGCCACGCGTCTAGGTTATGATAGATATCATATGGCCACAGAATTATCCTTGGTTGACCTAATAGACCCCAAAGAAAAACGAGAAGATTACTATCATATTCTTCCCAATGGTGAGTCTTCTCTTGACTTATCATTATCTCCACTGTCTCTAATTGAGAATTATACTTCAAACAAACACCAAGATTATATAGGTAGTGCCCATAGATATACTCAGCAAGTGGATGAGCACAACCCTGTCTTATGATGACACGAGGTTGTATGTCATTAGACATCTTGTATGATAGTAACAAAACACCCTTCCAACGTTGGGTTCGCCTCACCCTATTTTCTTCACCAAATATTACTACTAAATGATGACCACCGTTCTATTCTCTTGTTACCCCGCTCGACCCAGCTACATTATTATTACCTGAAAGGAATTGTGAAGCAAAAGGGTGAGCACAACTAGCTCAGTAAAGAATATCATGACTAAAGATAATTCAATTATCAATAGCCTTCATCAACAATAAATCAGAGATTTAGAACATATGGTAAATGATAAAAATTTCAACCATAGTTGCAGCGGAACGAGCAATCCATTAGAAGAGTCAAATAGACTATAAAGTCTATTATCTTCTCCATGTTAAAAATCCACCAACAATGTTTTATCCCTGTAACATCAATCAACAATTCTGGTCCACAATCATATGAATAACTCATAATCATAACTGTAGTTCTAAATTCCTCTTCTCATCCAGGACGATGATAATTTTCATCACCTATCTTTATCTGAAACATCAAAGATCATGGTTACACCAAATCACATTTCCTGTTCATAATCATACTAATAACTTCATCTTTGCACTACGTCCAAAGATATTCATTTGTATCACCAGTTGGTCATGTTTATCTCAACATCTGTTCATCTTTGCACTACTGGCCAAAGATATTCAACAACATGTCATCTTTGCACTACGGGCCAAAGATATTCATCAACAATTCATCTTTGCACTACAGGCCAAAGATATTCATCAATATTTCATCTTTGCACTACAGGCCAAAGATATTAATATCTCAAAGAAATATATAATCATTTCAGAATTTATATAAACAATAATTATAACCATGTTGATCAATTCACCTTTGCACTTAAGCTAAAGATATTCACTTATAAATTCAATGGTCATGATCATACCAGTCAATAATTCAACTTTGCACTACTGGCCAAAGATATTCATCAATATTTCATCTTTGCACTACAGGCCAAAGATATTAATATCTCAAAGAAATATATAATCATTTCAGAATTTATATAAACAATAATTATAACCATGTTGATCAATTCACCTTTGCACTTAAGCTAAAGATATTCACTTATAAATTCAATGGTCATGATCATACCAGTCACAATTCAACTTTGCACTACAGGCCAAAGAGAACCCTAGTCATGATCATACCAATAATCTACACATCTTTACACTCTAGTCAAAGAGAAATATCATCATTAGGGTTATAAAAATGTTATATATGATAATAAAATCAATATAATCAACATATAGATTTAATCTCAAGAGTAATATTCATAAACCAACTATAATTTGGTCAAAAAAAGAAACCAATTTTGTCATGAATAGTAACTCGTAAATAGTAACCCATGAATAGTAACTCGTGAATAGTAACTCGTGAATAGTAACTCATGAATAGTAACCCCGACACAAAAAGGTAGAAATTCCACAATAAAATCCATACCAGTATTTCGGTATAATGATATTGAAAAAATAATATTTCTTAAGCTTATAAACAATTTATTTTAATTATTTATACTTTACTAAAATAATGCATTTAATCATTCCAAAATGTCAAACTCATAAGATTTAATCATCAATAATCAAAACCCTCATCAAAAATCAGCATATACCTCATATATAGAATTTCACATGAATTAAACAATCAGAAAATGAAAATTATAAGCGGAATATTATTAAAAAAGTAGACTTACATAAGAATTCTGGAAGCAAACTTAAAACTTGAAACTTCGAATTTTTTCTTACAATATTTTTCGGATACTTAAGACAACAACAGACCATTCCTCTTATAGAACTGAGGATCGACACAATAATAACAACAGACAAACTTTATTGAAAAAAGCAAACGCATAAACCAAAAGCAACTGAATTATTGAAAAAGTAAGCCAACTGGCCACCAACACCACCCAAAGAGATAAGAATCCAAAGCCTGAATTATTAAGGCAAAGGCGGGGACCACCACAACTTTAGGAAGCACGCCTCAATTATTTAGGCTGAGCACAGGGACCTCCAAATGGATCAGAGGATGAAGCCTTATCTTCATCGCTGTCAACCATAGTAGCCGGGTCATCATTATTTCTTAAAAAATCTAAAATCTCATCCTTTGAAATACCTTTTAGGATAGACTTTAGTTTTTGCTGAGAGGCATCATATTTGTCCATATCACAATCCATCAAGTTAGGAGGAACATCAAGAATCTTATCCTCATCAAATTTGTTCCACCATTTGACTGCTAATTGCCTGCACAGTCTATGCACACCTGTTCCTACATGCTGAGTAATCACATAGGACCATTTAAAGATCCAAGGAATATCATTTACACAGCAAAAATTAAGTAACGCTTGGTTATCGTTTAGATTAACAGAAGTCTGATAGTATCGATCAAACTTCTCTTCAACTTTAGGGGGAAAAATCTGTGGAACTGGGCCCCAAAAGTAAAACCATGACTGAAACCAAGCAGGGAAATCCTGAGCTTTGACTGGTTTAAGGAATTTGGGATGGAGAAACCAACTGTGAGTATAGTGCTCATTTTGATAAAATAAGAATTTCTCCCATGCAAGCGAATAATCAAAATAATTGTAGTAATTTGGAATCATAGATTTATTCTCAAAATATTTGTGGGTTCGAAGATCACCCACCCAGTCAGAAGGACGTAAGACCTTTAAGATCTTAACTGTGGAGAAAGCCAGATTATATTTATCACGCGGCTTATGAGAAACTTTGATAGAACCGGTTTCAACTAGAATCTTTTCAAAAAACTCCCTTGTTTTAGGGAGGTAAACTGGTAGATCATGAGATCACTTATGTCAACTTCACGAGCATCGCTATTAGCTTGTAAATTTGTGATTAAACCCTGTAACTCTTTAAGAGTTGGTTCCTTATGCCTTTCATTAACCTTATCAAAGATTTTTTGTAAGGAATATTGGCCTGGGTCGAATCGTTCATCTTCACTTGAAGATTTCTTCTTGCTTTTAGCAAGTGAGATATATTTCTCAATCATTTGTCTTTTCGTTGTAAGATCTTCAACCTGATCAATGAGATCTAGTATCAGACTATCTTCTTTAGTTAAGACATTAATTGAGAGGCCATTTAATGCACACAAACAGGCGTCATCATCACACTGACAATCGTCTAATTCGTCACATGAAACTTCAGATTTGTCTGAATTAGAACAACTACTTTCAACACTTGATTCAGAAGAAGAGAATTCTTCTTTATCAGAGTCAATAAAAATTGCAAGCAATTGCCTTTTAAGACCTTCGTCTGTGACCAATTGGTTGATCTTTTTCTTAGTCGTACATTCAGGACTCTTATGACCAATTTTTCCACATTTATAACATGTGGGAGGACTAGAGCCAATCTTCTTGTTTTTAGAAGATTTCTTTCCAGATGACTTTCTATCTTTAGATTTATCATCTCTAGTCTGATATTTAGACTTATTTCGATAATCTCTTCTCTTGGATCTCTTATTAGTTTTATAGCTAGAAGAATCTTTAGAGATTTTTCTTTTTCTTTTATCTTTTGGGATCTCAGCTAAACCATATTGCTCGCAGAAATCTCCTAGAGCACGCTTTCCTCTAGATCTTTCCTCAGCAATTTGTTTCTGAATCTTTAAGATGTTGCATAGGTCAGCTCCTTCAGCTATGACTTCTGACGCTAATTCGCCATAAGTATATTCCTCCCAAGGAATAACTCCATCATTTTTATTCTTCAATCTAGTTTTTACTCTTTGAGAGAATAAAATAGGCAAACCTTCTATAAACTTTTCTTTCCAATAATTGCTGTTACAGTCTCCTCTGTTGAAAACTTTGGAAAAGAAAGTATCTCTATAGAATTTGAATTCCGAGAGCGATTTACACTTTAAGTTACTCAATTGCTCATAAGTTCTAGAGATAATCAGTTGATTATTTCCCACAAAATGCCGCATGATGGTATATAACAGCGTATTGACAGCATCTTCAACAAAAATGGGTTCATTTCTTTCATCAACTCCCTTTTGAACCTGAAAATTAAAGATACTTTCTTTAACTTCACTTGATAGGAGATTATCCCACCATAGTCTGAGTTGACCTACGAATCCGGATGCTAAGGCTTGAGCTATCCTTTTCTCTGAGTTGGCCTTTATTCTAGCCGCCTGGGCGAACATAGTCATTTGCTTGAGGAGGACTATAATTTGATAGTCTGTTAAGCCATCTAAATTCCATTCGCAAATATACTCTCCATTGAATTGGATTCCATCATTGAAGGCTCTATTCTCAAATTGAGCATCAATTGGAGAAGGACGATGATAATATGGTTGATTCTTCACTTTTCCCCACTTTAACCTATTAATTTGAGGATTATCATGATCGTCTTGGGATTGAATATTTTGTAAGATCTCATCAAGATCTAATCCATCATTCTTAAGAACTGATACTGAGGGACCTTGAGATGTTGACCCAACAGAATTGTGTTTAAGCGTCAACTTTTCAAGTCTGTGTTTTAACTCTTCAAACATTTCTGTTGAAGCAGAACCCAGCTTAAATTCTTTTGTAAGCTCAGGAGGTGGTTTAAAGAGAACCACTCCGGGTTTATCTTTTGATACAAGCTTTCCTTCCTTTGAGGAAGTACTAATAACCTCAGCAGGAGAGGGACTAATAGCCAAAGGTTTTACTTTCAAAGTAACTACCTTTTCTATTCTGGTCAATTGTGTTCCTAAGGACTGCAAGAACAAATTGGTGTAATTGTTTTGCTCCAAAACTTGATTGATTCCTTGAATTTCTTCTGACTTTCTCTCAACCTCTTTCTCAAAAACCTTTTTATAAGGAACGGCTCTTGTCTTTCCCGTTCCCACATAAACTGGAACAGACGGTGGATGAATTGATGATACAACATCATTATCGTCTTTATCAGTAGCCAGTCTATAGGGTTTAAAAGAGTTTTCTATCATATTGCAAGAGGTAGGAGCAACACTTTGAGTAGTAGGGTTTGCCCCCCAAAAGGGAAGATATATCCTTTTGCTCGACTCCAATGTTTAAGAAAAACAAAGAAATCAACATTTTTCTGTGATTCTTTTAAGAAATCATAATAGATATTACGAATCAGTTCCTGATTCTCGGGAGAATAATGGTTAAAAAACCATTCTCTCTTTTTAATGTTTATATCAGAATTAAACATTGCTTTAAGCAAAGATTTATCAATTGATATACTCTGATTGTTAAGAGTATAAATACATTCAGAGTAACCAAAATCAGACGCTGTAGGGCTCTGAGCTCTCGGTATCTCTGCTTCCGAAGGAGTCTCTACCATATACGTCGGACGACTTACTGGATCTTCAGGGCGGTTTATAACTCCTTTTAAAGAGGACGACGTAGATCGTCGTGATGAGCATGATTCATCAATATTCCTTTGCGGGATAGACGACATACTATGTCTTCGCGGTTGTTCGTCTATATTAAGACGAATAGGTTTACTATCACCAAATCTGATATTTACAGATCCATCTGGGTTTTCTGTAATATCTTCAATCTGCTGATTTGCTCCTCGAACTTGTTTAGGAACTTCATCACTTAATGTCCAGTTTTGAGGAACAGATATTTCATCCCACTTTAGTGTTCTTGGTATTGAAATATTTGCCTTTAAAGGATTAATCTGGAACATTGTAGTTTCTCCTCTACCATCTCTAATAAAAGTACTTTTAAGGTTAATATCTGGAGTGATGGTATTCATAACTTTAATATAGAGTCGATAAATTAAAGCCATGTTTGAGGATAAAGGATCCATATCAAACCCTGAAGCTAAAGAAAGTATCTTTAATTTTCAGGTTCAAAAGGGAGTTGATGAAAGAAATGAACCCATTTTTGTTGAAGATGCTGTCAATACGCTGTTATATACCATCATGCGGCATTTTGTGGGAAATAATCAACTGATTATCTCTAGAACTTATGAGCAATTGAGTAACTTAAAGTGTAAATCGCTCTCGGAATTCAAATTCTATAGAGATACTTTCTTTTCCAAAGTTTTCAACAGAGGAGACTGTAACAGCAATTATTGGAAAGAAAAGTTTATAGAAGGTTTGCCTATTTTATTCTCTCAAAGAGTAAAAACTAGATTGAAGAATAAAAATGATGGAGTTATTCCTTGGGAGGAATATACTTATGGCGAATTAGCGTCAGAAGTCATAGCTGAAGGAGCTGACCTATGCAACATCTTAAAGATTCAGAAACAAATTGCTGAGGAAAGATCTAGAGGAAAGCGTGCTCTAGGAGATTTCTGCGAGCAATATGGTTTAGCTGAGATCCCAAAAGATAAAAGAAAAAGAAAAATCTCTAAAGATTCTTCTAGCTATAAAACTAATAAGAGATCCAAGAGAAGAGATTATCGAAATAAGTCTAAATATCAGACTAGAGATGATAAATCTAAAGATAGAAAGTCATCTGGAAAGAAATCTTCTAAAAACAAGAAGATTGGCTCTAGTCCTCCCACATGTTATAAATGTGGAAAAATTGGTCATAAGAGTCCTGAATGTACGACTAAGAAAAAGATCAACCAATTGGTCACAGACGAAGGTCTTAAAAGGCAATTGCTTGCAATTTTTATTGACTCTGATAAAGAAGAATTCTCTTCTTCTGAATCAAGTGTTGAAAGTAGTTGTTCTAATTCAGACAAATCTGAAGTTTCATGTGACGAATTAGACGATTGTCAGTGTGATGATGACGCCTGTTTGTGTGCATTAAATGGCCTCTCAATTAATGTCTTAACTAAAGAAGATAGTCTGATACTAGATCTCATTGATCAGGTTGAAGATCTTACAACGAAAAGACAAATGATTGAGAAATATATCTCACTTGCTAAAAGCAAGAAGAAATCTTCAAGTGAAGATGAACGATTCGACCCAGGCCAATATTCCTTACAAAAAATCTTTGATAAGGTTAATGAAAGGCATAAGGAACCAACTCTTAAAGAGTTACAGGGTTTAATCACAAATTTACAAGCTAATAGCGATGCTCGTGAAGTTGACATAAGTGATCTAAAAAAAGAGATCAAGCAAATTAAGAAAGATATTCGTTGGTTAAAAGGCAAAAATGATAAAGGAAAAGAAAAAATGGAAGATGCTAGCCCATCGATTATCACAGAAGAAAGCGAAGATGAAGGTGATGAGGTGTTTGAGTTTTCTACTCAAGATCATAGAATTATCCCCATTGAGTCACAAAGTCTAAAAGAGTTTAGCACGAAAGGATTAAAAATTAATCTAATCGATAGAATTATCACTCAGAAATGGTATGTTCAGATTACTATCATTATTGATGATGAATTCTCAGTTACCACTGAAGCCTTAATTGATTCAGGCGCAGACTTAAACTGTCTTGCAGAAGGATTAGTTCCTTCAAAATACTATTCCAAAACAGCTCAAATGCTGAGTACGGCTGATGGTACACATCTAAACATTGATTACAAACTATCAAATGCTGTGGTTTGTAACAATGGAGTTTGTTTTGAGTCTCCATTTCTCCTTGTCAAGAATATGGCTCAAGCAGCTATTCTTGGTACACCTTTTATTAGTTTGCTTTTCCCAATTTCCATTGATCACAAGGGAATAAGCACTAATAAGGGGGGGATAGAAGTAAGGTTTGACTTTATTTCTGAACCTCGTTATCAAGGAGTTAACCATTTACTTAAACGTAAAGAAGATTTTTTATTTTTTCTTAAGCAAGAGCTTGAGATTAAAAAGATTGAAGTATATCTTAAAGATGTTAAGTTCAAGCATAAGCTTAAAGCTTATCAAGAGGATTTGGGTAGAGAAATATGCTCTACAGATCCTACAGCTTTCTGGAATCGTAAAAAGCATGTCATCTCCCTTCCGTATATTGAGGGATTTAATGAGAAGCTCATTCCAACTAAAGCGAGGCCCATTCAAATGAATGAAAGGTTTTTAAAGCTTTGTCAGGAAGAAATTAACGATCTCTTAAAAAAGGGATTAATTCGAAAAAGCTACTCTCCCTGGTCTTGTTCGGCTTTCTATGTTGAAAACGCTGCTGAAATAGAACGAGGAGTTCCGAGATTAGTTATTAACTATAAACCTCTAAACAAAGTTTTGAGATGGATTAGGTATCCAATCCCAAACAAGAGGGATTTATTAAATCGATTGCTTAAAGCAAACGTCTTCTCTAAATTTGATATGAAGAGTGGATATTGGCAAATTCAAATTAAAGAGGAAGACAAATATAAAACAGCTTTCACAGTGCCCTTTGGACACTATGAATGGAATGTCCTAGGCTTTGGCCTAAAAAATGCTCCCTCTGAGTTTCAAAACATTATGAATGAGATCTTTAATCCATTTATGGACTTTATGATTGTCTATATTGATGATGTTTTGGTTTTCTCAAAGGATATTGACCAACATTGGAAACACTTAAATGTGTTTAAAACTGCGGTAAAAAGAGAAGGTCTAGTTGTCTCAGCTAGCAAGATGCAGTTATTTCAAACCAAGATAAGATTTCTAGGGTTTGAAATATCTCAAGGAAAGTATATCCCTATTGATAGAGCTATTGCTTTTGCTGATAAGTTTCCTAATAAAATTTTAGATCAAAAGCAATTACAAAGATTTTTGGGAAGTGTTAATTATATTAGAGACTTCTACGAAGATCTAGCAGTTGATGCTGCTCCTTTGTACAAAAGGCTAAATAAGAAGCCTTCACCATGGTCTGAGGAATGTACTCAGGCTATTATAAACATAAAATCTAGGGTTAAGTCCCTGCCATGTTTACATTTTACTGATCCTGATGTCCCTAAGATTGTAGAGACCGATGCCTCGGATGAAGGATACGGAGGAATTCTTAAACAGATTAAAGACTCTAAAGAAGTCTTAGTTTGTTTTGTTTCGGGAAAATGGAATAATGCACAAAAGAATTATTCCACTATTAAAAAAGAAATATGTTCAATAGTTTTGTGCATTAATAAATTCCAAGGAGATCTCTTAAATCAGAGATTTCTTCTTAGAATTGACTGCAAATCTGCTAAAGAAGTTCTGGAAAAAGATGTTAAAAATATAGCTTCTAAACAGATCTTTGCTCGTTGGCAGGCTTTATTATCAGCCTTTGATTTTGATATTGAATTTATCAAAGGAGATTCTAATTCTTTGCCAGATTTCTTAACCAGAGAATTCTTACAAGATACTCCTAACCTTTGTGTGTTAAATCTTGTTAGGTCTCCAAGAAGATCAGCCAAACCAGCTATGGAAAGACCCAATTCGGACTACCTTAAAGGACAGTCTTCAGGTTCCCAGAAGCAGCAAAATAAAGGTAAAGCCCCCGAGCTTAAAGCTCAAGCTGAAACTCAGTACATTGAAACCTTAATCAGAGAGGTTACTGACATTGAAGATGTAGACGCGGTTAGATCTCCTGAGCAGATAGCAGACCTCTATCTGTCCTATTCTCATGATCTACCAGTTTACCTCCCTAAAACAAGGGAGTTTTTTGAAAAGATTCTAGTTGAAACCGGTTCTATCAAAGTTTCTCATAAGCCGCGTGATAAATATAATCTGGCTTTCTCCACAGTTAAGATCTTAAAGGTCTTACGTCCTTCTGACTGGGTGGGTGATCTTCGAACCCACAAATATTTTGAGAATAAATCTATGATTCCAAAATACTACAATTATTTTGATTATTCGCTTGCATGGGAGAAATTCTTATTTTATCAAAATGAGCACTATACTCACAGTTGGTTTCTCCATCCCAAATTCCTTAAACCAGTCAAAGCTCAGGATTTCCCTGCTTGGTTTCAGTCATGGTTTTACTTTTGGGGCCCAGTTCCACAGATTTTTCCCCCTAAAGTTGAAGAGAAGTTTGATCGATACTATCAGACTTCTGTTAATCTAAACGATAACCAAGCGTTACTTAATTTTTGCTGTGTAAATGATATTCCTTGGATCTTTAAATGGTCCTATGTGATTACTCAGCATGTAGGAACAGGTGTGCATAGACTGTGCAGGCAATTAGCAGTCAAATGGTGGAACAAATTTGATGAGGATAAGATTCTTGATGTTCCTCCTAACTTGATGGATTGTGATATGGACAAATATGATGCCTCTCAGCAAAAACTAAAGTCTATCCTAAAAGGTATTTCAAAGGATGAGATTTTAGATTTTTTAAGAAATAATGATGACCCGGCTACTATGGTTGACAGCGATGAAGATAAGGCTTCATCCTCTGATCCATTTGGAGGTCCCTGTGCTCAGCCTAAATAATTGAGGCGTGCTTCCTAAAGTTGTGGTGGTCCCCGCCTTTGCCTTAATAATTCAGGCTTTGGATTCTTATCTCTTTGGGTGGTGTTGGTGGCCAGTTGGCTTACTTTTTCAATAATTCAGTTGCTTTTGGTTTATGCGTTTGCTTTTTTCAATAAAGTTTGTCTGTTGTTATTATTGTGTCGATCCTCAGTTCTATAAGAGGAATGGTCTGTTGTTGTCTTAAGTATCCGAAAAATATTGTAAGAAAAAATTCGAAGTTTCAAGTTTTAAGTTTGCTTCCAGAATTCTTATGTAAGTCTACTTTTTTAATAATATTCCGCTTATAATTTTCATTTTCTGATTGTTTAATTCATGTGAAATTCTATATATGATCCTGTCGGAAAGTTGGCCGCGAAGACATAGTATGTCGTCTATCCCGCAAAGGAATATTGATGAATCATGCTCATCACGACGATCTACGTCGTCCTCTTTAAAAGGAGTTATAAACCGCCCTGAAGATCCAGTAAGTCGTCCGACGTATATGGTAGAGACTCCTTCGGAAGCAGAGATACCGAGAGCTCAGAGCCCTACAGCGTCTGATTTTGGTTACTCTGAATGTATTTATACTCTTAACAATCAGAGTATATCAATTGATAAATCTTTGCTTAAAGCAATGTTTAATTCTGATATAAACATTAAAAAGAGAGAATGGTTTTTTAACCATTATTCTCCCGAGAATCAGGAACTGATTCGTAATATCTATTATGATTTCTTAAAAGAATCACAGAAAAATGTTGATTTCTTTGTTTTTCTTAAACATTGGAGTCGAGCAAAAGGATATATCTTCCCTTTTGGGGGGGCAAACCCTACTACTCAAAGTGTTGCTCCTACCTCTTGCAATATGATAGAAAACTCTTTTAAACCCTATAGACTGGCTACTGATAAAGACGATAATGATGTTGTATCATCAATTCATCCACCGTCTGTTCCAGTTTATGTGGGAACGGGAAAGACAAGAGCCGTTCCTTATAAAAAGGTTTTTGAGAAAGAGGTTGAGAGAAAGTCAGAAGAAATTCAAGGAATCAATCAAGTTTTGGAGCAAAACAATTACACCAATTTGTTCTTGCAGTCCTTAGGAACACAATTGACCAGAATAGAAAAGGTAGTTACTTTGAAAGTAAAACCTTTGGCTATTAGTCCCTCTCCTGCTGAGGTTATTAGTACTTCCTCAAAGGAAGGAAAGCTTGTATCAAAAGATAAACCCGGAGTGGTTCTCTTTAAACCACCTCCTGAGCTTACAAAAGAATTTAAGCTGGGTTCTGCTTCAACAGAAATGTTTGAAGAGTTAAAACACAGACTTGAAAAGTTGACGCTTAAAACACAATTCTGTTGGGTCAACATCTCAAGGTCCCTCAGTATCAGTTCTTAAGAATGATGGATTAGATCTTGATGAGATCTTACAAAATATTCAATCCCAAGACGATCATGATAATCCTCAAATTAATAGGTTAAAGTGGGGAAAAGTGAAGAATCAACCATATTATCATCGTCCTTCTCCAATTGATGCTCGATTTGAGAATAGAGCCTTCAATGATGGAATCCAATTCAATGGAGAGTATATTTGCGAATGGAATTTAGATGGCTTAACAGACTATCAAATTATAGTCCTCCTCAAGCAAATGACTATGTTCGCCCAGGCGGCTAGAATAAAGGCCAACTCAGAGAAAAGGATAGCTCAAGCCTTAGCATCCGGATTCGTAGGTCAACTCGGACTATGGTGGGATAATCTCCTATCAAGTGAAGTTAAAGAAAGTATCTTTAATTTTCAGGTTCAAAAGGGAGTTGATGAAAGAAATGAACCCATTTTTGTTGAAGATGCTGTCAATACGCTGTTATATACCATCATGCGGCATTTTGTGGGAAATAATCAACTGATTATCTCTAGAACTTATGAGCAATTGAGTAACTTAAAGTGTAAATCGCTCTCGGAATTCAAATTCTATAGAGATACTTTCTTTTCCAAAGTTTTCAACAGAGGAGACTGTAACAGCAATTATTGGAAAGAAAAGTTTATAGAAGGTTTGCCTATTTTATTCTCTCAAAGAGTAAAAACTAGATTGAAGAATAAAAATGATGGAGTTATTCCTTGGGAGGAATATACTTATGGCGAATTAGCGTCAGAAGTCATAGCTGAAGGAGCTGACCTATGCAACATCTTAAAGATTCAGAAACAAATTGCTGAGGAAAGATCTAGAGGAAAGCGTGCTCTAGGAGATTTCTGCGAGCAATATGGTTTAGCTGAGATCCCAAAAGATAAAAGAAAAAGAAAAATCTCTAAAGATTCTTCTAGCTATAAAACTAATAAGAGATCCAAGAGAAGAGATTATCGAAATAAGTCTAAATATCAGACTAGAGATGATAAATCTAAAGATAGAAAGTCATCTGGAAAGAAATCTTCTAAAAACAAGAAGATTGGCTCTAGTCCTCCCACATGTTATAAATGTGGAAAAATTGGTCATAAGAGTCCTGAATGTACGACTAAGAAAAAGATCAACCAATTGGTCACAGACGAAGGTCTTAAAAGGCAATTGCTTGCAATTTTTATTGACTCTGATAAAGAAGAATTCTCTTCTTCTGAATCAAGTGTTGAAAGTAGTTGTTCTAATTCAGACAAATCTGAAGTTTCATGTGACGAATTAGACGATTGTCAGTGTGATGATGACGCCTGTTTGTGTGCATTAAATGGCCTCTCAATTAATGTCTTAACTAAAGAAGATAGTCTGATACTAGATCTCATTGATCAGGTTGAAGATCTTACAACGAAAAGACAAATGATTGAGAAATATATCTCACTTGCTAAAAGCAAGAAGAAATCTTCAAGTGAAGATGAACGATTCGACCCAGGCCAATATTCCTTACAAAAAATCTTTGATAAGGTTAATGAAAGGCATAAGGAACCAACTCTTAAAGAGTTACAGGGTTTAATTACAAATTTACAAGCTAATAGCGATGCTCGTGAAGTTGACATAAGTGATCTAAAAAAAGAGATCAAGCAAATTAAGAAAGATATTCGTTGGTTAAAAGGCAAAAATGATAAAGGAAAAGAAAAAATGGAAGATGCTAGCCCATCGATTATCACAGAAGAAAGCGAAGATGAAGGTGATGAGGTGTTTGAGTTTTCTACTCAAGATCATAGAATTATCCCCATTGAGTCACAAAGTCTAAAAGAGTTTAGCACGAAAGGATTAAAAATTAATCTAATCGATAGAATTATCACTCAGAAATGGTATGTTCAGATTACTATCATTATTGATGATGAATTCTCAGTTACCACTGAAGCCTTAATTGATTCAGGCGCAGACTTAAACTGTCTTGCAGAAGGATTAGTTCCTTCAAAATACTATTCCAAAACAGCTCAAATGCTGAGTACGGCTGATGGTACACATCTAAACATTGATTACAAACTATCAAATGCTGTGGTTTGTAACAATGGAGTTTGTTTTGAGTCTCCATTTCTCCTTGTCAAGAATATGGCTCAAGCAGCTATTCTTGGTACACCTTTTATTAGTTTGCTTTTCCCAATTTCCATTGATCACAAGGGAATAAGCACTAATAAGGGGGGGATAGAAGTAAGGTTTGACTTTATTTCTGAACCTCGTTATCAAGGAGTTAACCATTTACTTAAACGTAAAGAAGATTTTTTATTTTTTCTTAAGCAAGAGCTTGAGATTAAAAAGATTGAAGTATATCTTAAAGATGTTAAGTTCAAGCATAAGCTTAAAGCTTATCAAGAGGATTTGGGTAGAGAAATATGCTCTACAGATCCTACAGCTTTCTGGAATCGTAAAAAGCATGTCATCTCCCTTCCGTATATTGAGGGATTTAATGAGAAGCTCATTCCAACTAAAGCGAGGCCCATTCAAATGAATGAAAGGTTTTTAAAGCTTTGTCAGGAAGAAATTAACGATCTCTTAAAAAAGGGATTAATTCGAAAAAGCTACTCTCCCTGGTCTTGTTCGGCTTTCTATGTTGAAAACGCTGCTGAAATAGAACGAGGAGTTCCGAGATTAGTTATTAACTATAAACCTCTAAACAAAGTTTTGAGATGGATTAGGTATCCAATCCCAAACAAGAGGGATTTATTAAATCGATTGCTTAAAGCAAACGTCTTCTCTAAATTTGATATGAAGAGTGGATATTGGCAAATTCAAATTAAAGAGGAAGACAAATATAAAACAGCTTTCACAGTGCCCTTTGGACACTATGAATGGAATGTCCTAGGCTTTGGCCTAAAAAATGCTCCCTCTGAGTTTCAAAACATTATGAATGAGATCTTTAATCCATTTATGGACTTTATGATTGTCTATATTGATGATGTTTTGGTTTTCTCAAAGGATATTGACCAACATTGGAAACACTTAAATGTGTTTAAAACTGCGGTAAAAAGAGAAGGTCTAGTTGTCTCAGCTAGCAAGATGCAGTTATTTCAAACCAAGATAAGATTTCTAGGGTTTGAAATATCTCAAGGAAAGTATATCCCTATTGATAGAGCTATTGCTTTTGCTGATAAGTTTCCTAATAAAATTTTAGATCAAAAGCAATTACAAAGATTTTTGGGAAGTGTTAATTATATTAGAGACTTCTACGAAGATCTAGCAGTTGATGCTGCTCCTTTGTACAAAAGGCTAAATAAGAAGCCTTCACCATGGTCTGAGGAATGTACTCAGGCTATTATAAACATAAAATCTAGGGTTAAGTCCCTGCCATGTTTACATTTTACTGATCCTGATGTCCCTAAGATTGTAGAGACCGATGCCTCGGATGAAGGATACGGAGGAATTCTTAAACAGATTAAAGACTCTAAAGAAGTCTTAGTTTGTTTTGTTTCGGGAAAATGGAATAATGCACAAAAGAATTATTCCACTATTAAAAAAGAAATATGTTCAATAGTTTTGTGCATTAATAAATTCCAAGGAGATCTCTTAAATCAGAGATTTCTTCTTAGAATTGACTGCAAATCTGCTAAAGAAGTTCTGGAAAAAGATGTTAAAAATATAGCTTCTAAACAGATCTTTGCTCGTTGGCAGGCTTTATTATCAGCCTTTGATTTTGATATTGAATTTATCAAAGGAGATTCTAATTCTTTGCCAGATTTCTTAACCAGAGAATTCTTACAAGATACTCCTAACCTTTGTGTGTTAAATCTTGTTAGGTCTCCAAGAAGATCAGCCAAACCAGCTATGGAAAGACCCAATTCGGACTACCTTAAAGGACAGTCTTCAGGTTCCCAGAAGCAGCAAAATAAAGGTAAAGCCCCCGAGCTTAAAGCTCAAGCTGAAACTCAGTACATTGAAACCTTAATCAGAGAGGTTACTGACATTGAAGATGTAGACGCGGTTAGATCTCCTGAGCAGATAGCAGACCTCTATCTGTCCTATTCTCATGATCTACCAGTTTACCTCCCTAAAACAAGGGAGTTTTTTGAAAAGATTCTAGTTGAAACCGGTTCTATCAAAGTTTCTCATAAGCCGCGTGATAAATATAATCTGGCTTTCTCCACAGTTAAGATCTTAAAGGTCTTACGTCCTTCTGACTGGGTGGGTGATCTTCGAACCCACAAATATTTTGAGAATAAATCTATGATTCCAAAATACTACAATTATTTTGATTATTCGCTTGCATGGGAGAAATTCTTATTTTATCAAAATGAGCACTATACTCACAGTTGGTTTCTCCATCCCAAATTCCTTAAACCAGTCAAAGCTCAGGATTTCCCTGCTTGGTTTCAGTCATGGTTTTACTTTTGGGGCCCAGTTCCACAGATTTTTCCCCCTAAAGTTGAAGAGAAGTTTGATCGATACTATCAGACTTCTGTTAATCTAAACGATAACCAAGCGTTACTTAATTTTTGCTGTGTAAATGATATTCCTTGGATCTTTAAATGGTCCTATGTGATTACTCAGCATGTAGGAACAGGTGTGCATAGACTGTGCAGGCAATTAGCAGTCAAATGGTGGAACAAATTTGATGAGGATAAGATTCTTGATGTTCCTCCTAACTTGATGGATTGTGATATGGACAAATATGATGCCTCTCAGCAAAAACTAAAGTCTATCCTAAAAGGTATTTCAAAGGATGAGATTTTAGATTTTTTAAGAAATAATGATGACCCGGCTACTATGGTTGACAGCGATGAAGATAAGGCTTCATCCTCTGATCCATTTGGAGGTCCCTGTGCTCAGCCTAAATAATTGAGGCGTGCTTCCTAAAGTTGTGGTGGTCCCCGCCTTTGCCTTAATAATTCAGGCTTTGGATTCTTATCTCTTTGGGTGGTGTTGGTGGCCAGTTGGCTTACTTTTTCAATAATTCAGTTGCTTTTGGTTTATGCGTTTGCTTTTTTCAATAAAGTTTGTCTGTTGTTATTATTGTGTCGATCCTCAGTTCTATAAGAGGAATGGTCTGTTGTTGTCTTAAGTATCCGAAAAATATTGTAAGAAAAAATTCGAAGTTTCAAGTTTTAAGTTTGCTTCCAGAATTCTTATGTAAGTCTACTTTTTTAATAATATTCCGCTTATAATTTTCATTTTCTGATTGTTTAATTCATGTGAAATTCTATATATGATCCTGTCGGAAAGTTGGTATCAGAGCCATCTTAGAATTTCGATTTTGTAATTGAAGATAAAAGTTTCTTATTCATTTATAAATTGCTGGAGTTTTAAATTTGCTCATTTTGTTTTAAACACCATATTTAAATACTGTTAAGATTGAGCTTTGAGTTTTGTTCAGGATATGTTGGTTGTTTTAAAAGGCTATTCTGGTTAAGCCGTGATAACGTAAATCCTGTAGTTGACATTCCTTCTTTTCAAAACTCGCCTGCTTATCTTTTAAAGTTTTAAATCTCGTTTAAACGATTAATGGCAAATTTATTCAGAAATTTATCTATGTCTAGAAGCTCTTCTTCTTCTTCTTCTTCTTCGACTTCTCCTTTGGATTCATCTACCAAACAGGTGGTTTCCATAAAGAATATTGAAACCCATTTACAGAACTGGTCTATACCGAAAACCCCTTCTTCTCAAATTTATAATAAAGGGAGTTTTTTATTTAAGTCTGATTATATCATCAAGACTGTCGAGCAGTCCTTACCTATAACTCAAGGTCACATGACTGTTGAGATGTTACCAAAGAAATTGCTTGAAGATGCTGTTGGAAGAGGATACAAATATCTTCATATAGGATTAGTTCAAGTGGCGGTAAAGCCATTGACTAGATTAGGTCTTCCAACTTCGTTACTGGTCTGCTTAAGAGATAAGAGACATCTAAAGTTTAATGATTCTTTACTAGGATGTATAACCTCATCCTTGTCTGAAGGACCAATCTACTTTAATAGTTTTCCTAACTTTTCAGTCTCTTTGCTTGATCCTACCATATTGAAAACCTTAACTTTGAACTTACAAACTTCAGGGTTTGATATGGATCCTTTATCCTCAAACATGGCTTTAATTTATCGACTCTATATTAAAGTTATGAATACCATCACTCCAGATATTAACCTTAAAAGTACTTTTATTAGAGATGGTAGAGGAGAAACTACAATGTTCCAGATTAATCCTTTAAAGGCAAATATTTCAATACCAAGAACACTAAAGTGGGATGAAATATCTGTTCCTCAAAACTGGACATTAAGTGATGAAGTTCCTAAACAAGTTCGAGGAGCAAATCAGCAGATTGAAGATATTACAGAAAACCCAGATGGATCTGTAAAAATCAGATTTGGTGATAGTAAACCTATTCGTCTTAATATAGACGAACAACCGCGAAGACATAGTATGTCGTCTATCCCGCAAAGGAATATTGATGAATCATGCTCATCACGACGATCTACGTCGTCCTCTTTAAAAGGAGTTATAAACCGCCCTGAAGATCCAGTAAGTCGTCCGACGTATATGGTAGAGAGACTCCTTCGGAAGCAGAGATACCGAGAGCTCAGAGCCCTACAGCGTCTGATTTTGGTTACTCTGAATGTATTTATACTCTTAACAATCAGAGTATATCAATTGATAAATCTTTGCTTAAAGCAATGTTTAATTCTGATATAAACATTAAAAAGAGAGAATGGTTTTTTAACCATTATTCTCCGAGAATCAGGAACTGATTCGTAATATCTATTATGATTTCTTAAAAGAATCACAGAAAAATGTTGATTTCTTTGTTTTTCTTAAACATTGGAGTCGAGCAAAAGGATATATCTTCCCTTTTGGGGGGGCAAACCCTACTACTCAAAGTGTTGCTCCTACCTCTTGCAATATGATAGAAAACTCTTTTAAACCCTATAGACTGGCTACTGATAAAGACGATAATGATGTTGTATCATCAATTCATCCACCGTCTGTTCCAGTTTATGTGGGAACGGGAAAGACAAGAGCCGTTCCTTATAAAAAGGTTTTTGAGAAAGAGGTTGAGAGAAAGTCAGAAGAAATTCAAGGAATCAATCAAGTTTTGGAGCAAAACAATTACACCAATTTGTTCTTGCAGTCCTTAGGAACACAATTGACCAGAATAGAAAAGGTAGTTACTTTGAAAGTAAAACCTTTGGCTATTAGTCCCTCTCCTGCTGAGGTTATTAGTACTTCCTCAAAGGAAGGAAAGCTTGTATCAAAAGATAAACCCGGAGTGGTTCTCTTTAAACCACCTCCTGAGCTTACAAAAGAATTTAAGCTGGGTTCTGCTTCAACAGAAATGTTTGAAGAGTTAAAACACAGACTTGAAAAGTTGACGCTTAAACACAATTCTGTTGGGTCAACATCTCAAGGTCCCTCAGTATCAGTTCTTAAGAATGATGGATTAGATCTTGATGAGATCTTACAAAATATTCAATCCCAAGACGATCATGATAATCCTCAAATTAATAGGTTAAAGTGGGGAAAAGTGAAGAATCAACCATATTATCATCGTCCTTCTCCAATTGATGCTCAATTTGAGAATAGAGCCTTCAATGATGGAATCCAATTCAATGGAGAGTATATTTGCGAATGGAATTTAGATGGCTTAACAGACTATCAAATTATAGTCCTCCTCAAGCAAATGACTATGTTCGCCCAGGCGGCTAGAATAAAGGCCAACTCAGAGAAAAGGATAGCTCAAGCCTTAGCATCCGGATTCGTAGGTCAACTCGGACTATGGTGGGATAATCTCCTATCAAGTGAAGTTAAAGAAAGTATCTTTAATTTTCAGGTTCAAAAGGGAGTTGATGAAAGAAATGAACCCATTTTTGTTGAAGATGCTGTCAATACGCTGTTATATACCATCATGCGGCATTTTGTGGGAAATAATCAACTGATTATCTCTAGAACTTATGAGCAATTGAGTAACTTAAAGTGTAAATCGCTCTCGGAATTCAAATTCTATAGAGATACTTTCTTTTCCAAAGTTTTCAACAGAGGAGACTGTAACAGCAATTATTGGAAAGAAAAGTTTATAGAAGGTTTGCCTATTTTATTCTCTCAAAGAGTAAAAACTAGATTGAAGAATAAAAATGATGGAGTTATTCCTTGGGAGGAATATACTTATGGCGAATTAGCGTCAGAAGTCATAGCTGAAGGAGCTGACCTATGCAACATCTTAAAGATTCAGAAACAAATTGCTGAGGAAAGATCTAGAGGAAAGCGTGCTCTAGGAGATTTCTGCGAGCAATATGGTTTAGCTGAGATCCCAAAAGATAAAAGAAAAAGAAAAATCTCTAAAGATTCTTCTAGCTATAAAACTAATAAGAGATCCAAGAGAAGAGATTATCGAAATAAGTCTAAATATCAGACTAGAGATGATAAATCTAAAGATAGAAAGTCATCTGGAAAGAAATCTTCTAAAAACAAGAAGATTGGCTCTAGTCCTCCCACATGTTATAAATGTGGAAAAATTGGTCATAAGAGTCCTGAATGTACGACTAAGAAAAAGATCAACCAATTGGTCACAGACGAAGGTCTTAAAAGGCAATTGCTTGCAATTTTTATTGACTCTGATAAAGAAGAATTCTCTTCTTCTGAATCAAGTGTTGAAAGTAGTTGTTCTAATTCAGACAAATCTGAAGTTTCATGTGACGAATTAGACGATTGTCAGTGTGATGATGACGCCTGTTTGTGTGCATTAAATGGCCTCTCAATTAATGTCTTAACTAAAGAAGATAGTCTGATACTAGATCTCATTGATCAGGTTGAAGATCTTACAACGAAAAGACAAATGATTGAGAAATATATCTCACTTGCTAAAAGCAAGAAGAAATCTTCAAGTGAAGATGAACGATTCGACCCAGGCCAATATTCCTTACAAAAAATCTTTGATAAGAGGCATAAGGAACCAACTCTTAAAGAGTTACAGGGTTTAATCACAAATTTACAAGCTAATAGCGATGCTCGTGAAGTTGACATAAGTGATAAAAAAAAAGAGATCAAGCAAATTAAGAAAGATATTCGTTGGTTAAAAGGCAAAAATGATAAAGGAAAAGAAAAAATGGAAGATGCTAGCCCATCGATTATCACAGAAGAAAGCGAAGATGAAGGTGATGAGGTGTTTGAGTTTTCTACTCAAGATCATAGAATTATCCCCATTGAGTCACAAAGTCTAAAAGAGTTTAGCACGAAAGGATTAAAAATTAATCTAATCGATAGAATTATCACTCAGAAATGGTATGTTCAGATTACTATCATTATTGATGATGAATTCTCAGTTACCACTGAAGCCTTAATTGATTCAGGCGCAGACTTAAACTGTCTTGCAGAAGGATTAGTTCCTTCAAAATACTATTCCAAAACAGCTCAAATGCTGAGTACGGCTGATGGTACACATCTAAACATTGATTACAAACTATCAAATGCTGTGGTTTGTAACAATGGAGTTTGTTTTGAGTCTCCATTTCTCCTTGTCAAGAATATGGCTCAAGCAGCTATTCTTGGTACACCTTTTATTAGTTTGCTTTTCCCAATTTCCATTGATCACAAGGGAATAAGCACTAATAAGGGGGGGATAGAAGTAAGGTTTGACTTTATTTCTGAACCTCGTTATCAAGGAGTTAACCATTTACTTAAACGTAAAGAAGATTTTTTATTTTTTCTTAAGCAAGAGCTTGAGATTAAAAGATTGAAGTATATCTTAAAGATGTTAAGTTCAAGCATAAGCTTAAAGCTTATCAAGAGGATTTGGGTAGAGAAATATGCTCTACAGATCCTACAGCTTTCTGGAATCGTAAAAAGCATGTCATCTCCCTTCCGTATATTGAGGGATTTAATGAGAAGCTCATTCCAACTAAAGCGAGGCCCATTCAAATGAATGAAAGGTTTTTAAAGCTTTGTCAGGAAGAAATTAACGATCTCTTAAAAAGGGATTAATTCGAAAAAGCTACTCTCCCTGGTCTTGTTCGGCTTTCTATGTTGAAAACGCTGCTGAAATAGAACGAGGAGTTCCGAGATTAGTTATTAACTATAAACCTCTAAACAAAGTTTTGAGATGGATTAGGTATCCAATCCCAAACAAGAGGGATTTATTAAATCGATTGCTTAAAGCAAACGTCTTCTCTAAATTTGATATGAAGAGTGGATATTGGCAAATTCAAATTAAAGAGGAAGACAAATATAAAACAGCTTTCACAGTGCCCTTTGGACACTATGAATGGAATGTCCTAGGCTTTGGCCTAAAAAATGCTCCCTCTGAGTTTCAAAACATTATGAATGAGATCTTTAATCCATTTATGGACTTTATGATTGTCTATATTGATGATGTTTTGGTTTTCTCAAAGGATATTGACCAACATTGGAAACACTTAAATGTGTTTAAAACTGCGGTAAAAAGAGAAGGTCTAGTTGTCTCAGCTAGCAAGATGCAGTTATTTCAAACCAAGATAAGATTTCTAGGGTTTGAAATATCTCAGGAAAGTATATCCCTATTGATAGAGCTATTGCTTTTGCTGATAAGTTTCCTAATAAAATTTTAGATCAAAAGCAATTACAAAGATTTTTGGGAAGTGTTAATTATATTAGAGACTTCTACGAAGATCTAGCAGTTGATGCTGCTCCTTTGTACAAAAGGCTAAATAAGAAGCCTTCACCATGGTCTGAGGAATGTACTCAGGCTATTATAAACATAAAATCTAGGGTTAAGTCCCTGCCATGTTTACATTTTACTGATCCTGATGTCCCTAAGATTGTAGAGACCGATGCCTCGGATGAAGGATACGGAGGAATTCTTAAACAGATTAAAGACTCTAAAGAAGTCTTAGTTTGTTTTATTTCGGGAAAATGGAATAATGCACAAAAGAATTATTCCACTATTAAAAAAGAAATATGTTCAATAGTTTTGTGCATTAATAAATTCCAAGGAGATCTCTTAAATCAGAGATTTCTTCTTAGAATTGACTGCAAATCTGCTAAAGAAGTTCTGGAAAAAGATGTTAAAAATATAGCTTCTAAACAGATCTTTGCTCGTTGGCAGGCTTTATTATCAGCCTTTGATTTTGATATTGAATTTATCAAAGGAGATTCTAATTCTTTGCCAGATTTCTTAACCAGAGAATTCTTACAAGATACTCCTAACCTTTGTGTGTTAAATCTTGTTAGGTCTCCAAGAAGATCAGCCAAACCAGCTATGGAAAGACCCAATTCGGACTACCTTAAAGGACAGTCTTCAGGTTCCCAGAAGCAGCAAAATAAAGGTAAAGCCCCCGAGCTTAAAGCTCAAGCTGAAACTCAGTACATTGAAACCTTAATCAGAGAGGTTACTGACATTGAAGATGTAGACGCGGTTAGATCTCCTGAGCAGATAGCAGACCTCTATCTGTCCTATTCTCATGATCTACCAGTTTACCTCCCTAAAACAAGGGAGTTTTTTGAAAAGATTCTAGTTGAAACCGGTTCTATCAAAGTTTCTCATAAGCCGCGTGATAAATATAATCTGGCTTTCTCCACAGTTAAGATCTTAAAGGTCTTACGTCTTCTGACTGGGTGGGTGATCTTCGAACCCACAAATATTTTGAGAATAAATCTATGATTCCAAAATACTACAATTATTTTGATTATTCGCTTGCATGGGAGAAATTCTTATTTTATCAAAATGAGCACTATACTCACAGTTGGTTTCTCCATCCCAAATTCCTTAAACCAGTCAAAGCTCAGGATTTCCCTGCTTGGTTTCAGTCATGGTTTTACTTTTGGGGCCCAGTTCCACAGATTTTTCCCCTAAAGTTGAAGAGAAGTTTGATCGATACTATCAGACTTCTGTTAATCTAAACGATAACCAAGCGTTACTTAATTTTTGCTGTGTAAATGATATTCCTTGGATCTTTAAATGGTCCTATGTGATTACTCAGCATGTAGGAACAGGTGTGCATAGACTGTGCAGGCAATTAGCAGTCAAATGGTGGAACAAATTTGATGAGGATAAGATTCTTGATGTTCCTCCTAACTTGATGGATTGTGATATGGACAAATATGATGCCTCTCAGCAAAAACTAAAGTCTATCCTAAAAGGTATTTCAAAGGATGAGATTTTAGATTTTTTAAGAAATAATGATGACCCGGCTACTATGGTTGACAGCGATGAAGATAAGGCTTCATCCTCTGATCCATTTGGAGGTCCCTGTGCTCAGCCTAAATAATTGAGGCGTGCTTCCTAAAGTTGTGGTGGTCCCCGCCTTTGCCTTAATAATTCAGGCTTTGGATTCTTATCTCTTTGGGTGGTGTTGGTGGCCAGTTGGCTTACTTTTTCAATAATTCAGTTGCTTTTGGTTTATGCGTTTGCTTTTTTCAATAAAGTTTGTCTGTTGTTATTATTGTGTCGATCCTCAGTTCTATAAGAGGAATGGTCTGTTGTTGTCTTAAGTATCCGAAAAATATTGTAAGAAAAAATTCGAAGTTTCAAGTTTTAAGTTTGCTTCCAGAATTCTTATGTAAGTCTACTTTTTTAATAATATTCCGCTTATAATTTTCATTTTCTGATTGTTTAATTCATGTGAAATTCTATATATGATCCTGTCGGAAAGTTGGTATAGAGCCATCTTAGAATTTCGATTTTGTAATTGAAGATAAAAGTTTCTTAATTCATTTATAAATTTGCTGGAGTATTAAATTTGCTCATTTTTTTTTTAAAACCATATTTTAAATACTGTTAAGATTGAGCTTTGAGTTTTGTTCAGGATATGTTGGTTGTTTTAAAAGGCTATTCTGGTTAAGCCGTGATAACGTAAATCCTGTAGTTGACATTCCTTCTTTTCAAAACTCGCCTGCTTATCTTTAAAGTTTTAAATCTCGTTTAAACGATTAATGGCAAATTTATTCAGAAATTTATCTATGTCTAGAAGCTCTTCTTCTTCTTCTTCTTCTTCGACTTCTCCTTTGGATTCATCTACCAAACAGGTGGTTTCCATAAAGAATATTGAAACCCATTTACAGAACTGGTCTATACCGAAAACCCCTTCTTCTCAAATTTATAATAAAGGGAGTTTTTTATTTAAGTCTGATTATATCATCAAGACTGTCGAGCAGTCCTTACCTATAACTCAAGGTCACATGACTGTTGAGATGTTACCAAAGAAATTGCTTGAAGATGCTGTTGGAAGAGGATACAAATATCTTCATATAGGATTAGTTCAAGTGGCGGTAAAGCCATTGACTAGATTAGGTCTTCCAACTTCGTTACTGGTCTGCTTAAGAGATAAGAGACATCTAAAGTTTAATGGACAGGATCATATATAGAATTTCACATGAATTAAACAATCAGAAAATGAAAATTATAAGCGGAATATTATTAAAAAAGTAGACTTACATAAGCAGGAGAGGGACTAATAGCCAAAGGTTTTACTTTCAAAGTAACTACCTTTTCTATTCTGGTCAATTGTGTTCCTAAGGACTGCAAGAACAAATTGGTGTAATTGTTTTGCTTCCAAAACTTGATTGATTCCTTGAATTTCTTCTGACTTTCTTCAACCTCTTTCTCAAAAAACCTTTTTATAAGGAACGGCTCTTGTCTTTCCCGTTCCCACATAAACTGGAACAGACGGTGGATGAATTGATGATACAACATCATTATCGTCTTTATCAGTAGCCAGTCTATAGGGTTTAAAAGAGTTTTCTATCATATTGCAAGAGGTAGGAGCAACACTTTGAGTAGTAGGGTTTGCCCCAAAAGGGAAGATATATCCTTTGCTCGACTCCAATGTTTAAGAAAAACAAAAGAAATCAACATTTTTCTGTGATTCTTTTAAGAAATCAAATAGATATTACGAATCAGTTTTCTGATTCTCGGGAGAAAATGGTTAAAAAACCATTCTCTCTTTTTAATGTTTATATCAGAATTAAACATTGCTTTAAGCAAAGATTTATCAATTGATATACTCTGATTGTTAAGAGTATAAATACATTCAGAGTAACCAAATCAGACGCTGTAGGGGCCTGAGCTCTCGGTATCTCTGCTTCCGAAGGAGTCTCTACCATATAGTCGGACGACTTAATAATTCTATCGATTAGATTAATTTTTAATCCTTTCGTGCTACTTTTTAGACTTTGTGACTCAATGGGGATAATTCTATGATCTTGAGAGAAAAATCAAAACCTCATCACCTCATCTTCGCTTTCTTCTGTGATAATCGATGGGCTAGCATCTTCCATTTTTTCTTTTCCTTTATCATTTTGCCTTTTAACCAACGAATATCTTTCTTAATTTGCTTGATCTCTTTTTTTAGATCACTTATGTCAACTTCACGAGCATCGCTATTAGCTTGTAAATTTGTGATTAAACCCTGTAACTCTTTAAGAGTTGGTTCCTTATGCCTTTCATTAACCTTATCAAAGATTTTTTGTAAGGAATATTGGCCTGGGTCGAATCGTTCATCTTCACTTGAAGATTTCTTCTTACCAACTTTCCGACAGGATCATATATAGAATTTCACATGAATTAAACAATCAGATTTGTCTGAATTATAACAACTACTTTCAACACTTGATTCAGAAGAAGAGAATTCTTCTTTATCAGAGTCAATAAAAATTGCAAGCAATTGCCTTTTAAGACCTTCGTCTGTGACCAATTGGTTGATCTTTTTCTTAGTCGTACATTCAGGACTCTTATGACCAATTTTTCCACATTTTATCATGTGGGAGGACTAGAGCCAATCTTCTTGTTTTTAGAAGATTTCTTTCCAGATGACTTTCTATCTTTAGATTTATCATCTCTAGTCTGATATTTAGACTTATTTCGATAATCTCTTCTCTTGGATCTCTTATTAGTTTTATAGCTAGAAGAATCTTTAGAGATTTTTCTTTTTCTTTTATCTTTTGGGATCTCAGCTAAACCATATTGCTCGCAGAAATCTCCTAGAGCACGCTTTCCTCTAGATCTTTCCTCAGCAATTTGTTTCTGAATCTTTAAGATGTTGCATAGGTCAGCTCCTTCAGCTATGACTTCTGACGCTAATTCGCCATAAGTATATTCCTCCCAAGGAATAACTCCATCATTTTTATTCTTCAATCTGTTTTTACTCTTTGAGAGAATAAAATAGGCAAACCTTCTATAAACTTTTCTTTCCAATAATTGCTGTTACAGTCTCCTCTGTTGAAAACTTTGGAAAAGAAAGTATCTCTATAGAATTTGAATTCCGAGAGCGATTACACTTTAAGTTACTCAATTGCTCATAAGTTCTAGAGATAATCAGTTGATTATTTCCCACAAAATGCCGCATGATGGTATATAACAGCGTATTGACAGCATCTTCAACAAAAATGGGTTCATTTCTTTCATCAACTCCCTTTTGAACCTGAAAATTAAAGATACTTTCTTTAACTTCACTTGATAGGAGATTATCCCACCATAGTCCGAGTTGACCTACGAATCCGGATGCTAAGGCTTGAGCTATCCTTTTCTCTGAGTTGGCCTTTATTCTAGCCGCCTGGGCGAACATAGTCATTTGCTTGAGGAGGACTAAATTTGATAGTCTGTTAAGCCATCTAAATTCCATTCGCAAATATACTCTCCATTGAATTGGATTCCATCATTGAAGGCTCTATTCTCAAATTGAGCATCAATTGGAGAAGGACGATGATAATATGGTTGATTCTTCACTTTTCCCACTTTAACCTATTAATTTGAGGATTATCATGATCGTCTTGGGATTGAATATTTTGTAAGATCTCATCAAGATCTAATCCATCATTCTTAAGAACTGATACTGAGGGACCTTGAGATGTTGACCCAACAGAATTGTGTTTAAGCGTCAACTTTTCAAGTCTGTGTTTTAACTCTTCAAACATTTCTGTTGAAGCAGAACCCAGCTTAAATTCTTTTGTAAGCTCAGGAGGTGGTTTAAAGAGAACCACTCCGGGTTTATCTTTTGATACAAGCTTTCCTTCCTTTGAGGAAGTACTAATAACCTCAGCAGGAGAGGGACTAATAGCCAAAGGTTTTACTTTCAAAGTAACTACCTTTTCTATTCTGGTCAATTGTGTTCCTAAGGACTGCAAGAACAAATTGGTGTAATTGTTTTGCTCCAAAACTTGATTGATTCCTTGAATTTCTTCTGACTTTCTCTCAACCTCTTTCTCAAAAACCTTTTTATAAGGAACGGCTCTTGTCTTTCCCGTTCCCACATAAACTGGAACAGACGGTGGATGAATTGATGATACAACATCATTATCGTCTTTATCAGTAGCCAGTCTATAGGGTTTAAAAGAGTTTTCTATCATATTGCAAGAGGTAGGAGCAACACTTTGAGTAGTAGGGTTTGCCCCCCAAAAGGGAAGATATATCCTTTTGCTCGACTCCAATGTTTAAGAAAAACAAAGAAATCAACATTTTTCTGTGATTCTTTTAAGAAATCATAATAGATATTACGAATCAGTTCCTGATTCTCGGGAGAATAATGGTTAAAAAACCATTCTCTCTTTTTAATGTTTATATCAGAATTAAACATTGCTTTAAGCAAAGATTTATCAATTGATATACTCTGATTGTTAAGAGTATAAATACATTCAGAGTAACCAAAATCAGACGCTGTAGGGCTCTGAGCTCTCGGTATCTCTGCTTCCGAAGGAGTCTCTACCATATACGTCGGACGACTTACTGGATCTTCAGGGCGGTTTATAACTCCTTTTAAAGAGACGACGGTAGATCGTCGTGATGAGCATGATTCATCAATATTCCTTTGCGGGATAGACGACATACTATGTCTTCGCGGTTGTTCGTCTATATTAAGACGATAGGTTTACTATCACCAAATCTGATATTTACAGATCCATCTGGGTTTTCTGTAATATCTTCAATCTGCTGATTTGCTCCTCGAACTTGTTTAGGAACTTCATCACTTAATGTCCAGTTTTGAGGAACAGATATTTCATCCCACTTTAGTGTTTTCTTGGTATTGAAATATTTGCCTTTAAAGGATTAATCTGGAACATTGTAGTTTCTCCTCTACCATCTCTAATAAAAGTACTTTTAAGGTTAATATCTGGAGTGATGGTATTCATAACTTTAATATAGAGTCGATAAATTAAAGCCATGTTTGAGGATAAAGGATCCATATCAAACCCTGAAGTTTGTAAGTTCAAAGTTAAGGTTTTCAATATGGTAGGATCAAGCAAAGAGACTGAAAAGTTAGGAAAACTATTAAATTTAAAGTAGATTGGTCCTTCAGACAAGGATGAGGTTATACATCCTAGTAAAGAATCATTAAACTTTAGATGTCTCTTATCTCTTAAGCAGACCAGTAACGAAGTTGGAAGACCTAATCTAGTCAATGGCTTTACCGCCACTTGAACTAATCCTATATGAAGATATTTGTATCCTCTTCCAACAGCATCTTCAAGCAATTTCTTTGGTAACATCTCAACAGTCATGTGACCTTGAGTTATAGGTAAGGACTGCTCGACAGTCTTGATGATATAATCAGACTTAAATAAAAAACTCCCTTTATTATAAATTTGAGAAGAAGGGGTTTTCGGTATAGACCAGTTCTGTAAATGGGTTTCAATATTCTTTATGGAAACCACCTGTTTGGTAGATGAATCCAAAGGAGAAGTCGAAGAAGAAGAGAGAAGAAGAGCTTCTAGACATAGATAAATTTCTGAATAAATTTGCCATTAATCGTTTAAACGAGATTTAAAACTTTAAAAGATAAGCAGGCGAGTTTTGAAAGAAGGAATGTCAACTACAGGATTTACGTTATCACGGCTTAACCAGAATAGCCTTTTAAAACAACCAACATATCCTGAACAAACTCAAAGCTCAATCTTAACAGTATTTAAATATGGTGTTTAAAACAAAATGAGCAAATTTTAAAATCCAGCAATTTATAAATGAATAAGAAACTTTTATCTTCAATTACAAAATCGAAATTCTAAGATGGCTCTGATACCAACTTTCCGACAGGATCATATATAGAATTTCACATGAATTAAACAATCAGAAAATGAAAATTATAAGCGGAATATTATTAAAAAAGTAGACTTACATAAGAATTCTGGAAGCAAACTTAAAACTTGAAACTTCGAATTTTTCTTACAATATTTTTCGGATATTAAGACAACAACAGACCATTCCTCTTATAGAAACTGAGGATCGACACAATAATAACAACAGACAAACTTTATTGAAAAAAGCAAACGCAACCAAAAGCAACTGATTATTGAAAAAGTAAGCCAACTGGCCACCAACACCACCCAAAGAGATAAGAATCCAAAGCCTGAATTATTAAGGCAAAGGCGGGGACCACCACAACTTTAGGAAGCACGCTCAATTATTTTAGGCTGAGCACAGGGACCTCCAAATGGATCAGAGGATGAAGCCTTATCTTCATCGCTGTCAACCATAGTAGCCTGGTCATCTTATTTCTTAAAAAATCTAAAATTCATCCTTTGAAATACTTTTAGGATAGACTTTAGTTTTTGCTGAGAGGCATCATATTTGTCCATATCACAATTCCATCAAGTTAGGAGGAACATCAAGAATCTTATCCTCATCAAATTTGTTCACACCATTTGACTGCTAATTGCCTGCACAGTCTATGCACACCTGTTCCTACATGCTGAGTAATCACATAGGACCATTTAAAGATCCAAGGAATATCATTTACACAGCAAAAATTAAGTAACGCTTGGTTATGTTTAGATTAACAGAAGTCTGATAGTATCGATCAAACTCTCTTCAACTTTAGGGGGAAAAATCTGTGAAAATGGGCCCCAAAAGTAAAAACCATGACTGAAACCAAGCAGGGAAATCCTGAGCTTTGGACTGGTTTAAGGAATTTGGGATGGAGAAACCAACTGTGAGTATAGTGCTCATTTAGATAAAATAAGAATTTTCCCATGCAAGCGAATAATCAAATAATTGTAGTATTTTGGAATCATAGATTTATTCTCAAAATATTTGTGGGTTCGAAGATCACCCACCCAGTCAGAAGGACGTAAGACCTTTAAGATCTTAACTGTGGAGGAAAGCCAGATTATATTTATCACGCGGCTTATGAGAAACTTTGATAGAACCGGTTTTCAACTAGAATCTTTTCAAAAAAACTCCCTTGTTTTAGGGAGGTAAACTGGTAGATCATGAGAATAGGACAGATAGAGGTCTCTATCTGCTCAGGAATCTAACCGCGTCTACATCTTTCAATGTCAGTACCTCTCTGATTAAGGTTTCAATGTACTGAGTTTAGCTTGAACAAGCTTTTAGCTCGGGGCTTTACCTTTATTTTGCTGCTTCTGGGAACCTGAAGACTGTCCTTTAAGGTAGTCCGAATTGGGTCTTTCCATAGCTGGTTTTGCTGTGATCTCTTGGAGACCTAACAAGATTTAACACACAAAGGTTAGGGTATCCTTGTAGAATTCTCTGGTTAAGAAATTCTGGCAAGGAATTAGAATCTCCTTTGATAAATTCAATATCAAAATCAAAGGCTGATAAATAAAGCCTGCCAACGAGCAAAGATCTGTTTAGAAGCTATATTTTTAACATCTTTTTCCAGAACTTCTTTAGCAGATTTGCAGTCAATTCTAAGAAGAAATCTCTGATTTAAGAGATCTCCTTGGAATTTATTAATGCACAAAACTATTGAACATATTTCTTTTTTAATAGTGGAATAATTCTTTTGTGCATTATTCCATTTTCCCGAAACAAAACAAACTAGACTTCTTTAGAGTCTTTAATCTGTTTAAGAATTCCTCCGTATCCTTCATCCGGAGGCATCGGTCTACAATCTTAGGGACATCAGGATCAGTAAAATGTAAACATGGCAGGGACTTACCCTAGATTTTTTGTTTATAATAGCCTGAGATACATTCCTCAGACCATGGTGAAGGCTTCTTATTTAGCCTTTTGTACAAAGGAAGCAGCATCAACTGCTAGATCTTCGTAGAAGTCTCTAATATAATTAACACTTCCAAAAATCTTTGTAATTGCTTTTGATCTAAAATTTTATTAGGAAACTTATCAGCAAAGCAATAGCTCTATCAATAGGGATATACTTTCCTTGAGATATTTCAAACCCTAGAAATCTTATCTTGGTTTGAAATAACTGCATCTTGCTAGCTGAGACAACTAGACTTCTCTTTTTTACCGCAGTATTTTAAACACATTTAAGTGTTTCCAATGTTGGTCAATATCCTTTGAGAAAACCAAAACATCATCAATATAGACCAATCATAAAGTCCATAAATGGATTAAAAGATTCATTCATAATGTTTTGAAACTCAGAGGAGCATTTTTTAGGCCAAAGCCTAGGACATTCCATTCATAGTGTCCAAAGGGCACTGTGAAATGAACAACTGTTTTATATTTGTCTTCCTCTTTAATTTGAATTTGCCAATATCCACTCTTCAT
>CM029021.1:193926709-194195556 GCA_016801055.1 Panax notoginseng
AAAAGGTACTGTAAAAGCAGTTTATAAGTATCCTGTTCTCTGATTTGTATTTGCCAAAATCCTGATTTCATATCAAATTTAGAGAAAATAGTGGCATCATGAAGTCTGTCAAGGAGGTCCTTCTTATTCGAAATTGGATATCTAATCCATTGAAGGGCTTCATTCAGTGGTTTATAATTAATAACAAGACGAGGAGTTCCTCGTTCAATTTCGAAATTTTAATTGACATAAAAAATTGTACAACTCCAATGGGAAGTACTGGGTTTTATCAGCTTTTTCTGTTGAAGGGACTCAATTTCAATTTTGCAAAGGAGTAAATATTCCTTCTTCATTTGACTGGGTCTAGATTTGGTAGGAATATTTGTCTCATTGAAATTAGGAATATAAGGGAGAGAGATCATATGTTTCTTCCTATTCCAAAAATCATTCGGGACATCACTAAAGATTTCTGTTTGAAGAGTTATGTGGATTAATTTTATTTTTCCCTGTAAAGAAGGTTGTAAAATTTTTTGTTCTGTAGAAAGAAACTTTATTTCTTTTTGGATGAAATTTATATGTTTTTCTTTTGAATAAATCATGTGCTTGACTTGATTTAATTTTTAGTATAAGGTTCTGTTATGAATTCAAAAACAATATGTCTGTTATTTAGAGTAGTGTGAATATCTAAAGTATCAATTTTTGAGATAGGCATTAAAAGACAAAGGTTTTATTTTAAATTTTAAATAATTTATGGAGTGAGTATTAAATGTATGCAAATGTACATAAGATCAATATTATTTCATTATAAATCTTATAATTTATAAGAGAGAGAATATAATTTATCAATTTTATTTCATTGTAAAAATATTTTTGTTTTATTTTAAATTTTAAATAATTTATGGAGTGAGTATTGAATGTATGCAAATGTACATAAGATCAATATTAACTTTTTAAAAGTTAATTTGTGATATTTTAAATTTAAATTTAATATGATTCATTTAAAATTTAAAAATAATAAATTTTATAATTAATAAAACTTTTATAATATTTATAATTATATTGACAAAAATTAAATAAATTTATATTAATTTTAAATTTGAATACGTTTGAAATTAATTTTTAAAAAATAAGTCAATATTAATTTTATATTTAAAAATGAAGTAGTAAAAAAATATCAAGATGTGTATGATTGATGAGTTGTCCACTTAAATGAGTGTGTGAAATGTCATTTTACATATATAGGAAACGATTTTTTGACTCCCTCACACTAGGAAATAAAATCATTTATAAGGATTAAAATAGAGAGTCAAACAAGGATAAACAAACTGTTGGATAATGATTTGTTGATGTATTCTTTAAAATTAAAAATAAAGAATTAATTTAAAAAATTATTGTAAATGCTCTAAATGTATTTGAATTTCACATATTTCATGTTCACGTAGAGTTTTTATAATTTTTAACAGACAAATGCGGTACTTGAGTGTGTTACACTCCACGTCTTCACCAAATTTTTTCCCTTAGACTTTAATATTAAAATGTACCTCTAAAATTATTAAATTGTAACAATATAGGTTATTATAAAAATAATAATAAGAGGTAGAAGTAGAAATGAAGGACTCGTATACTATATTCCGGTCAATAGAAGGTATCGATAAATTATAAAAGTCTAATTTCATTTTAGTCGAAATTTGACTATATTTTTTTTTCTCTTTCTTGTGCACGTTTACTAAAGAAACAAAAGTTGAATCTACAAGTAATATGCAATTATGTGGTTATAATCATCGGTAATTATATTAATGAGATTCAGCAGTTACTATAAATACAACTCGATCGGAGAAATTCATAGCCTCACCATTCCTACAAATTAACAACATTTTCTTGTACAAGTAATTAAAAATATAATGGAAAACGTAAAAGCAGAAAGTAGGCTTACTACTGATTGGGAGGAAGGCGGTTATGACGCTGTTGTGGTTGGCTCTGGATATGGAGGTTCTGTGGCGGCGTGTCGGATGTCAATGGCGGGCTTCAAGGTTTGTTTGGTGGAGAAAGGCCGGAGATGGGAAGCTCATGACTTTCCAACTGACAGTTTTAAGATGGCATCAGCTTTGAGGTTTGAAAATAGGAATTTTGGATTCAGCTTTGGCCCCAAACACGCTTTATTACAGGTCTTTTTCTTTGTCTATCAAACTACTTGTAATATACACTACTTTTTTGTTTTTATTTCTAAAATGACAAGTATATTTTTCTTTTTTAAAATAAATTTATAAAAATTTAAAACGGCGGGGATAGTAGTACTTATATTTATGATTTTATATGTATGTTATAATTTAAGAAGGAATAATATTGTAATCACACAATATTATATAAAAGACCCCTCTTAAATAGTTAGCTTTTTAAGAGAAAATAAGTTTGAGCGTATGTTGTAACATTTGGTATCAGGCCAGATTAAAATACAGATTGTCGCCACCAGTCCACCTCTTTTGTATACGAGGCCCGGACTACCTTTAATAGAGAAATGAAGACAGGAATGAATAGCAGGCGGTATGCATAGAATGGACCGACTGGGCGTCTGTGCGAGTTTAAATTAATGGTTTCTCCGTGTGTGGCCAGCAGTAGAATCAGTTATTGTTTTTTATAGAGCTTAATTGGGTACCATCAGTACCCAATGTGCTAACTGCTCACTTTTGACGATGAGTCTGTTACATGATCCGACCACAAGTATTAATTTTCAATTTGTTATTTTAACTAACTATTTCGCATATGTTGGTGCTGAGTGTCCAAAGCTTCAAGTGGTCCCAACTCTCAAATCCAATTTTTGCACTTCCTGACTTAAAATCTAGGACTTCAATCACTAAAGAAAATTTAGATGTTCTTTTTTCTATTTGACTAATTATTCATGGGGTATTTCGCAACACTTCAAATCATATCAATTTTCTGCAATGCAGCAATATCAACCGTTATTGTTTGGTTTTACTTTTTCCCAATCTCTTGATGAACTAGAAATTTGCATTTTGTGCAGTTGATTTGTATTCATCGTTACATTTGCAAAACTTGTAAATAGTGAGGATGTATTTTTGTTTGGTGTTTTAGTGATGGCATGCTAATGAAATTATAAGGACATTTAGCCATTTTTTTATACTACTATCTCTTTTTGTGGCACAAAAAGAAAATGATAAGTTTGGGAATGGAGGAAGTAACATTCTAATGAATTTCGTTTTAATATACACTAAATTGACATAGAAATAATATGCACATTTTCCCTGCCCTTCTTGTTCAAAACTACTGGTGGTGTAACTTCTTAACATATATGTTACTTTTAAGTGGGGTGAATTCTTAGTTTGATGGAAGTGTATATTTGAGAGTACAGGTATATGAACAAGAAGATTCTTTAGCCGCTATGGCCTGTGGGCTCGGTGGAGGTTCATTAGTTAATGCAGGAGTGATGATACCTACCCCAGTTCGTGCAAGAAGGAATCCCAAATGGCCAAAAGAATGGGAAAAAGATTGGGAATTCTTTGAAGCTTCTGCTTCCGCCATGCTGAGGGCTCAAAGTGTTCCCACCAAGTTTCCGAGTGCCAAAGTTATGGAAGAAATTATTGGAGAAGAGTACGAGGAAAGTGTAAAAACTCCCCTGAAGCTGAGCGTAAACTTTGATTTGGAAGATCAACCATCAAATTTGAAAAAGTCTGCCGAAATGGGTAGTTGCTTAGCCTGTGGAAATTGTCTTTCCGGCTGCCCCTACAATGCCAAAAACTCTACAGACAAGAACTATATTTTCTCGGCAATTCAGGTAAATCCCTGTCCCCCACCCACCCCAAAACAAAAAAATACTTTAAAGAAAAAAGGTTGAGACTGGTTGTATTTTGAAGTCTACATTTCACATCATATATTTCTTGTGATGCAGGCAGGATGCACTATAAAAACAGAATGCCAAGTTCAGTATGTGGTTAAAAACCCAGATAACCTTTGTAATGAAGAAAATACTGGTAGAAAAAGAAGGCGGCGGTGGCTTGTATTTTTCAATGAGATTGACCGTGTGGAGTGTGATTTTGTAATCCTCTCAGGTACGTCAAATTAGCAATGGATCAAAGGATTTTGTTAGAATATTAGTGGATGTCGGAATGTTATCAAATTATAAAGTCATTTTGCCTCTTATTTTTCCTTGGGATTTTGTAGCTGGAGTTTTCGGCACAACAAATATACTATTCCAGTCTCAAATGAGAGGATTGAAACTTTCTGATACGCTTGGATCAGGGCTAAGTTGTAACGGAAATAATGTTGCTTATCTTGCTAGAAGTTCAGCACCTTTGAGTGCTTCCGGTTTGGACAGAAATGACTTCTCAAAAATACCGTTTCAGGAACGGCCTGGACCGGCCATTTCTTCATCATACACTTCTTCTCTGGGATTCACAATTCAGGTTTTTGGCTCTCTCTTTCTAAGGTCATCTTTTTGCCTTAAATCTCTCATGAAATGTCTCTGTATTGTGCTATATCGGTACATTTCACTAAATTTATAATTTGAATCAGTTAAGCAAATTTAAGAAACCAACTTCACTATTTTAATTGAATATAATATCAAAGCATCTTAATCACTATAAATAAACTCTTTTATACATGAATATATACACAAAATATATCTTGTTAGATTTTTTGAAGAAACAATAATGATAACGGTTAGATTTATAAAATAGGCTCAAAGTTATAAAGACATTAAGCTCCCTAACTCAACATCAATTGGCTATGAGGGGAGTTGCCCGAGTAATTATATACTATACATATTTTCTCAAGTATTCAATGTGGGACAAGATATATACTCTAAAAATAACACATGAGTTTATGCTTTTTCAGTATGGATTTTCAACACTTAATATCTTTTTCCTTGGCAACAGAGCGCGGTACTTCCAAAGCCTTATGTTGACCTGCTATTTAAAGGGATAACAACTTATGGATGGCCACCCGGCTATGGGATTTTACATGGAATTTTAGACAAGCTAAAGTTCATTTTAGGAATGAAGGATGGCCAAACAATGATTCTTAATGTTATGGGATATGATGAAAGTGATGGAAAAATTACATTTGAAAAAGACAGAAACCAAATCTGCTTTCAACCACCCCAAGATCCTTTACTACCACGAAAAATCGAAGCCTTTCAAAAACTTACTAAAAAGTTGGGCGGAATACTCTACATGTCAAAGTATAGAAGTACATCTGTTCATCTTTTAGGTGGTTGCAATGCATCAACTGATCCTTCACATGGTGCTTGTAATACTAATGGTCAAGTTTTTGACACAAATTTTCTTAACACCGTGCATGCTGGTCTCTATGTTTGTGATGCCTCCTTAATCCCTTGCTCTGTAGGCATAAACCCGTGTCTCACTATTGCTACAGCCTCTGAGCATGTAAGTAAGCACCTTGTGCAGGATGTGTTCAAGTACAAGAACAAAGATGCTGTAAGATTTATCAATACAACTTTAGATCAAAACCCTGGTTCAGTCAGTTCTGAGAAATCAGATTGTAGCCAAAGGTCCTATGTTGCATTTTCAGAAATCATGAGAGGGCATGTAGGGGGTATGCCATGCACTGCTTATCTCAAACTGAAATTGAATTCTAAGAATTCTAAAGATTATGATAAAATGAGTATGATTATAGGAAAATCTCATCCACTTCTAAAAGGAAAAGTTGGAGGATATGTTGTATGTACAGCTATAGAGATAGATAAATTACATGTTATTGATGGAGAAGTAGACATGTGTGAAGTAGATGTCAGAAGTCCTTATACACAGTATATGCACTATCGTCTCATCCTTGCAGCTTCTTCTGGTTCAAGGTTTGATGATATTTGATTGTTTTCATAAATATTAGTCCATTTTTTCTTAGTTCATATCTTGTTACTAACAAAAGGTCCTTCTCTTGTAGATATATTCTTGAAGGGAAGAAAGTAATGAATCCTTTTCTATTTGGATTATATCTATGGAAAGAATCAACAGTGATGCATGTTACGTTCAAAAAAATTACTATAAACAGTATTAAGGATCAAGAAGTCGTGAATTTAAAAGGAGATCTTCATATTTCAATGATTGATCTCGTAAGGAGTTTGATCAACATGAAAGGGAATAGTAAAGGGAAGTTTATTCGTCTTTTAATACAATCTTTCTTCAGAACTTATATCTTACAAATACCGCGTGGAAGTTACAAGGGGTTCACCACTTCAGAAGTGTACCAGAGACCATATCCAAGTAGTAATCTGCTAGAGATCAAAACAGGTATGCAGAAATATACCTGGACTTGATTTTCATTTGTATTGCTAATTAATTACTGGATGTCAGTAACTTTACCAGGTGATACTTTTAGTAAATGTTTGAGGCCTATTGATAGCGGACTGCCCACTCCTGGAAGTATTAGACACGTGCCCTTAATTTAGAGTTTTATATAACTCCTTGTTTTGAAAGAAAATGCAATTCTGCTTTAAGCAGACATGGTCACAAACAAGTATAGAAACCTTTCCGGAAAGGTGACCAACCTCTAAAGGATCAGCCATAGAAGGGACAATTCTAGCAAAGCAATTCCACTTGGCTTTTAGTTTTTCCTAATTACAATGTTGGTGTGTTCTGTAAATTTTGCAGAAGATGGTTTTATCATTAGCTGCAAACAATGGAAGTGCAGTCAGAGTCCATTGGGACTTGAAGGAGAGAGAAAATTGAATCCAATCCTCCTTATTAATGGGTATGCAACAGAGAGTTATTGGCTACCAACGGAACCAAATGATCTGATTCGAACTTTACTAGAAGAAGGGTATGAAACATGGCTACTTCAACCAAGATTACACAATTCAAATTCTTCAAATAGCTTCTCAGTTGAAGATATTGGCAGATATGATATACCTGCAGGTAAAATTTGGAACAAAATTGCAATTGAATTGAAATGCATAGTCAAGTAGCTAATTAGTATTTGAAGTGTTTAACAAATCTCCTGTTTCCCATTACCTGCAGCGATCAATAAGATATTTGAGTTGAATGGTAAATCCATAAAGGTCCATGTGGTTGCACACTGCGTTGGAGGCCTAGCTATTCACATCGCTCTTATGGGAGGGCATGTCTTACCATCCCAAATAGCCTCTCTCTCTTGCACCAACTCTTCAATGTTCTTCAAGCTCGCAGCTTTTCCCACCTTTAAAATGTGGCTTCCCCTTTTGCCGGTAAACACACACTCTCTCTCTCTCTCTCTCTGCGTAGATAGAATCTGACACCTATGGCTAGCAAAATAATACTCTACGTCCCACAAAAATAGTCCAATTTGCACCCCCAAAATAATATTGGTCCACAAAAAGTGTCCTCTTTTTATTGGTTGTAGTGTAAAATGACACAATGTTCTAAAGTTTCATCATAATTTTACTATCATGCTACCATTACTTAACTACCAACTTACATTTTTAGGGGTAAGCATGAAATAAAAATACATCATTAATATTTTGAAAATTTTGCAAATGAGTCTTTTCTGGAACATAGGGAGTAAACAAAAAGATTGAGAACCATATTCTGTCAACATAATTTAGATTTTGAGACTTAATTGGAAATCCACAGTTTCCTTCTCGGAATAGGCCAATTATATGGATACTGGTTTAAAGGTGACTTTCTATTTTGGTGTCATACTTAAAATTTTAACTCCAATCAACCTGCAGATATCAATGGTAATACTGGGGAGAAACAAGACATTACCTATGTTCGGAACATTGAAGACCAGTTCTTCACAAAGATTCCTAAGATCCATCGCCCGTTTTATGCCACGTTACGAGAGATGCACCTGTGATGAATGTGAAATCCTTTCGGGCATTTTTGGGAATGCATTTTGGCACAACAACATAACCTCCAGCCTGCACTATTGGTTGAACAAAAAAAGCTTACCAGCACTTCCTATGGCAGCATTTCCTCACCTTAGGAAAATCTGCAACACTGGATTTATAGTTGACAGCAACGGAAATAACTCGTATTTAATCCATCCTGAGAGAATGGCATTAGCAACGCTGTATATATCAGGTGGAAAAACTCTTCTAGTGACTCCCGAGACTTCTTTTCTTGCTAACAAGTACATGAAGTTGCACCAGCCTAATTACAGACATGAGAGAGTAGTTGTGGAGGGTTTTGGACACTCAGATTTATTGATTGGAGAAGAGTCTTATAAGAAGGTTTTTCCTCACATTATCTCTCACATTGGATTGGCTGAAAAAGAAAGAATTTCATCAGCAGTTGATAGCAAGGAAAGGAAGTATTACAGTAAAGAGGCCCTGGCTTGGGGTGATGATCCATATGAGGAAAGAAAGGGAGGATTTTGGACTTTGATTTCTCCTCTGATCTCTGTTTGGCTGATTCTGGTTCTGTTAGTTGTTTTAGTTTCATATTCTGTGATCTCCTAAATAATTTGTAAGCATTTTCCTTGGTTTTATAAGGAATCAACTCAAACGGTAAAATGATGTTATTCTTTCGATTTAAACCAAATAAGATGATTGAAGGTACGTCACATTGTTTTCTTATGATTTTCGTGTAATATAAAAACATACCTAAGTTGATTAATCTATTTAATGTGGAGTCTATTGTGATAATTTTATGTCGAACCTGCAATTGCAAACTAGTTTAATGTGGAGTCTATTGTGATAAATTTATTTCAAACCTGCAATTGTCTGACATTGATAGGAATTATAAGAGGGCACTATTTATTACACATCTTTTTACAAAAGTTTACCGCTAATACTTATGTACGTAATTGACATACATAAAACATTAGCAATATAATATATATAATTATCTTTTACTTTGTACGGTCATGTTTAAGTCTATTCGTGATAAAAGTCATGTGCAACATAGTAAACTCCTTGGTTATATTTATTTGCAAAAAATATAGTTGGGATTCAACTATTTGTCTTAATTTAATATTGTTTCGGAACTATTTAATAAGGGATTAATAGTCATATGAATTATTTTTTGTCATTCTTAAGGCTATTAACGAGAAATTATATAATCTCATGATGAATGTAACATTAATAGTCCCTACATTTTAAGTTATCAAATGACTTTATAAGATTGATAGTTCCACATTAAAAAACTAATACTCCCTTGTCAAATGATTAAATGATTCGGAATAATATTAAGTTAAAACAAATACTCCAATTACACCCAAAACACATGACTTATAGTATACAAATTAAGGTCGTAAAATGAGCAAACAATTCGAGTTCGATTCGTACTCGCTCGATTAAAAGTTCAATTCGAGCTCGACTCGAAATATAAATGATTCAAATATGAGCAAATTTTAAAGTTCTACAAATTACTCGAACCTTGTCAAATTGCAATTTTCTATTGATACTTGTTTGAAAAATTCAAACTGTTTAGACTCGATTCGAGATCGTGCTTCTCAATCAAACCTTATTTTATACTCGATAAATTCTGTGAACTAGCAATTAGATTAATTTACACTCTTTATACAAAGTAATGGTAAATGGAAAGGCTTTTCTAAAATCAAATATTTCTACCAATAAGATTGTACTACAATTCTTATCCCAACATATATATATGGAATTGTTAAATTCATACTATTTTTTGTTATTTTCACAATGAAAGTGTCGTTATGGATTTAATATATATATATATATATATATATATATACAGCCAAGATCAGGTCCGGGAGTCCGGGCCTGATTAAAATGCGGACCGATTTTTTTTTAAAACAACTAAAAAAAAGTTTATTATTTTATGGAACTGAAATTTTTTCATAATACATTGTTTTGGCCGTGATTTGGATACATATAACATGTTGACATGTTTTGTTATATGTATTCAAATCACGACAAAAACACTGTATTATGAAAAAATTCTACTTCCATAAAATATTAAATTTTTTTTTTAGTTGTTTTAAAAAAAAATAAGATTCGCATTTTAACAAAATGCGGGAGTCTGGACCTGATCCACTCCCTATATATATATATATATATATATATATATATATATATATATATATATATATAATCTAAACGAAGAGACAGTTTGGCCGAGCGGTCTAAGAAGCAAGGGCGGACCTATGCTTGGGCAGCATAGTCACCTTCCTATGCTGAAATTTTTTTTATAGGTATATGGGAGGGGTAGATATATAATTTATTAAACTTAAAAGGGATAGATTAATGGAAGAGTTATATTTAAAGGAGGCAAAAAAATTATTTCACTCTTAATTTTAAAATTTAAATGAATCTGTTTTGCAGCTTTCATTTGAGCTGCAAATTTGCTAATCTACTTTCTGTCTGCTAATGAAGAAGTAGGTAGGAGATAATCAGACACATATATTTTATATTAAAATATTTTAAATTGACTTCAAAAAGTTAAAATTGAAGATAATATATTTTATTGTTTCAATGAGATAAAGTAATTTTAGATGAAATATACTACTCCCTTCGTCCTCATATAGGATGGCTAAATGTATAATTTTTTTGTGTTAAAAAATGGTGAGATAAAATATATAAACTGAATGGTACATATGTTATTTAGTGGGGTCTATTAATATAAAAAAAATAAAAGTATTCATCACTTTATTTAATCTAGTGGAACCACTAAGTATAAATTTAGAACTTTTTTATTCTATTTCCTCTATTTTTATTTTTCTTAATATGTGTGTAAATTATATTTTGTTCATATTTTTTGGGACTGAGGGAGTAGCTTATAACTTTGATATATTTAGTTTAGATATTTTTGGGACTTTTTTCACTTTAATCATCGTTTTGAAGATTATTTGTGCTATTTATTAGTTATTTTTGTGATTAACATTTTTTTTAAAAACTTTTTTTATTAATTTGTTTAAAAGGATTAAGAAAAGAATAAGATTGTGGTAGTGCAGAGATTTCTTTAAATTGATTAATTTTTCGGTAATTAACTTGACTAATTGGCTCCCTTTGTGATAAATTGCGTGGATTAAAAGTTGTCGTCTACAATTAACCAATTGAAAATTAAGGACGGGCTAAGTAGCCATAAATCGGTTAACAAATTCATGTTGAAAATTGATGACAATAAAGTGATTTGAAATTAATGTCATGCAAGTTACATCTTTTAAGTTAATTAAACTATTTATGTATGTTTGTTATGATTAGTTTTTAAACTCATTGAGTTATCACTTTTATAGTGTACATATTACCTCCATTTATTTAATTAACTATTGGTTTTTAATTTATATTAAAATTTTGTGACTAAATAATTTACATTGCTATATAAATTGATATGTTACCAAGTACATGCTGATGCAAATCAATTGCAATATTTGTTTCTACATTAAAATAAACTATTAATTTTTTTAAAAAAATAGATAAAGACAAAAAATATTTGTAGAACCATATTTGTACATAAAACAAATGAAACTCAAAATGGTAATGAGTCCGTATTGACAAATCTATTAAGAGGAAAAAGTATACGGTGTCTATGTTGAGATTTTTTAATCTTTTTATAGGTATAAAAAAAAGGTAAAAATAAAACTTTGATAAACTTAAATTTATATTAGGAAAAATATTTAAATTAGAACTACTCTAAAAATAAACTAATCATACTGATACATAATGGATTCAAACTCTAGCTTAAAATAAATAAAAAAAAATCAGCCCAACTGACAACTGATACTAGATCCGCCCTGCTATTTAGTCTCTGGTCCGAAAGCGCGTTCAAATCCCACAGCTGTCAATTATTTTCTTCCATCATCTCTCTCGCAGTCGATCACACAAAGTTGGAAAACATCAGGCAGAAGAAAAAAGGGCTGCACATCAATGGCGAGAACCATAGGAAACAAACCCGGTCTACACCTCCTGACCGGGTTGCTGAACCCGCTCATACCGATTCTCTATCGGCCTATGAGGTTCCTCGAAACCATAGCTTTCGAAGAGGTTCGATCGTCCACATCTGAGAAACCTTACAGTTTCACAGCATTCGTTCTTCATGGCCTATTGGGTTCCGGAAGAAACTGGAGATCTTTCTCTCGCAGCCTTGCTTCCTCTCTCTACTCCTCCAATCCTCCTTCCGGTATTTATTTTTCCTGCATTTAATTTTGGTTATTCATTTCTAACGAGGAAATATGATTAACATATGAGGCTATAATATAACTACAAGAATCTTACTTAGCAAATGTTCTCAACCACTAAAGGAGGGTGTCAATTTCCAGGGATTACTTGGTATTTATAAATGTCTTGATGTGTTTTTCTTAAATGAAAATTGGGTTCATGTGCCTATATCTTTTTCTTTTGAGGTGCTCTTATAAATGAAATTTTGAGGACATTGGTCCTTTTGACATTTGTGGATAATGGGTACTGAATTTTAATGTTTAATGTGGCTTAATATATATATATATATATATATATATATATATATGTATATATGTATGTATGTACGCGTTATTTGATTATTCAAAACAATTTATGTATGTTTCTGAAGTCTAGTTTACATGTAGAATGGAAGATGGTTCTTGTGGATTTGAGGAATCATGGGAAATCAGCTGAATTAGAAGGTTTGCATCCACCTCATGACATTGCCAATGCTGCCAAAGATCTGGCAAATCTGGTAAAGTCTCAAGCTTGGGCTTGGCCTGATGTCGTTATAGGGCATTCCATGGGTGGCAAGGTTGCCTTGCAGTATGCGCATTGTTGTGCTCGTGGTGACTATGGTGATTCAGTTCAGTTGCCCAAACAGGTATTCCCTTATTTTCCTTTTGATTCTTGTGATAAATGTATGGTCATTAACAATCAGACTAGTCATGAGTTCATGACTTTTACCTTGTGTTGAGTTTCTCAAGTGAGAAGCCAGTCTAATATGTAAGCACGTTTTCTTGAAATTTTTATGATATTTGAGGTTTTAGAATTTAGATGTTCTGAGACCTAAATTTCTGCAAAGAGTTTAGTAGTTCAATTGAACAACGTGTTATACATTAAATGACAGCTTTTAGAAGATTTAGTCAGTAGCATTAGCTCAACTGCTTATGAAGGACAATATGTTTCATTGCATAACAATTCAATTCTTCTTAAATAATTATAAAATTTTCTGTCACTTTTGTGATGAATATACTGGGATATAGATGTGTATTAACATATGGAGGACTCTATATTGTGACTCTGATTGTTTTGTTGAATCTGATTCTGAACTGGTTCATGTATGCTACAACTTCTATAAGTAGGGTTGTAGTTTACCCCTACCAGGTTATATTTGTAGGGGTTATCATTTGAAGGTTATAAACACAATTCTTCGTCTATTAAAATAAGTATGTGGATGTGGTTTCCATGTTTTGACTTGTTAAAAAGTTAGTGCTTTGACTTTTATCAAAAAATCAATTTTTTAATTAGACTTGGCAAAGGAGCGGGTACGTTCCATGGGACCATTTCCCATACCAGCCTAGCCTAATAAATCCCTTCTCCCGCACCCGCCTCGTCCTAAATACTTAGAATCCTGCCCTGCCTCACCTCTGTAAAAAGAGATTTCATCTGCTTGTGCGGTTGTAGGAGAAGGTAGGGGAGAGAGAAAGAGAAATCACGTGTTTCGTTCATATCTTCTGTAATATTCCGAAATCTTTATAAGGCTTGTAAATGTAATGTTATATGATTAATAAAAGATGTTTTGGTGATTGAAATTATGTGTTATTTGTTTGAATGTGTGTGTGGTTTCATTATAAGTATAAGTATATAATTTTTTTGTAAAACTTAACTAGGAAACTATTATTCATAAAAACGCTAAATCACTATTCATAAAACGTGAAGTCAATTTTGGGAAAGTTAATAATTTTCGACTAACCGGATTAGTTAGGAAACCTAACTAGAAGACTAACTAAGTTGGATTAATCAAACTATGTGGAATTTGGTTAGGGTGTAGAGAAAGTGAGGGCTTTTTGGCCATTTTAGAAGTATGTAATACTTGCAAACTTGCAAGTATTGTTACTTGTTTTGAAGAGTTAGTCATCAATTTGACTTTTGCTTGCTTTAATATGTTGTCAAGCCTAGGATGGTGAGATGTGGCTTATTAATTTGCTTGTGGTGTTTACTTGTTTTAAGAGGCGAGATGTCGCCTCATTTTTTGCTTGTGGTGTTGGCTACTTTGGTTGGTTGTGGTTAGATGACCCTTATGCTCTAGGTTTTGCTTGCTTATAAATAGAAGCCTTTATACCATGTTATTTTCCTTCACCAATTCACAAGAATTATAAGAGAGAACTATAGTAAGATCAATTGCTAATTGAAGGAAGTAGTTTAAGGTCTTCCATAATCAAGTTAAACGTAATGCTTGCAACTTTAAGAGGTTGTACAAAGGACGAAATTTAGCGTAAACATATTATCCATTTCTAGGCTAGTTTTTCGGACTATGTGCAAGTTTTTAACTGGTTTTATGTGCAACAATGTGCTATAAAACTGTTTTGAATTTCAGTTTTTGTGTGAAGTTAGTTATGATATGTGAATTACTTGTATAACTTGAGTATTGTGAATTCTATAACTTGGGCAGTGTGAACCCTATAACCTTAGAAATGTGAACCCTATAACTTGAGTAGTGTGAACTCTATTACCTGTATAAACTTGAGAAGTGTGAAATGTGTTATCTGTTAGACTTGCTGAGCATTTGTGCTCATTCTTGTGAATAAAATCTTATTTGCAGATAAGGAAGAATTATCAACAGAATTTTGCAATAAAGAGAAAGTGAAAGAAGAATAATTAGGTCAAGAGAGATTATTATTGTTGTCTTCTTTTCATGCAATAGAACTTAAAGTTGTAATAACTTTGAAGATATGAGTAAAAGAATTGGGAATTATTATAAGAATGTATTATTTGTGTACTTTACATTTAAGCTAGTAGATGTAGGAGTCATAACTAGATTAACATTATTGACAATGTCTAGAAAGTTCTGTCGAGAAAAAGAGTTAAGTTATCTAATTGCGTGTCGATAAGAAGAAATCCTTATCGGAAAGCCCCCTCTTTCCTAAGAATTGACTCGTTGGTAATATTGGAAGTCTAGGATAGATAAATGGTGATGAAGGGTTTAGTGTTGGATTGAAGTAAGGTTGGAGGAGTTGCATATTTAATGTATTATAATAAGTTATAATTTTTATGACTTTGAGATGTAATAGAAAATTGTAAAATATACGATTCTGGAATAAGATTATGTAAAGTTTTAAATAAATGAGTTTTTACCAAGTATAGTATTAGTGAATATTAAGTAAAGATGTTGCGATCCAGGGATAGAGGTAAAAAATTGATGAAATGTCTGTAATAGATTAGTTAAACCAATAGAATTATTGATAGATTTAATAGATGAAGTTGTATCGTCAACACCAGATCAGAGGTTGAAGGAGACCCGTATTTGGGGGTGTGACATTTTGGTATCTGAGCAGTAGGTTATAGCTCTAGGGTAAGAGTACCTTAGGATATAGCCCGATAAATTTTTTTATTATTGGAAATAGTAAAAAAGTAGACTCATAAAGAGTTGTAGGTTATAAAATATGGATTAAGAAAATTTATATTTAGTGCAGAGAAGATTAGAGATAATTATATTGTAATTTCGGAGACAAATTTCTTATAAGGAGGGGTTTTGGCTATTGAAATTATGTGCTGTGTGTTTGAATGTGTGTGATTTCATTATAAGTATAAGTATATAAATTTTTTGTAAGACTTAACTACGAAATCACTATTTATAAAAACGCTAAATCATTATTCATAAAACGTAAAGTCAACTTTGAAAAAGTCAACAATTTTTGACTAACCGGATTAGTTAGGAAACCTAAGTAGAAATTAAACTAAGTTGTATTAACTAAACTAGGTGGCATTTGGTTTGGGTGTAGAGAAAGTGAGGGCTTTTTAGCCATTATGGAAGTATTTAATACTTACAAACTTACAAATATTGTTACTTGCTTTGAAGAGTTGGTCATCAATTTGACTTTTGCTTGCTTTAATGTGTTGTCAAGCCTAGGATGGTGAGATGTTACTTATTAATTCGCTTGTGGTGTTCGCTTGTTTTAAGAGGTGAGATATGACCTCATTTCTTGCTTATGGTGTTGACCACTTTAGTTGGGACCCTTATGCCCTAGGTCTTGCTTGCCTATAAATAGAAGCCTTATGACATGTTATTTTCCTTAAATTCTCAAGAATTATAAGAGAGAATTATAATAAGATCAATTGCTAATTAAAGGAAGGAGTTTAAGGTCTTGCATAATCAAGTTAAACGTAAAACTAGCAAATTCAAGAGGCTGTACGAAGGACGAAATTTAGCGTAAACATATTATCCGTTTTCAGGCAAGTTTTTCGGACTATGTGCAAGTTTCTAACTGTTTTTATGTGCAACGATGTGCTATAAAACTGTTTTGAATTTCTGTTGTTGTGTGAAGTTAGGTATGATATGTGAATTACTTGTATAACTCGAGTATTCTGAACTTTATAACTTGAGGATTGTGAACTCTATAACTTGGACAATGTGAACCCTATAAATTGGGCAGTGTGAACCCAATAACTTGAGTAGTGTGAACTCTATTATCTGTATAAACTTGAGAAATGTAAAATGTGTTATTTGTTAGACTTGCTGAGCATTTGTACTCATTCTAACAGAATCTGACAATAAAAAGAAAGTGAAAGAAGAATAGTTAGGTCAAGAGAGATTATTATTGTTGTCTTCTTTTCATGTAATAGAACTTCAAGTTGTAATAACTTTGGAGATATGATTAAAAGAGTTGTGAATTATTATAAGAATGTATTGTTTGTATACTGTACATTTAAGCTAGTAGATGTAGGAGTCATTTAACTATGCTAGATTAACATTATTGACAATGTCTAGAAAGTTCTGTTGAGGAAAGGGTTATGTTATTTAATTGTGCGTCGATAAGGAGAAATCTTTATCGGAAAGCCTCTTTTTCCTGAGAATTGACTGGTTGCTAATATTGAAAGTTTAAGATAGATAAATGGTGATAAAGTTGAAAAGAAGGGTTTAGTGTTGGATTGAATTTATGGAATACTCAAGAGGAAGTAAGGTTGTAGGAGTTGCATATTTAATGCATTAGAATAAGTTGTAATTTTTATGACTTTGAGATGTAATAAAAAATTTAAATTATACGATTCTAGAATAAGATTATGTAAAGTTTTAAATAAATGAGCTTTTACCAAGTATAATATTAGTGAATATTAAGGAAAGATGTTGCGATCTAGGGATGGAGGTAAAGAATTGATGTAATGTGATGTCTGTAATAGACTAGTTAAACCAATAGAATTATTGGTAGATTTAATAGATGAAGTTGTATCGTCAGCACCAGATGAGAGTTGAAGGAGATCCGGATTTGGGAGCGTAACATCTTCAATATTCTTCCTCGCTTCGATCTGTTCTGTGAGGCTGGTTTAAGTAATTGAAAATCAACGGAAGATTGGAAAGGGTGGTAGAAGAAAAGGGGTTGACTCCATGGAAATTGGAATTTGTAGATTTGGGTGTTGAAACTAGAGTCGAGAGTCAACTGTCGATATTACAGGGAGTGAGAGAGAGATAGAGGAAAAAAAACAGTTGGATGCGGTTTTAAATTAATAGATATATGTTAACTGACATTGTAATATCTGACTCCAACTATGTTCATATCAGTTGGTACTCATTCTCCTTGATGCCAACATTATGATATATGATCTAGCAATTGTGGCTTTGCCTCGTCTATGTGTCTGTTTTCTTTTTCTTTATCATGTCACTTTTTCTATACCATCTAATATGGTATATTTATGTGGTTCCATAGATTCTCCATATAACTGCAGTATTATTCTGGACTATTAAACTTTCGTATAAAACAATCAAATTATAGATGCTTGAAATGTCTTATTCCTCAGCTGAAACATTTCAGTATTTATACAAAAAATCTTTAATTTGTACTTGTTAATTGATTTGACAATTTATAGCTCACTCACAGATGAGATACCTGATGCATAACAGCTTTGGATACTGGACTCTGTACCTGGAATAGTGAACCCTGAATCCAGTGATGGAGAAGTGGAGAAAGTTTTGAAGACTTTGCAGGGTCTACCTTCATCTGTCCCTTCAAGGAAGTAAAGCCTCTTTCAACTTTGGCTTGATTTCTGTACTCATCAATTGTCTATATGAAGTATTGAACTACTTAACTGTGTTTAATATATGATTGCATGACCATATCCTTATAGAATCAGTGAATCACTGTCTTAGAAAATGGTAGCCATTAGGATTTAAGACAAATGGTGGTGTAGATTTAAATGGTCTAAGATGGAAGTCATGCTTAGTTGTCATGGTGTTGCTATAGCGTCGCCTAGATGACAACTAGGTGTCTTGGCACTAGAGAAGGAAAATGCAACGCCTTGGACGCCAAGCTACCAAGGCTCTTGCTAGCTGACCCAAGTTAAGTGATTAAGTCATTTTGCACCTATTAACTTTTCATAACCCATTGACTTGCTATGTGGTGTATTTTTATTACTTATCAGAATTGTAATTTGTAATGGTTGTTCATCTCTCCTGATCTTGATAGCACGGGAAAGAAGAACTATAGAGTTAGAGTAAAGGGAAAGCCCAGGTCCTATTGAACCTTTCTATGGTCTCTTTTCTTTTTTGGTGTTGAGGACAAGTTGTTCTACTAGTTTTCAATGTCAATTGTTTTATTTTTGAATTTGTGAAATATTCATATAATTGTGTTTTTAATTGTATTTCTTAGTGTTAGTTACAGTGTTTTGAGTTTTAATGTATATAAAATTGTATTGTTCAATACTTTTTAAATAAAATAAGTAAATGTATAAATTTCATATTGTTAATGACGACATGTAGCCATACGGACGCCATGGCTGGCGCCTTATTGCCTAGTCGTTCTGGCGGTCAACTACCACTGTGACAACTATGAAGTGATGAGCTAAACCCTCACTGCCGTTATGTTTGTGGATTCCTTGTTCCATGCATGTCAATTTCTTTTTAAGCCAACTACATCAAAAGAACATTGGATGACAAAAGGTATTATGACTATTATCATCAAATTATCGTCAATGAGCTGGGTCTATGTATTTTAGGTTGCGTTGTTAACCTGAAGATAAAAAAGGGAAATCTCTATTCTTGTTGTGTTTTGGTAACTTCTTTAATAAAGCTCTTGGATTAGCATTAGGTTTGAAAATTTATGCTCTCACTTGTTGGATGACTGGTAATCATTAGCATTTAGGCAGTTTAGGACCTGTGAAGCCATAACATGTCAAAGAAGGTGTAACCATATTTAAGCAAGTTATGGAAGTTCCATGAATAACTCTCTCTGGCTCTTTCTACAATCAGAATTTCATTTAACTAGCTGGAGAAAACTGAATCTAGTTCAGGAGGTTTTTGGAAGTTGACCAAACCATTTGGGCACCAATTGGTGCCATATTAGAGGCTAATATTACATTTGCTTACGCTAGCACCTTACTGATATATGACATTCTATGCTAGCTACATGATTTAGTTAGTACTGTGAAATTAAAAATGAATATGTACTCTGGTGGGAGTTTTTGCCCATGTCTAACTCTGCAATGTTTGCACTTAATGAGGATTCTGTCAAACCTTCCATGCGATATCTTTTGTATGGGAAAAGGCTGTGGTTTATTCATATGACTATATTAGTATGTCATTTCTTGCATGCATTAAATTTTGTTTGTGGCTGTAGATGGTTAGTCGATCACATGATGAATCTTGGATTTTCGAAGTCATTGTCTGATTGGATGGGCAGCAACCTTAAGAAATCAGAAGAAGGTGAGACCTGGGCTTTTAATCTTGAAGGTGCTGTTCAGATGTTTAATTCTTACAGGTAAACTTCAAATTCAACATACAGCTGGATTGACTCATAATATGTGCAGTTATGTAATGTTTTGTTTTGCATCAGTGTCTTCCTTGCAATAGTTTGAATAATGTGTACAATGTTCTTCATTCTTTTCTGATGTTGGTACCGGAAATCTTCCAGGGAGACAGATTGTTGGCCTATTCTGGAGCAAACACCTAAAGTGATGGAGATAGCAATTGTGCGAGCAGAGAATAGTGACAGGTGGGACCCCGATACTGTTCAGCGGCTTGAAAGCCTTGCCAGCAGGAAAGTTGATGAAGGTGGGGGAAAGGTTTCAGTTCATGTTCTTCCCAAGTCTGGCCATTGGGTTCATGTGGACAATCCCAAGGGACTTATAGATATTGTTACACCCCATGTTGCCACCCTGGTTTGAACATGATTCTATTCTATCATATCTATTATGCTCAGAGGAGGAGTTGGCTTCGGGCTTCTAATTGAAATGCTAGGAAATCTGTTTTTCCATTTATTTTGCATGATGAATAATTTAATTGCAACAGAAAAAAGTTTATGGTGGAAGACTGGATATAAAACTTTGATTGTTAAAGCATTTGTTTCGATTTTTCATTGTAATTGTACTTTATAACATTATCTGCTGCTACTATTTCCAAGTAATTTGAAAAGAAACCCAGAATGGTTGTAAAATAACGTTTGATGAATTTGCCGGGAAATTAAAGTTTACTAGCAGTATTTTACAAAACAAAATCTTCAAAAATTAAGATTTGAGATTTGCAACAGATTTTTTAAATCTAATTGACAAATTTAGATATTTCAAGTGAATTTTTTTTTAATTTTTACAGTAATCCTAATTTCTAATTCATCTAACTGCAAGTACATATTTTAGTTTTTAAAATTTAGATATTTCAAAAAATTAAATAAAAGAGAGAGAGAGAGTTATATATGGAGTATTATTTTAATTTTTAAATATTGACCACTTAACCTAATTAAAGACGGAGGAGGGTACATACGGTATTTCAGTAGTGATTCACACTCAAAACCCTACCTATAAATTTGATGTTATATTGAACATATCACTGCATTCTCTCCTTACCCAGCCACTCAGCCAGTACCGTCGTTCAAGCCTGAGAAGCGGAAGAAGAGTCATCTCACCTGTCACCATTTGCCGGTAAAAATGGTACTCATCTTTCTCTCTCTATAGATACATCTTTAAGAATACATTTATTTTCATTTACAAAATGTGTATGCTGTGTGTTTGTCTGCGTGCTGTTTACAATGGGATACTTGGATCTTATTGTTTGCCATTCGTTATGCCATCGATTCTTGAACAAGCCCTAGGCCTAATTTTGTATTTTTTGTTTTGTATTGTTTTTGTTTGTTTTAAATAAAAAAAATAAGGAAGCTAATTTCGTTGTGATTTATTACTTCTTTTATATGCTATTGTTTCATTTAATTCGTTCATAACGAAAGGGTTATGCGTGTGATTGTTAGATATTCAGGTATAAATGAATGTTATGCCAATTTTATGAAATTGCAACTGTCTTGAAAATGTAAAATGAATATCTTCTAATTTGGTCTCCCATGAGAGCAATGTGTTAAAAGTGATCTAATAAGAAAAATCTCAAATCTTATTTCTCACTAGTAAATGAGGTCCTTTGAAGCTCCATTTGGCTGTATTGCACACATAATTTAAGTGTGGTGACAGTGCTGTTAGATTATTTAGCGGCCTGTTATTTCTTACAAAAAAATGATCTCGGAAGAATTCTTTTCTGTCTTTGGAGTCTAAAGTGTTGTAGAATGATGCCACTCAATATTAAAGGAAGGGTACTCTTTGCCTCCTTTTAAGCCCATTGTCACGTTAAGGAGTTTGGGTGTTTTATGTCCAGTGACTTGGTTGCCATATACCACCTTGGAAACATTGTACCTCTGTTTCTAATCAATGCCCTAGCCGCTGTTATGCCATTAGCTCTAGTGAGGAAGCTATTTAACACTGGTAATGTTAAAATATAATACTTTTTTATATTTCTATATTAGCCTATTAGGTGTATAAGTGGCATGATATTTGTAATTCAGTGTTACTTTTTGACTATCGTTTCTAGCATCGCACCACCATTACTAAATTCTCAAGTAATATTAAGTATACTTTGGGAAACATAAAATTATTCTTAAAAGTAATTGTTTAAGAAATGTAGCTCAAGTTTTGGAATAGAGAGTAAAGAATATAACCTGCTAAAAATAATTTAGTAATACAAACATGCTTTTACAGTTTGATATATTGGGGTTCTTTTTCATCATGGTCCTATACTTCTGCTATGCTTAACAGTCGAAGAGGAAGACCAGAGAACCTAAGGAAGAGAATGTAACCCTTGGACCTGCTGTTCGCGATGGCGAGATTGTGTTTGGCGTGGCCCACATTTTTGCTTCATTTAACGACACTTTTATAGTGAGTACTTCCATATGCATTCACATATATATTATATATATGTACATTATTTCAATTATCTTGTTGTTCTATAATGTTTATGCTGTGTATTTAAATTGCAGCATGTCACAGACTTGTCTGGAAGAGAAACCATGGTTCGCATAACTGGTATGATTGCCTCCTTCCAATAATTTTTTTGTTGGTTTACAAATTTGATGTGTTTTTTGTTTACAGGGCATGTTTATTACGGGTCTTGTGTATATTTAATTTTTTTTGTTATAAATAAGTGTATGAAGTCGAGTCCTTCTAAAATAGAAGGAAGAGATGGAGTAATGGTATTTGAACTTGATTATGAAGTTTGTTTGTCGTAACTCTACTTTCATATGTTTAGTCCCTTATATTAACTTTTTAATATGCTGATACTTAAAAGTTACTCACCACAAAATGATCTAAAAGTAATAATGGTATTGGCTTAACACGTATGCACCTACACAATTACCTTGACTGTTTCTGTAATATGATTTAATATTACATATGATTTTGTGACTAAACATAATTCATTATTAACCTTGTGGATTTTGTGTCCCCATATATTAGGATAAACAGATTTCAGACGTACATGGATGCTGGCACATACAACAATGTAATGTACAGACTAGGTTTTATTAATTCAGCAAAATATGTATCGAATAAAAATAGTTTCTAGTTCATTTTTAAAGAAAAGAACTTCTTTAAGATAATTGTCGGTTAATGAACTTGATTACTTGAATACCAAACAAGAGTTCAAGGCTTTGTCATGGAATATACAATTGAGTAATTGTACATTTTGTAAAACTTCTTATGTTTGCCACTTTGTAAGCTGTGTTTCAGTTGGTTTTTTGGCAAGTTACTATTTGTTAACTACGACAGTGGTATGTATATACTAGGTTTTCTCAGGTTGTTGGTAAGATTAAAAATTTATCTTTTAGTTTGAATTTTTTCCTAACTAACTCAGCGGGGTGCTATTTGGTGTATATGGTTTAGAAGGTTGCTAATTCAAAATATATATTAAACCCACAACTTAATTTTGTAGTAATATTTATCAGGAAGCTCTTTGTTTTGTAGAGCAATTACTGTTTAGTGATTAGAGAGTTGGGTTGCGATATTGCTCTTCTAGCCTTGTGTGTTTCTCTTTGGGAAGCTCTTTATTTTATAGAGAGCAATGATACCATAGTTCTTACTTGTTCACCAGTTAAGATTGTTAAAATTTCTGTTTCCCGAAGATGACTGCACCTGAATTTATGTTGCTAGTGGAAGCTGTTTTTTTAGCCGCGAATTATTTACCATCTGTTGGTCATTACATGTTTTTGTACTTCTTTGAGTACAGGTGGCATGAAGGTAAAGGCTGATAGGGATGAGTCTTCACCATATGCGGCCATGCTTGCTGCACAAGATGTTGCACAACGTTGCAAGGTTTGGGATCTTTTTTGCCTAACTTGTACATGAGTAGTTGATATTGTTTTAAATATTATGTCAACTAGGTTTTCAGGCCCATAATATTGTTTCCTCAACTTTTACTTCAGTAGGCACTTTTGTTGCCAACTTAAATTGAATTCGTACCCCCTAATTCGTAGGAACTTGGCATTACTGCTCTTCACATCAAGCTGCGGGCCACAGGAGGGAACAAGACTAAGACCCCTGGTCCAGGTGCCCAATCTGCTCTCAGAGCCCTGGCTCGTACAGGCATGAAAATTGGTCGCATAGGTAAATTTTTCTTTCATCTGTAGAATATTATGTCCATTGCTGTTAATGGTTTAAATATTATATGATTCTTCAAGTGTTTTATTTTTTTTCCCATTGTCCCCATTTTTTGTTCATATAATATGTTAAAGCAAAAACTTAATCTGGAATGAGTTCCACAATAACTTTTTACTTTGTTGCATACAGCTAAGTTCAACTTTAATTTTGGACATGTTTTTACTAACAATCCTATTAATTTGCAGAGGATGTAACTCCAATTCCCACCGACAGCACTCGCAGAAAAGGTGGTAGAAGGGGACGACGGCTGTGATATTCTTCTCATCTTGTTGTCAAACATGTTTGCCCTTGCCATCAGATTATCTTAGTTTATGGTTGTTTGAACAATTCTCTTGTTTGGAATATGTTTTTGTGACTTGTGTTGATTTTGAGCTTTTATGTAATTTAATGATAACAAGTTTTATGATGGCTTCCAAATTTAATACATTATTAGTGAATTACTGCGGTTATTTATTTGTTGAAATGCTTCTTGCATACTTTATTTTTACGCTATTTACATGCCAATGCCTATTAGAACATGGTAAGATTATCTGAAACTAGTAATCATTGGACGACCATAGCTGGAGTGGATAGCTTTATTGCCGTGTGACAACCTCATTAAATAATGAGTAATTAGAACACCTTGATGCGCTAGTCTCTTTGAGTTACCCATAACTATTGACTTGACCAACTAATACACAGTTTAAGACTACAGGTTCTTGTGATGTCAATGTGCCCTTGATTCTGATTGCTATGTAGTACGATGGCGTATGATTGGAATTATAGTAGCTTGAGCCAATTTATCTCTATATACTTGTTTGTTTTCCCAAGTTATGGATTGTTTTTTAAAATTTCCTGGTTCTTCAAATTCAAGTTTCCCAGTCTCTTCTCTCCTTTATCTGTTCTATTTTCTATTATACGAAATGAATGGAATGGGAAATCTGGGCAGGAATTAGGTTCTACTTGTTGCCGATCTGGTTGGTCGAAATCAGGGCAGGAATTTTTTCTAATTAGGTTCTACTTGTTGCCGGTTTGGTGGAGAGGTGAGATGAAACATATTTAAATTTAAAAAATTTGAATTGTGTTTATGATAAAAGTTTTTAATAATAGAAAATTGATACTTTTACGGGTGAAAATGGTAGTTTTTCTCTCATGTGATAGTGGAATCTAATAGTAATATAAGTGGATAGTCCAACACTACCCTCGTGCAACTCGTTTGTTCATCAAATCCCGCATTCTTTTTGTTCTCCACTTTACATAAAATGGGGAAGAAGAAGTCCAGATTGAATCGAGTGATCTCTAACTATACTTGAAACACGAGGCTATTGGGCTTTTTTTGTTAGGAGTAGGCGGGGTGGCCGGTGGGGTCTTACCATCGTAATATTTTATTCTTTTTTTCATTTTTTTTAATTAAAAGAATCTAATATAACTTTTCGATAATAACCTAAAAACAAAGTAACACATTTAAATAATGTAGACGAAGAGATTATAATCAAAACAAAATAAAGTTGGTATATAGTATTATCCTTTATTAAATAATATTGTGTACTAATTATACACCAAAAGTGTACATTAAAAATAAGACTCTTGTATCTTTTACCAATAAAAATGTGTAGAACTTTCAGTTATAGGCCTCCATATTCTTACTTTATTAATAGATTTTGTGTGTATAGTTGATGTTTTTTTAATCTTGTTTTTAAATTGGATACCTAAGTAGCTAAACTGGTTAACCCTATAATATGCCAAGTAACCTAGCGGAATTTATTACCATAAAAAAGTATTTGTCGGAGTTTTTGGGTTGACTTCATCTTCATCTGTTGGTGGACTAGGAGGAATGGGAAGATGATACCATTGACCATACGATTAAATAAATAGTAAAAACTAACAATTACCCATGCATGCGTGCATACATAAATCCTTCAAATTAAATAATGGCTTGAATATATAAATAAAAATAAAAGTATACTAGCCGTACGGGGAGTACATTTTCTTTTTTCCATTTGCATGGAGTCGATGCTTTTGGGACAAGTGAGTAAATTAAGTTGGATACCAGAAAATAACTTACTAGTAATTTATTTCATAATAATGCACACTCCAGCCTCCAGCCCACAGCCAAAGAAGGCGAGCTAGAATTCTACAAATCTATACACGCGACTTTTCCAGCATTAAATTAAAAACAAAAACAGACACATCCTCGAGATTTTAGATTTTAGTTCATCTCCAAAGGCTTCTTCATGCTCCAGGCTTCCAGACTATCTACAGTGATCGTCTCGGTGCCATTATTGAAGACATATAAGTGGGCATTCTCACCAATTCCTATAGTCGGATATACCCTTGATGTTATGCATGTTTTTCCTCCCGCCCCAAAACTTTCCACCACCGAATTATCAATCTGTAGCAAACAGTAAATAAATTAATTCACATATACGTACAGTTGAATTATATATATATATATATATATATAGCCACTTAGCCAGTATGTACCAAGCTTCGGAGAGAGATCGTCTTGTTCGCAACTAAATCTACATCGACGAAACCTGCAAATGATGGTCGGTACAGTCCATGCAATTTTTTAGAGGACCTGTTTTTTTTTTTTTTTTTTTTTTTTATAAAAAGAGAAATTAGATCAAAATCTTGATGAAGAGAAAAATAGGAATCCAATAATTTTGTATAAAGAATTAAGATAAGACACGTATATAATACTAATAATAATATAAGCTGAACAGACCTTGACGCATCAGAGCACATAAGAACTTTATGCTGCTTGTCCTGTGTCTTAAACACTCTGAAAAAGACAGGAGTATATTCTTCTAGGTTTTCTGAAGCCAATGTCAAAAGTCCAAATGGGCCCAGTCCACCTTCAACATATGAACCCTTTAGGCTGCAGATCTTTTGGGCATCATATTCAACCCACTTGCTATCAAATGTTTCTACTTTATCCAAGCTCCCGAACGAGAAGCTCACCTCAACATCAGCCTGCGCTGCTGTGATTCCCTTTACTTCAACACGATCTCCCTTGTTGAGCTGCTGCTGCCCCCCCAGTTGGACCTTTGTCCCTCTCAAACTTTCTAATTCTTCAATTGGCCACTGCCTCAATTGTTTTCCACTTGGATCCAGCCAAACTACTCGTGGAATTAACTGAATTCCGGCCCATCCCTTTTTCGTATCTGCATGAGGGGTGTCCGACTCATTAGCCCAACCCCACAAGATTCTCCGATTCTTGGACGGATCAAAGAACGTTTTTGATGCATAAAAGTTGCCGTAATCGTATCTCAACCCGGCCCAACCGTCAACGGATGTATTATCGGGTGTATACCTATCCTTTACGTCATCGTATGTCCCAACCGTGTAGTATTCGTATCTAGTCTCATCCAAACTAACCTTTAGAACATGCTTAATATTTGTCCCCGTTATGGAGGTGTCCAACCCATGTAAACCTTTCAACGAAACCGGGTAAAAATCCGGGCATTCCCACATGCCCGTATCCGACTTGGTATGTATGGGGTGTTTGGCCTTGGTCCATTTCATGAAATCTTTGCTTCTGTACAAATAAGCAATTCCTCTATGTTTTCTCCTACTACCCACCAACATTTTCCAATGCCCATCGCTGCCCTTCCATGCGGTGGTCGGGTCACGAAATGCGGTTTCGTTTTCGCCGTTGTTGGCTATGACTAAAGGGTTGTTATCGGGTTTGACCCATTCCCGGAGATACGGGTCTGAGTAGTCAGCGGGAACAGCATAATTTTGAACTTGTGTGTTTTTGGGTGCGGGCTCTACAATCCCGGTGTAGAGTATGACGGGCTTGTCACCGGGGAGAATAGTTGCTGACCCGGACCAACACCCGTACTTATCAAACGGTTTTGATGGAAAGATAGCATGATCTAGGCGCTTCCAGTTGATCAAGTCCTTTGAGATTGAATGGGCCCACACTATGTTGCCCCACACAGCACCTTTGGGATTGTACTGATAGAAGAGATGATAGAGTCCCTTATAGTACATTGGTCCTGTTAAAATACGTTGTTTAGAGGAGGAGGAGGAAGAGGTTATGTACTTATGTTATGTTAAAAGACGTACAACTATATATATATATATATATATATATATATATATATATATATATATATATATATATTATATATATAACCCAGGTATTTTAGATTGGCAAAAAAATTAGGAAATTGAATATCTTACCATTTGGATCTGGAGTTGTTGTGTTTATTCCCCAGCAGCATTGAACATGGGAGAAAAAATGGAAATTAATTAGCTGTGTCGGAAGAATTAATACAAATCACATTTGTTTGTTGTCTCATATAATTGGAAGGGGAAAATAATATTTTCAAATTTCAATACCAAGCTTATCATTGTTAGTATATATATATATATATATATATATATATATAACTTTTTATTATGTATTAAATTATGTATTGTTATTTCATTTGCCTAGCTAATAGTATAATAATAATAATAATATTAATCTTTGAGACAAATTAAGTAGTTATGGAGCAAAAGGGTTGTACTGACTTCATGCCAGCTTGCAACTAAATCACATGACACTAGATGCTGTCTCTGGGAGACATATTTATTTAATTTAGAAAACGAATTGAAAAGCAAATTAATCAACGTCTCTGTCCAAGTATGGCCAGGAAGAACAAGTAGACATTTTGGACAAATAAATAAATATATGGACACCATCTCAGCTGGAGAAAGATCTTGTATGTATCTACTATATTTTGGCTTGAAAATGAGAGAGAGAGAGAGGACTTGTGATAATAATAATAATAATAAAAATAATAGTAAAAGAGATTCACAACTCCCAATCCCAATAGGCCACTTCTATTGACTTATATTGTTTTGTACGGTGTATAGAATAGGTCATCTATAGTAGTAACATCAACCAAATTGCAATGAATATTCAATAAAATTACCATGCATGCAGCAGATAATTGACCGCCCGACCATATACTACTACTACTACTTACTCTGACTAGTATGTATTTTTGTTTGTTTAATACCAGTAGATTTTACGCACGGATTCACTCGGCCGTTTCGTCATTTCGTGACAATAGGACAAGTTTCCCATTAAGATATATATATATATATATATATATATATATATATATATACTACATAATATGCTAAAAAAAATTAAATTAATTTTATCTAAAAATATAAAGTTATATTTGTCTGATTCCTATTAAATGCTATAAAAATAATAGTTTACCTCCTCATAAAATTGATTCTCTTTTCCATATCATGTGAATACAATTTATTTTTTCCAATTACGTATTTTATTCTGCAATTTCTTTCCAAAAATACTTCCATTATGTATGTCATTTTTTTCCCTGTTCTGTTCTGTTATGTTCCTTAAGAATAGTTTTATTTATATAAAAAATTTGCTTACGCAATATCTTCAACTTTAAGATTTGATTTCATTTATATAAAAAAATTTGTTTACGCAAGAAGTTTAATAAATATTTCAATTTCTCTATCAGGACGGACACTCTTATTAAGCTAAATAGTTATTATATTTAGAGAGAACATGAAGGAAACATATAAATTTTACAAATATAGTATATATTATTGTAAAACCAAAGGAGTAAATATGTAGACAGAGAAAGTAAAAGACCGGAACGTAAAAGAGCATCTTCCTCCATTAACGTAGGAGCGTACAGTCCAAAAAGATACTTAGAGAATTAATTACAACCTTGTAGTAATTAGTTGGAATCCCATAATAATTACTTCGTAGTATCCTTGTAATTAATTGTAATCTCATACAGTAATTCTAGCAATTGATATCCTTGTAATTAATTGTAATCCTAAACTTATGGGATTACAATTAATTACAAAGATATTAATTGTTAGAATTACAACAGGCAAACCCTACCAACAGGCAAGATTTGAAACCAAAAAAATAAATAAATTAATATTGTTTTTCATAAAAATGGATTTGGAGGCAATTAATTTGTGGATCCCCCAATATATGGCAATAAACTATGGAAGAGCACAAGTTAACATAATAAGTCAACGACTGCTAAAATACGGCAAAAATAATGAAGAGTCGTGCTAGGCTGTCTCTGAACGGATGGAATGAGTTTGACCGATTTGGATGGGAAGACTAATGCAACGTAGACTAATGAATACATTCATATGGAAACATTGAATACATTCATTCATATATACTCCACAGTCCACACACGCAGTTTGATGTTAACCGATAATCGGCAATCCAACAGTACCCACACAATTTAAAACCGGCCTGTGGTAAGATCAAATAATTGGCACGTCGTATATAATGCCTATACAGACATTCTAGATGCATGCCACCATAATTTTTTCTATTAACAGAGGGTACGGTTGGGTTACAATAAATAATAATAATAGTAATAGTACGTTAGTATAAATTACTCGGTAAATAGGATTGTGGTACGTACCGTTTATCCAATGTTTTTGGGGCTGAAAATGGAAGCCGGTTCTATGGGACGTATTGACATGAACAGCATGAACGGATTGAAGATGAAGATAAACATCGTGAGAGGATTCGACGCCATTAATGTAGAATGTTAACAAAAAGGAGGAGGCTAATAAAAATTGTAGGAAGAGGAGAGCCGAGGAGGAGGCATGGTTGTTATAGGGCACTTCCATTGGATAATTTTGGATTATTAATTAAGAAAATAAGAGGTTAAGAGGAGAGGAAAACCAAATTATTATGCGAAAACTGGGGAAGAGATATCTGCTATTTATAGAACAGGCCACAGGCCAAATTCGAGTGAGAGAGGGAGAGGGAGAGGGAGAGAGAGAGAGAGATTTGAAAATAAAGAGTAGTTGGTTGGTGGATAAGAATAGGGGAGGAGGATTAATATAATTAGAATTTGGATAACTTTTGTTTTGAGAATTTCGATAACCTTTTTTTTCTAGGTCTGTGGCAGTGGGGCTGTTGTTTTGGAGTAATTAACAGTCAGCGCTCCTTTTCCATCAATTTTTTCCCTTTTTTACGACATCCGTTTAAAAATAAAATATATAATTTAATTTTTAAGATGATAAATTAAATCTTAAAATTGATATAATTTATAAAAGGTAAGAATGAAATAATTTTTGTAATAAATAACTTTATTATGTACTACTATACAATTATAATATTTATGTCAATTAAAATTAAATAAATTTACATTAATTTGAATTTTAATATATTATTATTATGGTTTGATTTTGAAACGGATGGATGGAGTATTACTTAAAAATCATTTTTCTTTACTGCAGTGAGGAGAATTCCACTCCTTTCTAAATTAGAGGTGTTTAACTGGTTCAAAAACATTTTTATTTAAAAGTAGAAAATATGTATTTTTAACTAAAGTACTTTTGTCAAAAGAACAAAATACAACTCTTTTTTTTACCTTGGTAGGTAAAAAAACACTTTAGGCAATTTCTTAAGTTAATTTCTCATTAATAATTTTTTAGATACTTTAATAATTCTAAATGTAGAGATTGGGCTCGAAAGTAGTTTTTGGCCAAAATGTAAAACTTGTGTTTTTAATTGAAGCACCATTCCCATAAGGAAAAAATACAAAATTATCTTTAAATAAATTTATCATTAATGTTTTTGAAGTATTTTTACAATAATGTAAGCATACACTTTTTTAATTCTTTCATAAAATATTTTGTCAAAAACTCTCTTCATCTCGCAACATTTCAATACATTAATCTATTAATTAAACAAGTAATTTAACTTTCTCATAAAAATATTTTTGTCAATAACTTAAATTTAATAATATTCACCTCACGCCATCATATTGCATACTAATTAAGTGTAAATCACTTTCAAAGAGATCGTTACCTTTTCAAAATATTGTATTCATAACTTGTGCATCAAAATACATGATGATTTAGTAATTAATTAAGTCAAATTAGATAAACCATCATTGCAGACAATTTAATATAGAATCTGTTATTAAAATGCATATCATATCTTTAGATTTAATGTTGATATATGAAATTAATATATATTTGTTATCAATAGCTTTTGTATAATCTTTAAAATAAAATTGATGCAAAATAACTTAGTTTAGAAATCAAACTTGTTGGTAAATTGTAGAGTGAATTTGATGTATAGATATTAAGTTTGAAGTCGGCTGTAAAACAAGTAGTTGAAGATCGCATAGCTCACTGATCATAGTTCTGAAGATCGTAGAGTTACAACTGTCAGTACTCTAAGGCTATGTTTGTTTGCAAGGATTATACATGAGATATGATTATTAATCTCTAGTGTTTTGTTAATTTATTTTCAAATTTAGACTTGGGACTATAGTATAGGGATTATAATCTTATGATTAGTAATCTTGGGATTATAATCTCATGTATTATAATCCTTACAAACAAACATAGCCCAATTTTGTGGAATTATCAAGTTAAACCTCATAGTTCGTAGAGTACAAGAAATAATCGAAGAATTAAAGTAAAAATAGAGATCATCAAGCTAAGAAGACACGAAAAATTAGTATTTCAAAACTAAATATAAGCATCGTAGAGTACACTGAAATTAAGTGTAAAACGTCGAGTCTGTCTAGCTATATACTCTACGATTAGGAAAATCGTAGAGTGCATCAGCTCTGACATATACTGACAATAACAATCTTCGTAGAGTGAAGACCCCAAGGTAATTTGTTAAAACTCTTGAAGCTAAAGAGAAGGACAGTTGAAAATGTGTAATATATTGGTGAAAGGATAGCACCTACGTGCGTGCCTCTGTAGCAGTCAGTACTATGAAAAGACATGTCATAGCCGAAAACTGAGACACCTTTCCTGTAAAGTCAACAATTAGATATTTACAAGTGTTGAAGTATTAATGGAGCAACGGTAACTTCCAAACGAGAAGATTTCGAGGAATATCTATAAAAGACAAATAAATTCAAACAAGCATAAGGAGGATGAACAATCAAAAAGTCAAACTATTGCCATTTCAAAAATGCTTCTTCTACTCTACTATTTTGAACATCTTATTTTGTTGCTAAGTCATTCAGTGTCAAACTTGAAGCAACTTAGCAGCACCTCAAACACATTATTCTTTTTGTGATAATTAGGTCGAACTTAGTGACATTTTTTGTAACCAAGTCTAAAGTAACTTGAAAGGTTACGTGTAAATCAGTCTTAGTAACTTGAAGTAATTTATGTGATTCAGTCATTGTAACTATTCTTATTGAACAGATCTAATTCTTTAATACTAACTTCGTTCCTAAAAAATTGTCGTTTAAAATTTTTGTACATGGATTAAACAAATCATTTAATACTATGGAAAATTGAATTAACTTGTTTGAAATTCCATCACTACCCTTTTATGGGAAATTGAAAACTATTAATACAAGAGATAGAATTTCTTGGAACAATGAGAGAAGGTAGGGGTAATATAGAAAAGTAAATAATTTATTTTTCTCGAAAGTTTAAAACATTTTGGAACAAATTTTTTCTTCTAAAACGACAATCTTTTAGTATTATACTATAAATCATTGTTATTAAACCCGAACTGGCCCACCCATTCAACTGGTTAAAATCGGAATCGGTAGCTTCTCTGATCCTGTTCAACACGATTTTATTGATTTGGTCAAAAATCGGTTGAACCAATTTTTAACTTTTTTTTGTATTAAAAAAATTTTAATATTAAAATTAACCGCTTTGAATAATATTGTAACTCAATTTTATAGTATTAGACTATTATAGTGTGAATTCAAGTTCAAGGAAATATGATTGATTATATATATATATATATATATTACACTCAACTCCCCGTACATTGTATGATAAAGTTTACAAAATTGCAATGAGTTCATTGATATATTATTACATCCAATATTTACAAAAATTAACATTAAAAAAAGTCAGTGGGCTCAACTGACCGAATTAAGTTTGTGTCGTGTCAACCAAAATAAAGAAATTTGTATTTAAAACGAAAAAGATACAGAGAGATTAGCAACACAACAGGTAGCAGTAGCACCTTGAAAATACTTTAGTTAATTAGAATATCCTCGAGCAATATTAAGGTTGCTAAATATGATTCCACTCATAATTAACATTATTATATAATTAGAAATTTAGTTAAGTAACAAGATTTATTTTCATCAGAATGGGTGATTTATAATATACGTACCTCCCGTACCTGATGTATTTAAGTATATTCATTAAGTCAGATAATTAGGAATCTTAATTTAAATTAAGATCTCCGTAGATATTATTAATTAATTGTTTCCAGAAACCACTGCGGCCGTTGTTAAAATCAAAGGGTATATATATATATATATATATATATATATATATATATATATATATATATATATATATATATATATATTATCATCAATTTTTGATTCGTAAATATCAGCAACGTGATCATATTTACAAACCAAATATTGAAGTATTTAATTTGAACAATATTATCTACATTTTAATAGCACATGATCCTAACATCACTTGTTCGTATATACATTGTCATTGTATGTGTATCAAATTTTAATTCTTTACAAAAAGTTGTACGTATTTTTCTTCTTCATCTGAGATTTGCTTGATCATTGATATTATACTACTAGTAGTGTGATTTGTATTTGATTATATATGTGATTATATTTAAACAAACCAAAAAATAATCTTCTAATCCATAAATATTTATAGATTTAATTTTACTTATATTTTTTTAAGTTAATTAAAAGTAAGTTTAGTAGATAAACTGATAACAAGACAATGAAATCATGATATTAATTGAGAAGATTATGTCATTTTTTGTTATTTATGAAAGAATTGAGACTTTTTTCTTAGAACAAAAAAGGAAGAAGAATCTAAACGAAGGAGGAAATATATAACAAACACAAAAGAATTGTCCAGCATACAATATTTAAAGTACACAAGTTTAGTTTGGTTGAATGCGTTGGGACTTGGGGGTACTGTTTTTGATATTACCCCGAATTCCAAGAGTCAAGGATTAAGACGTAAAATATTACCACTACTTGCCAGCCTCACACGGACCCGAAAGTCTTGTAAGCCTTAGCCGCCAGTAACTCCTTAATACCCTTGACGTTCATATTCCCCGACGTTCATATTGACCTCTAACATGCCGTTTTGCTATTCTTAACCATCTCTTCTCAAATGTACACTATATGTATATATATATATACACGGTTCGTCTCTCCAAACTACAACAAACTACAGAGGTGAATTAAAAATGAAATATATATATATATATATATATATAGTCCGGTTTTCCAACGAATGCGAACAAACAAACATGGACTATGACCGTCGCCATAATCCTATGGCGACGGTTTTTGTCTCCATAGCCTATATTAATTTGTTCGCGTTCGTTGTACAACCGAAATATATATATATATATATATATATATATATATATATATATATATATATATATATACTCTTGTTAACAGTAATTCCTCTTTATCTTAACTAAATGTAATTTCATTTGAAATTTAATTTTTACACTTAATCAAGTAACTTTAATTCTGACCACATGCGTAGGACTTGTGTGACAATAGCTGGACTGGGGAATTGCATGAAATAATGAAAGTAATAGCATTACCCTATCTTATTATATAAGAATGTTCATGTGGTTATAATTAACTCTTGATTAAGGCATTATTTTTTAGCCTTTTTGATTTCATTGGAGGGTATTTTTTTTATAGTTGTTATTGTCTTAATTAGAGATAAATTTGGACTTTTGATATTCATAGGAACTTTTAATTTTAGTATAACAAATATAATCAATTAGGATAAGCAACTTATTTGTTATAAAAATTTCTAATATACTATTTGTTTAATTATTAATCGTAAAATTCTTCAATTTGACAATGAAAAAGTAAATGCCCCAAAAGTAATCAGCACCGAGTTAAATTTATTTTGGAAATGTGGTTGGGTTGCGGCATAGACGATGTCTTAATTAAACTTAAACTAAAGACTTGGGTTGAATAAAAATTGATTGAACAATAGTATATTATATATATATATATATATATATATATAATGATATAAAGAACATAGTACCCCTTTTAGTGAATTGTCAGATAGCCAAGCAGCTAGCCTACAATTTAAAAAGCTGGTTACGTACGTACAGCAGCCCTCCCTCCCTCTCTCCCACCCATATGCAGGTGTCAACTAAAACCAAAGTTGCATACTTGTCTATATTATCTGAAAGAAATGAGCAACTGAACTAAGTAGTACATACGACCTTTTTGTTTAGAATTTAATGGCTCTGAATGGTTGAATCGGCAAGTGATTGAATTATTAAGTGCGTTTGTTTTAAAAAAAAATCGTCTGAATAGCTGAATCGGTCAGATGCATTTGCTGAATGGTTAAGTCCGAATTTATGATCTGAATGGCTGAATGGTTGGCTGAATGAAATAAAAAAAATTAAAAATAATAATAATAATATTAACTATTATATTATGTAATATTAAATAAATTTACAACAACTTTGAATTTTTTCAGAGGGGGTAAAATATTAAAAATATGTTATCAAACAATTTTTTCATTCAGATTCAGATTCAGATTCATCCAATTTTTATTAAACACCCCCATAGCACTACTATTATTTATTTATTTGTAATTCATCATTTCACATAATTTAAAGTAATTGGACACGATGTGTCAGTTCAAAAAGTGGGCAGAGGTTTGATGTAATCGAACCGCCAAGAAAACTGGAGTAGTAAATTTTAAAGTTACCGAGAAAGACCTAGCTAGCTATTTTAATAGAGGGATAAGAGAATACTCAATTTATACTTGCAACCAAAAAATTTACAAAATGTTATGGAGGGAGCAAATTCCAGTTTTAACCTCCTCCATCCTGCATGCCTCATCTATCTATTAGTACAATATTAATATATATTATTAATATTAAATGAAGGTTGAGAACAAACCGGAAACACCTAGCACTTGAGCTTAAAATGACTGATCAAAAGTCGACGGAATGAATAGAATAGGCACCTCCCAAAATGACTGAATTAAATTCATGGAATTTACGGTCTGATATTGGATTTCACGATTTCTTCTAAGAATAAGAGGAGAAATGAATGCGCTGCTGTCATAACACTTTTATGAGCTTTGATTAATTTTGGTTTTTTTTTCATAATTATATATTAGTAATTTTTTAAACTCACAAACTTGTTTTTGGCATGTCAAGGATCGAAATTTCATGGATACCATAAGAAAGTTAAGAGAGAACAATATATGATTCAAGTAGGAATAGTCTTTGGAGAGGTCTCTGCTTCGGTGCCCGACCGTACCTCGAAGGAATAGTCTTGAGCAAGCTAAAACTGTGAGTCTGGGGATACTTTGGGAAACCAAAAAAGAAGTAGGAATTATATAGTAAATTGATATTTCAACATGTTAAAATGATATTTCCACACGAGTGTCTCTCATATGAATATGAGACACTCACTACTCATGTGAAAGGGATCATGTGAAAATATCAGTTCCCATTATACTATATTGTATTTTAATTATATTCAAATTGTGTATATGAATGAAAAAGTGCATTGTTGTTTGCAAAAACTATTTTTTTTTAGTCTCAAATTGGTAAGAAGTAAAACTATTTAATGTTTTATAAGTATAAGTGAAATAACTTAATTTACTCGTGATATTAAAGGGAAGACTTGGATATGATCACAATGATGTGGTGTGAAGCATCACTCGTCTGCATCCTCGGACCCAGACCGGGTTGGCGTCGCTAGGAGCCATGAATCTGTTTTTTAGATAAAATTTGAACCGGATTGATGGACCTGATTGAAAATTAAACTACAAACAAAGTTGATATTTTGTACCAGATACCTTGAATATATTACAAAGTTCAGTTTTGATATTTTAGTAACTAAGCAATTCTCTTTACATCTTCTTACACTCCGAAAAAAATATCAAATTTTACAAAGAAGCAATCACAATAATTTTTAAATACTTGACATATATTTTGAAAGTATATTGTATGTAAACTTTAATAATAAATTACAATAAATACTTAAAAAAAATAAAAAATTACTTGTGTCAATCCTTTTTGTTCTTTTATTTTTGTGTTATGATTTTACAACTGTACGCACGGATCATATACAATCAAAAGAATTCACACTAGTAGTTCAACGTACCATAATTTGTCTACTTATTACAACTATTTACTTCTAATTCCCATTGCCCTTCCTTCCACAAGATGTACGTGGGCCTATATATTATTCCTAGCTCGTTGTATGTAAGCTTTCAATGGAAAATATTAATTGCACACTACTTTTTTTGAACAAATCAAGAACAATTGTTGTTACCCTAAAAGGGAAATTAAGTAGGAACAATATATGAACCATAATTTAGGATTAATGTAGATTTGTTCCTAACTCTAGCGCCATTTAGTTAGAACATATAATTTTTATTACTTTTTTTATATATAAGAATATACAAAAGTCTCTTTTTCTTTTCTCTTTTCTCTCTTCTCAAAAATCTTAGTCCCCATCTTATATTTAGGGGATCGGTGGGCTATCATTTTAAAGACACCTTGTCCTAGATCTCTCTTATTTTAATCTAATTAGTTATTATCCCTTATTCTGGAGTTTGTTTTCCCTTTTGGTGGGAGTTATTTTGTCCATGAGAATTGAGATTACTGATTCCTTTATCTTTTATGAGGTGATTTCATTATCATCTTTTGAGAGATTTTGCTTTCTTTGTTTGAGAGATTTTTTTTGTTCGTGGTCAGATTTTTTTCAGTGCATAAATTGTTGAAAATAGATTGTTTAGATTTGGGTGTGGCATTATGGCGGCTTGTTTTTCCGTTGTCCCTATTGAAAAAAGTTCAAATTTGCATATTTTATTAAACTTTTGAAAATATAACTGTATTTCAGGAGTTTATATGGTGTTCATTAGACTTGTTACTACAATTGGCATTTTTTTCTAATTATTATATGTTATTTTGTTTGAAAAATTACTATTTCATTTCTTCTTTTGTAATCTTACATCTTTTATAACATACTACTGTTTTAATATATTCAATCTTTTACACTATTTGACAAAAAAAAGACAATTTTTTTAATCCAATCTACATTTCTTAAGGAGCCCATTGTATAGGGTGTAAGACCCCAACTTTTATAAATAAAGATGAATTTTCTATAAATATCATTTTTGAATATTATGGAGTTAATTTGATATAATGTAATAGTTGTGGGTAATATTTATAAATTTTGCAAAGTAAGCAAGTTGTTATAAAATATTCGTTTGGTCGGAGAATATTCTTTTTGTCGGGGAATATTCGTACGACGGCACAATCATTGGTGGACCCCACAACGGAATTATTGTCGGATGGAGAAAACGACAGAATTATCTTTCTATAAAAATAACGGCGGAAATTTTACCATTGTTACTGTTGAACTACTCGGTAGTAAAAGTACAGTAATACGTGTGGTTGCATAGTAGCACACGGTATTGATTATTAATGCTTATGTGAGAAGTCACTCAGTTTGATTCTATTATTGTCAGTTAATAATATGAATTATTTAGCGATAATGACGTTTTGTTTTATTCGTATTATTAACGTAATAAAACAGAAACATCTTTTTATATAAAACAAAATACTTTATTAAAGTTATTCTATAAATAGAATATATTTTATTTTATTTAAAAGATTTTTCTTTAAATATGGACCGTCAGATTAAAGTAATCAATCTGGACCGTTCATGGATTAGTTACTATGCATTCTATTTTTCTATAAATAGCAGCTCATTCCTTCATTATTTCTTACGAATTCACTGAACTCTAGAGAGAGAAACTATAGAGAGAAACTATAGAGAGAGAGAAGAAGAGTATTCTGCTACTTAACTACTTCCTTACTTCAGCTCTTCTTTAAAACGGTAAGGGATATTATTCTTTTGTATTCAAGAAGAGAATTTCTGTTATTCCATTTCTTTATTATTCTGTTGGAATAACCTGTATATGCGGAATACCCTATACTTGGTGACATTCTTCTATTATTCTGTTGGAACATCCTGTCTGTGTGTTTTACATCGGACCTGGTTCCGTTTTTATTATTATTCTGTTGGAACATCCTGTCTGTGTGTTTTACACCGGACCTGGTTCCGTCTTTATTATTATTCTGTCGGAATATCCTGTCTGTGTGTTTTACACCGGACCTGGTTCCATTATTTATACTGTTCTTTATTATTCTGTCGGAATATCCTGTCTGTGCGTTTACGCCGGACCTGGTTCCATTATTTATTATTCTGTCGGAATATCCTGTCTGTGCGTTTACGCCGGACCTGGTTCCATTATTTATTATTCTGTTGGAATAACCTGTTGTGCGGTCTATCGCATGCATGGTGATTTTTTTTGTTATTCCATTCTTTATTGTACTCAGTTGGTTAAGTTTTGACTTCTATACTCCATGAAATTTGTGAAATATCCTTGATAATTGCGTTTCATCCAGTATCTATTCATGAAAATATTCTCCTGATCATTCTTGAATTTTACTCCACAAAGTAGTATCATGTTGACAATTTGGACGTTGTTAATTCTTGGATAAATTAATTCTTGAACTTGTTTTATTGAATTCTTATATCATTGTCATCATCCTCATGTTTATATTCTGTTGAAAGTCATCTGTGGCCTGTAGTGCATAGATGGACTTGGTATGATTATGACCAGGGATTATTCGGTGTAATCATGACCGTAATGTTACGAATGATGTGGTAAAAGTCCTCATTGGCCCGTAGTGCATTGATGGACAGTTGTTGGCATGATCATGACCATTAATGAATATACGAATATCCTTGGCCGTAGTGCAGGGGTGATTCGATGATGTGGATTATTTTATTAAGCTGAGTCTCAGCGATCAAAGTGTTGGAAAATCTTTTAAATCATAAAAGATAGTAGAGTTTATTTTCTACTTGACTCTTTTAATGGATTGCTTGTTCCGCTACAGTTAAACTTGATGTCTATTATATTTTATCAGTTTAACATTGTTGAAGGCTAATGATAATTTATTCTGCATTATCTTAGTCATAATATTTCTTACTGGGCTAGTTGAGCTCACCCTTTCTTTCACTGTTCTCTTCAGGAAATGAGAACGTAGCTGGGACAAGTCGGGGTACGGAGTGATGGTCCGAATGATAGTATTAGTTAGTAGTCCTCACTATTCTATGTAATGGTGTGTTAATAAATGTAATGAGGACTCTTTTTGAGTATGAATACTCTCTAGAAGATAATATTTGTATTCAAACTCACAGTTTATGTTTTGTCGTATTGTACACGACAGTTGTATTATTAAGTTGTATTTGTATTCTGTACTATGTATCTGACGACCCAAGATGGGTGATGTATACCTAATTTTGGGGGCGTCACAGTTGGTATCAGAGCTTAGGGATATGATCCCTGGCTAAGATGTGAGAATAGAACTAGGAGGGGAGAGACGGGGAATTCCTTCGCTAGTATGACATACCTAAGTTTATTTGCATGGTATTTAATTGGTCGGTCATAATATAAGGATAATATATGACATATCAATTAATTTTTATTTTGTGGCAGTATCTGAAAATGGCATCTGAGAATGTTGAGAATAGCAATGGAGCACAGACGACTGTTGATTCACCACATATCAATAATCAGGATAATGTGCATCAGGAAGGTGACAATTCTCATGCAAACAACAACACTGACCAAATGATGAATGATTTAATGTTCAGAGGCTTTATGCAATTCATGCAACAACAGGTGAAAGCGGCTCCTGTCCACAACGTAGGTGGAAATACTGGAAACTCTCAGGCGGTCACCGCTAAACAGTTTAAGGAGCTGGGACCACCGGAGTTTAAGGGAGAACCCAAACCACTTGTAGCTGAAACATGGATAAAGCAGATCACCAAGATATTTGATGTCTTGGGTTGCTCCGAGGAGCAAAAGGTTCCCTTTGCTGCCTTTATGTTGCGAGGAGAGGCAGATTACTGGTGGGAATCGATAAAGCGTACTCAACCTGCCGCACTGAAGATGTCTTGGGAGAAGTTTCAAGATCTGTTTAACGACAAATACTTTCCCGAGAGTATTCGTCACATGAAGGAGGTGGAGTTCATCAAATTGGAGCAGAATAATATGACCGTGTCGCAGTACGAGGCAAAATTTGCGGAGTTATCCCGGTTTGCGTCCCACCTGGTGGATAATGAAGAAAGAATGACGCGGATGTTTTTAAGAGGTTTGAAGCCGGAGATACGTCAACATCTTGTTTCTCATAAACTGTGTTTGTATTCAGATGTTGTAAATAGGGCTCAGTTGGTGGAGCGCGATAACGAGATAACGCAACCAAAAGAGAGCAGCCGGCAAAATGATAATACCAGTGAGAGCAGTCATCGAAGCGGTGACAACAAGCGTGGAGGGAATCAACAGGCCAGAAATGGTAACCACTTCGGTGGTAATCAGGGCCAAAACAATAAGAATGGACATTTTAAGAAGAGGAGATTCAACAATGATGGAAAGACGTCAGCACCAGCACCTGTCGTTAAGGAAGGAGAACGACCACCTATCATATGTTTCAAATGCGGAGGGGAGGGGCACATCAGTCCAAACTGCGCGATGCCGTCCAAAGCATGTTATAATTGTGGAAGAGAAGGTCATTTAGCCCGATTTTGTCGTTTACCGAAGACAAATTCAGCTAGGATGGAGGCACCAAAGGCCGTCCCAGAAAAGTCAAAACCGGTTGTGCAAGGGAGAGCGTTTGTTGTGACCTCCCAGAACGCAAGGAACCCGAATGAGGTCATCACGGGTAAGCTTATCATAAACTCTAACGAAGTCTATACTTTATTTGATACCGGTTCAACCCATTCTTTTATTTCTCCTACTTGCGCTCATCGATTAAATTTGATTCCGGAGAAATTAGACTTTGACTTAGCAGTTGAAACTCCATTGGGAGAAACCTTCATTACATCCACGGTTTATAAGTCTTGTTTGGTTCAAGTTGGTACCCACACATTACCTGTCGATCTTATTTCATTAAAAATACTTGCATTTGACGTGATTCTAGGGATTGATTGGTTAACTACTCATCATGCAAAAATTGATTGTTTTCGTAAGGTTGTTAGCTTTCATATTCCTAATCGACCTATTATGCGAATTCAAGCAACCAAACCATTAAAATCAATCGCTGTCATCTCAAGCCATAAAGCTATTCGTTTATTGAAAAACGGATGTCAAGCTTTCTTAGCTCATGTCACAGATCTAAACAAAAATACGTCAGTTTTGAATGATATTTCTATTGTTAATAAATTCCCTGACGTATTCCCTGAAGAACTTCCTGGCCTACCCCCAGAGCGTGAAATTGAATTTTGTATCGACCTTGAACCCGGTACAAAACCCATTTCCAAAGCCCCATATCGAATGGCTCCTATTGAACTTCAGGAGTTAAAGACCCAACTGCAGGAATTGTTAGACATTGGTTTTATTCGTCCTAGTACTTCTCCTTGGGGTGCTCCTGTTCTGTTCGTGAAGAAGAAAGATGGAAGTATGCGACTTTGTATTGATTATCGGGAGTTGAATCATGTCACCATCAAAAACAGGTACCCATTGCCACGTATTGATGACCTGTTTGACCAGTTGCAAGGAGCACAATTCTTTTCAAAGATCGATCTTCGTTCTGGATATCATCAGCTGAAGGTTAGAACTGAGGATATTCCAAAGACGGCTTTTAGAACTCGGTACGGGCATTATGAATTCCTAGTCATGTCCTTTGGATTGACTAATGCTCCTGCTGCCTTCATGGATATGATGAACCGGGTATTCAAGGAATATTTGGATCACTTTGTGGTCGTCTTTATTGATGACATCCTTATTTATTCCAAAAGCCGTGAAGATCATGAGCAACACTTGAGGCTGGTACTCCAAAAGCTTCGTGAATACAAGCTTTATGCCAAGTTGAAGAAATGCGAGTTCTGGCTGGAGGAGGTAGCATTCCTTGGGCACGTAGTATCAAGTCGTGGAATATCGGTTGACCCGGCAAAGATTGAAGCTATTCAAAGCTGGGAGCAACCTAAATCAGTGACCGAGGTACGTAGCTTTCTTGGTTTAGCTGGTTATTATCGGAGATTCGTGGAAGGATTTTCTCGAATCGCTACTCCATTAACTCAGCTGACTCGGAAAGATACAAAGTTTGGTTGGAGCGAAGAATGTGAGCAGAGTTTTCAAGAACTCAAGAGGAGACTCATTTCAGCACCTGTTCTAACAATACCATCTGGCTCGGAGGGATTTGTCATCTACAGTGATGCTTCGAGCAAAGGGTTGGGATGTGTTCTCATGCAACATGGAAAAGTCATAGCCTATGCATCAAGACAACTCAAGGAATATGAGAGGAATTATCCTACTCATGATCTAGAGTTGGCAGCTGTTGTCTTTGCACTTAAAATTTGGAGGCATTACTTGTATGGGGAGAAAGTGGAGATCTTTACGGATCATAAAAGCCTCAAATATTTCTTCACTCAAAAGGAACTCAACATGCGACAACGACGTTGGCTTGAACTGTTGAAAGATTATGATCATACCATTCAATACCATCCTGGAAAAGCGAACGTGGTAGCTGACGCATTGAGTAGAAGATCATATGCGGGTACAAGTGCAATATTAACAACGCAAAGGCCCATTTTGTGTGACTTGCAAAGGATGGAGATAGAGTTGAAGACTCCAGGGACCCATGTGATGATGGCGAATATACGAGTAGAACCGACTTTAATCGATAAAGTTAAAGCTGCTCAAGCTACAGACCTGGAGCTGATGCGTATGAGGAAGAAAGTGCAAGAAGGTGTTATGCCGGAAGCAAGAATCGATGAAGAAGGAATACTTCGAGTCAACTCCAGACTTTGTGTTCCTAACAACCCTGATTTAAAGTATGAAATCATGATGGAGGCGCACAACACACCGTTTGCAATCCATCCTGGAAGTACCAAAATGTATCATGATCTTCGTCATACATTTTGGTGGAGCAATATGAAGAGAGAGATAGCGTTGTTTATCTCAAGGTGTCTAACTTGTCAACGAGTCAAAGCGGAGCATCAAGTACCAAAAGGTCCATTGCAACCACTTGAAATTCCAGAATGGAAGTGGGAGCACATTACCATGGATTTCGTTACCGGTCTTCCTAGGGTTTCTCAAGGTATTGATGCGATTTGGGTCATTGTTGATAGATTGACCAAGTCTGCTCATTTCTTACCGATACGAGAAACTTATACACTTGAACGTCTTGCTCGTATGTACATAAACGAGATTGTAAGACTGCATGGTATGCCAGTATCCATAATTTCTGATCGAGACCCAAGATTCACTTCACGATTTTGGGTTAGTTTACAAAAAGCTATGGGCACGGAGTTACGATTTAGTTCAGCATATCATCCTCAGACGGACGGACAATCAGAGAGGACTATTCAAACTCTTGAAGATCTATTAAGACTCTGTGTCTTTGACTTCAAGGGAAGTTGGGACAAGTTCTTACCATTGGTGGAGTTTTCCTACAACAACAGTTATCAAGCAAGTATTGGCATGGCTCCATTCGAAGCATTGTATGGAAGAAAATGTCGTTCTCCAGTATGCTGGGATGAGGTGGGCGAAGCAACGTTGTTGGGACCGGAGTTGGTACGTATGACTACAGAAAAGATTCAAACGATCCGACAACGTATAAAAACCTCACAAGATCGACAAAAGAGTTATGCTGATCTTCATCGAAAGGACGTGGAATTTGATGTAGGAGATCATGTGTTCTTACGTGTTGCTCCATGGAAAGGAGTTACGAGATTTGGAAAGAGAGGAAAGCTAAATCCTCGATTCATCGGTCCATTTTTAATCCTCGATCGAGTAGGAACTGTGGCTTATAGACTCGCTTTACCGCCAAGTATGTCTCGTGTTCATAACGTTTTTCACATATCCATGTTACGCAAATATGTGGAAGACCCGAACCACATTATTGAGTTAGAACCGGACGAAATAGCGGAGGATTTGACGTATGAAGAAGTTCCTGTTCAAATCTTGGATAAGAAGGAACATATTCTACGCTCCAAGGTTATACCTCAAGTCAAAGTTTTGTGGAGAAACCACGATGTTGAGGAAATGACTTGGGAGTTAGAATCAGAAATGAAATCAAGGTATCCTTACCTCTTCGACATACCAGGTACGTACCCTAATTTCGAGGGCGAAATTTCATAAGAAGGGGAGGTTGTAAGACCCCAACTTTTATAAATAAAGATGAATTTTCTATAAATATCATTTTTGAATATTATGGAGTTAATTTGATATAATGTTATAGTTGTGGGTAATATTTATAAATTTTGCAAAGTAAGCAAGTTGTTATAAAATATTCGTTTGGTCGGAGAATATTCTTTTTGTCGGGGAATATTCGTACGACGGCACAATCATTGGTGGACCCCACAACGGAATTATTGTCGGATTGAGAAAACGACAGAATTATCTTTCTATAAAAATAACGGCGGAAATTTTACCATTGTTACTGTTGAACTACTCGGTAGTAAAAGTACAGTAATACGTGTGGTTGCATAGTAGCACACGGTATTGATTATTAATGCTTATGTGAGAAGTCACTCAGTTTGATTCTATTATTGTCAGTTAATAATATGAATTATTTAGCGATAATGACGTTTTGTTTTATTCGTATTATTAACGTAATAAAACAGAAACATCTTTTTATATAAAACAAAATACTTTATTAAAGTTATTCTATAAATAGAATATATTTTATTTTATTTAAAAGATTTTTCTTTAAATATGGACCGTCAGATTAAAGTAATCAATCTGGACCGTTCATGGATTAGTTACTATGCATTCTATTTTTCTATAAATAGCAGCTCATTCCTTCATTATTTCTTACGAATTCACTGAACTCTAGAGAGAGAAACTATAGAGAGAAACTATAGAGAGAGAGAAGAAGAGTATTCTGCTACTTAACTACTTCCTTACTTCAGCTCTTCTTTAAAACGGTAAGGGATATTATTCTTTTGTATTCAAGAAGAGAATTTCTGTTATTCCATTTCTTTATTATTCTGTTGGAATAACCTGTATATGCGGAATACCCTATACTTGGTGACATTCTTCTATTATTCTGTTGGAACATCCTGTCTGTGTGTTTTACACCGGACCTGGTTCCGTTTTTATTATTATTCTGTTGGAACATCCTGTCTGTGTGTTTTACACCGGACCTGGTTCCGTCTTTATTATTATTCTGTCGGAATATCCTGTCTGTGTGTTTTACACCGGACCTGGTTCCATTATTTATACTGTTCTTTATTATTCTGTCGGAATATCCTGTCTGTGCGTTTACGCCGGACCTGGTTCCATTATTTATTATTCTGTCGGAATATCCTGTCTGTGCGTTTATGCCGGACCTGGTTCCATTATTTATTATTCTGTTGGAATAACCTGTTTGTGCGGTCTATCGCATGCATGGTGATTTTTTTTGTTATTCCATTCTTTATTGTACTCAGTTGGTTAAGTTTTGACTTCTATACTCCATGAAATTTGTGAAATATCCTTGATAATTGCGTTTCATCCAGTATCTATTCATGAAAATATTCTCCTGATCATTCTTGAATTTTACTCCACAAAGTAGTATCATGTTGACAATTTGGACGTTGTTAATTCTTGGATAAATTAATTCTTGAACTTGTTTTATTGAATTCTTATATCATTGTCATCATCCTCATGTTTATATTCTGTTGAAAGTCATCTGTGGCCTGTAGTGCATAGATGGACTTGGTATGATTATGACCAGGGATTATTCGGTGTAATCATGACCGTAATGTTACGAATGATGTGGTAAAAGTCCTCATTGGCCCGTAGTGCATTGATGGACAGTTGTTGGCATGATCATGACCATTAATGAATATACGAATATCCTTGGCCGTAGTGCAGGGGTGATTCAATGATGTGGATTATTTTATGAAGCTGAGTCTCAGCGATCAAAGTGTTGGAAAATCTTTTAAATCATAAAGATAGTAGAGTTTATTTTCTACTTGACTCTTTTAATGGATTGCTTATTCCGCTACAGTTAAACTTGATGTCTATTATATTTTATCAGTTTAACATTGTTGAAGGCTAATGATAATTTATTCTGCATTATCTTAGTCATAATATTTCTTACTGGGCTAGTTGAGCTCACCCTTTCTTTCACTGTTCTCTTCAGGAAATGAGAACGTAGCTGGGACAAGTCGGGGTACGGAGTGATGGTCCGAATGATAGTATTAGTTAGTAGTCCTCACTATTCTATGTAATGGTGTGTTAATAAATGTAATGAGGACTCTTTTTGAGTATGAATACTCTCTAGAAGATAATATTTGTATTCAAACTCACAGTTTATGTTTTGTCGTATTATACCCGACAGTTGTATTATTAAGTTGTATTTGTATTCTGTACTATGTATCTGACGACCCAAGATGGGTGATGTATACCTAATTTTGGGGGCGTCACATAGGGAGCAGAGTAGAACCTCTATAAATTAATATTGTTGAGACTGGATAATTTTATTAATTTAGAGAGTTATTAATTAATCGATAAATTAATAATTTATTAATTTAAAGAGTGTTTTTCTATTCGATGAACATAAATTTAATTACATTAAAATTATTGTATTTTATTGATGTTTATATTATACTTTTTTGATGTAATGTATCATACTTATTAAATTAATGCAATAATAGAATTCATTGTAAGTGATATTAATTATTTTTAATATCACTCATAGCGTCAACAACTATTCACAAGTTTTTATTACAATTCGAGAATGCAACACCTGAACTTTTGGACGCAATGAAAAAAATTAAGGATTAAATTCAATTAGATTTGAATTTCAAGACAAAACAAACGAGAATAGAATCATATTTTACAATATTACCCTAGATATATTTGTAATTTAAAAGAATTATTAATTTATGATTTTGATAGGACCATATATATTTATATAAGGGTCTTTTTAAAAATTATTATTTTATCAAAATTATTAATTTATAGGATTAAAAAAAATATTATTTTATAGAGATTATTAATTTATTGAGTATTAATTTATAGAGATTCTACTGTAGTTATTATGACTAATTAATGCTCTTAAATTTTATGTTTTCTTAATACACTCTATTCCATATTTCCATACACCACAAGGCCTAAGATTTAGCACCTAAAAATAAAATAATACTACTATAATATAAAATATTATCGTACTAGTAAAAGCAAGAAATAGCTAGCTAAAAAGTTGTGCCAAATTGAGATCGTAATCTTAATATTTAAGTAGAGTTTTAGTTAGTTAATTATAAAGAAAGAGTTGGTTAACGACAGTTAATAATTGTAGTATTAGGCTCAAATGTTGCCACCTGATAGCTCCCAGTTGGTTGGGAATACTTGTGAAAGTACATAGCAAAACAATTAATTAGGTAACGAGGGGATTGTTCGTTCGTCTTTATAAGCAAGTGTGGAAACCCCATAACTAAAAGTAGACAAATTATATATATATAATATACCTTGCAATAAAAATAATATGTCACACTTTTATTACTTTTGATTATATTAACAAATACTACTTAGTATATGAAGGACAACTAATTTAAATTAGACGTCATGTTTTTAAAAGTAAATATAGGATAGGATAAATATGAAAGGAATAGGTTTTTGGTAAGTTAATTTTGTATTTGTAATATTAAAAGTGGATTTTTGGTTAAAAAATAATACGAAACTCTGATTGTAGAACAAAACGAGTGATAATAAAGTACTCTCTCCGTTTTAAAATTAGAGATACAATTTGACTTTTAAAATCAAACGACGACATATTAAACTTTAAATTAATGTAAATTTATTTAATTTTAGCTAATATAACAACTATAATTGTATAGAATATAATAAAAATTTATTTTATTCTAATTTTTTATAAGTCATATCAAATTTGAAGTTTAATATGCCGTCGTTTGACTTCAAAAGTCAAATTGTATATTTAATTTTGGAACGGATGAGCAAAATATATTGTTACTTTTATCATATAACAAATAAATGTAAGTTGATGAGGTAATTCAATAAGAGATGAGAGTTAGCAAGCAAGCTGGGATTCAAAAATGCAAACTATACCTCGGGAGATAGATGAAGCAATTTAGATGCAAACAGGGACGGAAGGGCAACATATGTAGTTGCACCTGTTGGAATTTTTTATTAGTATTATTTATAATATATGTGTAGGGATAGGGATAGATATGTAAGTTAATAAATAAGGGGGCATGCGAATTTCCTTGTCTGATCTGGATTGGATTGCAGGGATCTCTTCTCTTCTCTTCTAGAATTCTCTTTCTATCAACAGAACAGAGGAGGGGTGGTGGGGCTCAGTTGGTGAGTCCTTTTTGGCAACAATGGAAGGATAATGAGGGAAGTGGTTAGCATGAAATGAACTTCATAGTACGTTCACCTTATGCCTAATACAGTGTTGACATAACACAAAGACGGGAGGGTAATCTCTCCGCCTAATTAATCATGAAGTGAACTTACTATGAAGTTCACTTCATACTAACCGGATCCGATAAGGAGAATGTGTGACTTTTCACGGTTGAGTGTATTTCTCTTTTGGGCCCCCTAAATTATTGATTCCTTTATTTTGTTTCTCGTAGTAGGTAACGGTTTAATTGTTGTTGCTTTCTTTTATCATTTGGGAAAAAATTTGTGGGAATTTTTGTTTGGTCATTTTGTGTGTGAATGAATAAACTGCTGTTGGTTTTTATTAGGTTAAATTGGCGGCACTGTAGCAGTGCTCATTTATTGAATACTCTTGGTTTAAAAGTATCGCCTTTTGTTTCTGTACGTAAATTAATTTATGATTTTGTTTGAATATAGAAAGTAAATAATGTCAAGCGATTGTTTGGGTTCTTACATTGAAAATAATATATTTGAAATTATTGATAATAAAATTATCTTACAACATTTTCAAGCTATGGAGTTTAGGAAGATAACATTTTAATTTATAAACATTATTATAATTAATTCAACTTTTCTTTATTTAACTTAACAAAAAAATTAATTAAAATTCGGCTCGCTGAGAAGCATTTCTAAATCTGCCCCCGGATAAAATCCAATGTAAATCAATTTTTTGTCGGGGTGATTCGATTGAATTTGATGTAGATCTAACTTTTGATTCGTTTATGAAATTTCTTAGTCCGTGAATCACCTTCTTGTTACTTTCTTTTTCGATGAAACTTACTCTTCCCTTCTGTTTTAAAATATGAAATCATTACCAGCACTTAAAAAATTTAATTAGAGACATTCTCAAACCCAAAATTAATACAAATTCATTTGATCTTAATTAGTACAATAATACTTATCTCGTAATTTATCTAAAATAAGGCTATATTACTATATTTATTAATTTTTTTTAAAAAAATCAAATTAATTAACTTTAAAAAATTAATAATAACTTTATATTTTAAAATTAAGATATTACATTGTTTAAAACTGCGCTATAACTCATGACATATTTAGATTCGACCTGAATGGGAAAATAAGAACGTGGCGGCGTGTAGTGTTTTCAATCCACACATGCAAATATTATATGTTCCATTTCTTTTTGTTTTTGGGATCATGATCGACATGCATATATATATATATATATATGTGTGTGTGTGTGTGTGTGTGTGTGTGTGCAGCTTTTATGATAAGAAATTAACATTTTATTGGAAAGGTAGCCGGTGGTGCTTTTTGTGGTTGAAAAGAAACATCAACATCTCAGGGAAGCATTGTCAAATTGAAATTTCCAAACACTACTATAGAATTGTGGACGAACTATTAGCTGCAAAGGAAAAAGAGAAAGATATATATATATATATATATATATATATATATATATATATATATATGATGATGAAATGTATATGCATTCCTACTAGGCTAATGCACTTCCATGTTTCCACCACTACTACTACTACTAGTAGTGTTTAGTGGTGGATGAGAATTTGATGTATAATTCGAAAGTAAGTATGTGTATGTGTATGTGTATGTGGTAGCTAGTATAAGTTGACAAGTCAGGTGTAGGGAAGAATCAAATACTACTTGTATGGAAAAGGAAAAAGGAAAAAGTAGCCCAATGTTTAGCACAACTAGTGCTTCAATTGCGCAACTTTGATATTGACCTTTATCAACCCAAATTTTCACAGGGGAAGAAGAATCAAATTCATTCTCAAATCGGCAATGTTAACCAAATTATTATTATGCTTATTATGATGTCAAATACTCACTACCTCACACACACACACACACACACACAAAGAAAAAAGTCCAGCAGGTCTAGGGCTGGGTAGGGGATGAAGCCCCATTACATCCTTTCCTAAAAGGGTGGATTCTAAGGACCATACTTAGGCCCCCACAAGCATGTCCATCATCACTTGAGGCCCTTTAACCAGCTGTCTCATCTTAAATACCAGCTTTAAATAAATATCAAGGAACACCTGTGTTTTAAAGTAAAAACAAGAAACATGTTGTATCCCCAATTTTAGGTTTCAAATGCCGGTGTAGTCATCATTATGCGTCCTCAAATTTAGGAATTAGGATACAGTTAAGCTATTAAAGGTTCAAGGCCGAATTGTGAACTTTATCTCATCTTTTAATTGACTATCTATTGTTTAAATTGTTTTATCAAGTAATTAAATTTCTTAAAACAAAAATTCCACCAACTACAGAATAATAACGAAATTCTCTTGTAAAAGAGAAAGAAACCAGTGATCATATCACACAAGAATGGAGAAATTATTAGAGCGAGAGCCGAGCCCTCCTCAAATCTAATTATAAGATGGAGGCTATAATTTTATTTTTGTCTAGAGAGAAAAGAGAGTTTGTTTGGTTACTGAACCATTTTATTTTAGTGCATATAATTACATATTTTTGATTTAATCACACTAATTGAAAATATATTTGCATTTTAGTAAAACAAAAAAGAGATGAAGTTTAGGGCACTAAAGTGTCACCAAGTCAAAACTCAAATCATCTAAGTTTAATTTGATTGTAATAATAATATTTGATAAGAAATAATTTCACAAATTTATTTTTACTAAAAAAAATCATGTTTTTTCTAATATTTGAACCCCACCCCCACCCCCACCCTACCTACCAAAAGAGTGTTTGGCTTTATCACATTGATTAAAGATTCCTGTGGTTCACAAATTCAAGAGTCAATGGGTATCTCTATCTTCCAATATGAGTTTCTAAGCATGGACAAAATAAATCCAACCCAACCAATCTTGACTGCAAATATAATTTATATTCGCTGTCACCTCTCTTCGGGTTTGAACGGGTAGTGATGACCCGAATTAATTGTTTTTTGGGGGTAAGTATGTCAAACTAAATAATATATATGCAGCTTCCTTCTGGTGTAACTTGTAACCACACTTCTTTTTCTTCTTCTTTTTTGGAGGAGTACATGATATCATCGTCTCAAATTGGAAACGTTATTTGTTTTATCCTATTCTGCAAAAAAAATTTAAAATTGAGTTAATAAAATTATATTTTTATGAATATAACAACTCACTTTCATTTCTTGGACTGTCACATATGTTGACTAATTAATTAATTTGCATTTGCCTCTCTATTATTTAATTGTTTTTTATTGATCATTTAATGGAGACATGCAAAAAACATACAGACCATTCTAAAGCTATTTATCTTTGGGCTCGCTTAATTAGTTTTTATTATTTCATAATTTTAATCAATTAAGGCCGAACAAATAAATATATTGACATCAAGATAAATATATTAATAAACTTTCATATTACAATTATAGTAACCAGGTTCCACACTCATTTAAAATCAACTTAAAATACTTTTAAATTCTGTATTCTTTTAATTCTAGACACCATGGGTTTAAAACATGGACCAAATTGTCGGTTCAATCAATAAAAATCGGAACCGGCTAACACTTGGGTTCAGATTTGGTCATGTTGACCCTATGAGCCGGTTTTAATATTTTCTTTGTACTAATTTTTTTTTAATATCAAAATTAACTACTTTTAATATTATTGTAACTCAACTTTATTATGTTTTACTCCGTAAAAAATGAGATTTTTTAAAAATTTATTAATTACTAACTATATATATTAATAACATCACTAGGTTGGATCATACCCGATACCTTATCTGGTTCGATGACTAGTTCGGATCTAAAAACCTTGCTAGACACTACATTTATTAAAATTACAAACCGACAAAAACTACTGATAGTTAAAAAGTTTATTATTTTAAAATGAGAATTGGATCACTCTAATTATAAATATAAAAATATTTATAATTGAGTTTAAAGTCTTTCTATTATTTTTGGTGACTTCATTTTGCCAGGCGTTCGTTGCAGTTATGTTAAGCATTCGGCCCATTTGGAGATCCAAGGCGTATCCCTACACAAGCCCTATTCCGCTATATATACCCATCGGGCCTCTCGCCTAGCCTCCCATACTCCATAAATATTTCAAAACAACTCAAATGATCACCAATCTTGCCGAACCCACAAACCATAACACTCCAATAAAATGGGTTTTCATATATATATATATATATATATATATATATATATATATATATATATATATATACATATATATATAAAGAAATTTGTTAGTAAAATTAAAGTTTTTAAGCAATCCACCACCCGGCTAGGTGTATTTATTTTAAACCCTATTACAACCTTCACACTAGCAATCCCCTGGCATCTACTGCCACACCCTTGTATTTCTCAAATGGAATGAATATACATGAAGAGTACACATGCATGAAACCACGCCACAGTTAGTTGATTTGGGTGTGAGGTGCCCGCAGAATAAGACATACCTTTGATTCCTTAACATCAAATCAAATGAAAGGTTATCACTCCAAAGTTTAAGATAGGAGTAACAAGCATAAGATATACTACCTTTGACCACTTACATGCAGCTAGCTTCCATTGTGTAAGTTTTACCTGTACCAGTTTGCGGCCCATACGCAAAAATGGTACAGTTAAAACCCTCCAAAACTTCATTGCCCATTGTAATAACCGCTTGATCATATAGATCTCTTTGGCGAGCTGAAGGACCAAAAACCTGCATATAATATAACAATGTTAATCGTAGCTTACCCCCAACATATCACAAAACTGACAAAAGGTTGGAACCAACAACAGTGAACAACTAATAAATTGAAGTCATGTACGAAACCGACGTTAAGATCCTAAGTCAACACTCTTACACTATGTTTGCTACCAAGTAAATACAAGTAAAAAGGCATGACAAAGAGAGGTAATTAAAATAAAATTATGACTAAAGGAAACCAATAATTTTTCCCAAAAGTTATAATAGTAGTAGAGCAAGTAAACTTGTTTTCTCCTAATTTAGGTTATGTAAAAAGTATATATACTTATATAGTTGAATCATATATGTTCCTAGAGAATGCTTTACTTTACTTGCAATATCTTTTCCCTTTCTTTGTTTACCCCTCACTTCTTCTGAGTTCCAACAAAGTTTTAAATGATCTAATAGGCTTTTGGCGAGGGTATAGATTATAGAACAACATGTACGCTTGCAGAAAATAATTCCAAGTTCAATATTCATAATCATCAAAAATTTGACTAGTCATCAAAAAATGCGCATGGAGAAGCTAGGAGAATCACTATACAACGAAGAAGAACCTGAACATTGAGACCTTTTTCTTTATCATGACGAAAGCGACGTGGAGAAGGAGATGTTGGTCAATGGTCCTCACCCATTAATGGGTCAACAAGAAACATCTCACCAACTATTTTTCATCATTTAACGCTTCTCATTTAATACTACTCCCCTCCCAACCGGCGATAAAAAGAAAGCAAGGCAACAAGAAAACATACACCAAATTTTCCTACTCTCATCCGAGAGTTTAAGATAAAAGAGAGTAGAGAGAAAAAGAAAAGGGTGGGTGAAAGTAATCCCATCTAGGAAAGATGGATGAAAATAATTTCATCTGGGAGAAGGTGAAAGAGAGTTAGAAAAATAGAAAAAAAAAGATACTTCAAATAATAGGGTGTTTTATTTGAGTTCCATCACATAGTTATTGTGGTGAAATAATTTGAATTTGTACTTAAATTAAGATATATTTGTATTCTCTCATATTATTCTAGTGAATAGTTCGTAGTTTGTCCCGTAGTTTTTACCTCTTAGTTTTAGAGGGTTTTCCACGTAAAATCTTGGTCTCTCGTGACTGGATATTTTTTACTCATTATTTCCTGCAGTGATTTTTATTTTGGTGGAACTGCAAATTTAATTTCTTTGGCATGTGCTGATATTTTATCTGTCTAATTTATCAAAGACAACAGTAGTTGGGAGGTGATTTTTTCCCAACAACTGGTATCAGAGCTAAGGTTATTTGCTTGGTTGTTTTTGATAAAATTTATGGAGGAATCAGTCGGAGCCATGATTAAATTGACCTCTTCAAATTTTTCGATCTGGAAGCCCAGAATAGAGGATATCCTTTATTGCAAGAATCTGTATGATCCGTTGGAGCTCAAGGGAAAGAATCACGCGGATAAGTCTGAGGCTGATTGGAATAAAATGAATAGGAAGACTATTGGTCACATCCGACAGTGGATTGATCAAAGTGTGTTCCACCATATTTCGCAGGAGACGGATGCTCACACTTTATGGACAACACTAGAGTCTATGTACGAGAAGAAGAATGCACAAAATAAAACTTTTGTCATTCGAAAAATTATGAATCTAAAGTACAAAGACGGGAGCAGTGTGTCGGAGCATATGAGTGAGTTCCAAAGTTTGGTGAACCAGTTGTCCACCATGAAGTTGAATCTTGATGATGAGATTCAGGCTCTTTTACTTCTCAGTTCGTTGCCAAACAGCTGGGAGACTTTGGTGGTGTCTCTAAGCAATTCAACTCCAGAAGGAAAAATGACTATGTAGATGGTCAAGGACAGTTTTCATAATGAGGAGCCAAGACGAAAGGAGCAATGTGTGAATTCTGAAACACAAACACAAGTTTTCGTCGCGCAGAGTAATAGCAAAAACAGAGAGAAAAACTCTCTTGAAGATGACAAATCAAGGAGAAGGTTGAGAGGAAAAGAGATAATTTTTTTTCACTGCCAGAGACCGGGTCATATAAGGCAAGAGTGTAAATTTTTAAAGAAGGAACGGTCTAAAGAAAAAGATGAGGATAAGGACTCAATTGTGTATCTATTCGACATTGATGTAGCCCTTGTTAGTGATGGTAAACCCAAGTGTCAAGTTAATGAATGAGTTATTGATTCGGGTGCTTCGTTCAATTCTGCTTCGCGTGGTGAAATCTTCACATCCTACATTAGTGGTGATTTTGGCTATGTATGGATGGGAAATGGTGGTGCATCCAAGGTTATCGGCATTGGAGATATTTATCTGAAGACTAACAATGGTGGCATGTTGATGCTTAGAGAAGTCAGACATGTTCTGGATATCTGCCTTAATTTGATGTCTACTGGTAAGCTTGATGATAATGGTTATAGCATTTCCTTTGGTGAAGGTCAGTGGAAGCTCACTAAAGGGTCTCTAGTGGTGATTAGAGGAAAGAAGGTAGGTGTTTTTTACACAATGCAGGCGCGTGTGGAAGGTGTTAAAGAAGGGGGAGTTAGGCGTAAAAGGATGTGGTACAAAGCCATGCAAGATGGAAGAAAAGCCTTGCATGAGAACCACGAGAAGAAAGCTCTTCGCTTTAAATGGGTACCAAAAGTGAAGAAGGAAAGAGATAGCTCACAGCCAGGGTACAAAGCGCTTGTGAAAGAATTTGACAAGCAAAAATCTGTCAAGTTTGAATTAGATCCTCCCACCAAGAAGAGTCATGCCGATGAGATAAAGTCGGGCATGAAGAAAGTTAAAAATTTCAAGAAGCTTGAGTTGAGTCAAGGCTTCGTTGGGATTAACTCCAAGTGAGGAGTTGTGGTTTGACGTGCAAATTCAGTCTTGAAAGGTTCTACAGACATAACAGGTTTCTAAGAGAAGGAGTCTACTTCGGGGTATTTGTTTACTTTTGCAGGGGGAGCTGTGTTATGGCAGTCCAAGTTGCAAAAGTGTATTGCTTTGTCTACTACTGAGTTGACAACGAAATGTTGTGGTTTCTTCAAGAGTTAAATCTGACACAAGAATTGACTCCAAGTGACGGAGTCATGGTAAACATATCCTTTAATGGGTTCGGAGGGGGAGATTGTTGGTCAATGGTCCTCACCCATTAATGGGTCAACAACAAACATCTCACCAACTATCTTCCATCATTTAATGCTCCTCATTTAATACTACTCCCCTCCCAACCGGCTATAAAAAGGAAGCAAAGCAACAAGAAAACATACACCAAAATTTCTTACTCTCACCCGAGAGTTTAAGATAAAAGAGAGTAGAGAGAAAAAGAAAAGGGTGGGTGAAAGTAATCCCATCCGGGGAAGATGGAGGGAAGTAATCCTATCCGGGAGAGGGTGAAAGAGAGTTAGAAAAATAGAGAAAGAAAGATAATTCAAATAATATGGAGTTTTATTTGGGTTCCATCACATAGTTATTGTGGTGAAGTAATTTGGGTTTGTACTCAAATTAAGATATCTTTGTATTCTCTCATATTATTCTAGTGAATAGTTCGGAGTTTGTCCTGTGATTTTTATCTCTTAGTTTTAGAGGGTTTTTCACGTAAAATCTTGGTGTCTCGTGGCTGGATATTTTTTACTCATTATTTCTTGCAGTGGTTATTATTTTGGTGGAACTGCAAATTTAATGTATGTGCTGATATTTTATCCATCAAATTTATCAAAGACAACAATATTTAGGAGGTTATTTTTTCCCAACAGGAGAGTCACCGATAGAAGCTAGTAATTTGTTCTATTTTCCTCCAATCTGTTCTCTCCTCTCCTGACTCCTAGTTTGTTTGTTTGTTTGTTTGTTTGTTTCTGTGAAAGAAATCTGACACAAGTAGCGGGATCGATGGGAGAGATTTGAAATTTTAGATCCTCTCTCCTCACTATTTGATTCGAACGCGTGCTTCTAATGACTCTGGATCCGACGGTTTATATGACAAGTAATATTTATTTAAAATTTCAAGTTATAATATTTATTTAAAATTTCAAGTTAAATTTTTTGCCTGGATTACCTTATCCCTACTGAATATTTTACTTTTTTATACAAGTCCATGGCTGAGCCTATGATCACCTCAGGCCCAGCTTCAAAAGCCCATGCATACTACAGACTGCCGACCAAGAGTGGAAATTTCTCTATTTAAGCTTCTCCTACTGTCCAGTTCCAATATACTTAACAAAAAGAAATTTATCTTTCTTACATGACATGATTCATTAAAAGATCAAAAGGTCAACCGCTCAAGTAAGGATAGCAGATTATTAATAAGTTTGTCGTTAATATTAATCTCTAAACTTTGTTAATACTCTATCTGTTCTAAAATTATAAATATATTTTTTTTCTTTAGTTTGTTTTAAAATTAGATATATATTTTTATTTTAAAATTATAATATGACGTGATATTCTTCATTTGTCATTACTTTTTTACTATCACTTTTAATATCACACAATTACAATAGAATTCCTAGTTAATACTAAAGTTATATTAGATAATATAAAATTATTCTTAAAAATCGTCATTTTACAAGCACGTCTCTAATTTTGAAACGGATGAGTAGTTTATGAGTAATTAAAAATTCAAATTACTTATTTAAATCATTAACACTACGAAACGTTAACATAAAAATGTTATTACTTACCTTAATAATGGAGTGAGAAACTTCTACTACATAAATTTATTATTTTCCCTTGTAATAATTCAACAGTCATAATCTCAAAATCCTAATTGAATATATATATACACAAAAAAAATCAAGAGCATAAACTTTAATGAGCATAACTACTTAAAAAGAGCATAACTACTTAAAAGGCTTTAGTGTTTTTTTTTAACAAATCCGTTCTCCTCATAAGCTTCTCTCCAAAATCGGTCAATAGAAAAACCCAAAACAGTCCCCTAAAACACAAGCTTCTCTCCAAATCTCCAAAATCGGCAAAGAATATAAAGAGAAACACCCAAAATAATGCACTAGAATCGGATTTCTCTCTAAATCTCCACCCAATTTCTCTCCAAATCGGATTTCTATCGCGAATCGCTTGCTTGCTTGCTTCCATTGTCTTAACTTTCCTCATATTGCTATATGTTTCAATTTTCATTTTGTTGTGTGTTTCGGATTATGAATGTATGAATGAATGAGAACCTTAAATGGTTTTGTTTATGAGAATTGTAGGATTTTGCGTTTGATTTTGGCCTTCTAAAATTTCTGTGAATGAATGAAAACCTTAAATAGTGTTTTATTCTGATTTCTATCTAAATTTTGGTTGAATTATTGTTTGTTTTTCGTTTCCCTTTCTAGAGTTGAATGCTTATCTTTGTTGATAACAATTGTCATGTAAAATAATCTAAATTGTCGGCGCTGTTGATACATATATATTGCGGAATGAATCATAACAAGTACTTGTTATGGATTAAAAATGAATATACATTATCTCTACCATACATTACAAGATCCAACAAGCGAGAATTAGGACAGAAAAACGTTGTTCACTATTATTAGTAGGAGACGAAAAAAATACATAACTACCCCTAGTAAAAAATAGTCAATGTTAGGTTGGATTAAATCATAAAACACATCTGCTACTAATTATAGCCCCAAATATCAGAAGTCTCCTTCAAAACGCGAATTGGGAGAATTTTAATGCCCTAGACAATTTCTCTCTCTCTGCGTCAACCCATCTCCATTCCCTACTTTTGTGACCTCTGGTGATGCATTGTCTGCACCTTCCATTAATGGCGATGATGAAAGCTCTTTAGGTGTTGGAGTTTTTTATTTTTCCTAATTACAATGTTGCTTTTGTTCCTGGTTCATGGCATGCACCTTCCATTAATGATCCACATCCAAAGAGGGATGAGAGCCCATATCCATTCAATAATGATCCAATCGTCCATTTCAAGATCCAAAAACTGATTTTGATACCATCTGCACAATAGTTATTAGGATGTTCGCAAACTGTTGTGCGGACGGTGGTCTTACAAGCTCTCAATTTGGATAACAATTATACAAACTCCCAAAAAAACACCTTACTCTCGTCTACACAATAGTTGTGTCGATGATTTTGATCATCCGTATAATTATTATGCGGATTAGATAAATTGAATTTAAATGGTATAGTCAACGTCCACATTACTATGACTTTTATTGTTGACTTAGATGGTTCAATTAGATGAGCCGAAAGATCGTAGTCTTCCATCTAACTTTGACTATGAACCATTCTCTCTTCTATATATATATTCAATGATTTCTTTCAATTATAATATTACTACCTACATCCCATAATAACTGTCGTTTTAGAAGAAATTTTTTTTTTCCAATTTATTTGTCGTTTACAACTTTCTAGGAGAAACAATTATTTACTTTCCTATATCACCCCTACCTTCTCTCATTGTCCCAAGAAATTTTTTCCTTGTATTAATAGTTTTCAACTTCCCATAAAGGGGTAGTAATGAAATTTCACATCAATTTTAATTAATAAATGATAGCACTAAATGAGTTTCTTAATCCATGTGTATCAAGCTAAAGCGACAGTTATTATGGGATGGAGGGAGTAGTAAACTTGTATATACACTCGATTTGAGAATATTTCAAAAACAACTAGCATCAAAATAAACAAGAAAAGAAAGAAAAAAAACCTTACTACTTATATAAATTACTCACACAACAATAAAAATAAATCTTATATTAAAATTTTAATTTTAACTATCTAACCAAAAACTTATTGACATTTAAAGAATTATAGTATGCCCATGTTACGATCGAGAACGTGGGACTGTGGGAGTGGATGTGAAATACTTTGAACGATTATGAATGGCATTAAATATTTTGGATGAATACACCCGTTTTGTCAAGGAATGATAAATAAGATGAAACAAAAATTCTGTTCCCGCGTTATAAATGTCAAAGTGACTCAATTTGATTAGACAGTTACAAGAAGTTTGCTTCTCTTTTTTTCCTTTCTTTTTAAAAATGAGTTAATTAATGTTTTGATTACACTACTAGGAATCAATTTTTATTATAAAATCTTTTTTTATAAAAATATTATTATACTAAAAAATATTATAAATTAGTTATTACTTAATATTTTGTCTAAAAAATTGACAACAATGTTAACTCGACTAACGTTTAACAATTTTCAACTGAGTACTTGAATATGTGACAGGTGGGACCATATTACGTGAAGTGTTAATTGATGTTTTTGTTATTGTATTAAGAGTCAAGTTTCGTTTTGGTTAGTAAATCTTTTTTTTTTATTTACAAAGTCATTACTATATTCAAAAAATGTTACAAACTAATCATTATTTAACAATCATCCAAAAAATTGACGAAAGTGCTAAAACTTGCATATCACGTGAGCAAAAAAGTTGATGTGTCAGTTAGTTATTGGTGATATGGAACATTTTCCCATGTGTAACATTATGTGAAATGTGAATTGTCGCCGGCGAAGAATAAACAAGCCAGATATTCGAGGCCAAGATAAATCGCAATAAAATTGTGCCCTAATTTTTTTTCTATATATTTTGATAATTTTTTTCTTTTTCTAATTTTTGTAACAATATCATGTGCCACATAATCAATAATTAACTCACATGTCAATTAAGTACGGTTAAGTAATGACTAATTTATAGCATTTTTTTAGTATAGTAATGTTTTTGTAACAAAAAAATCAGTTACTAAAATGAAAATCGACTCCTATTACAGTAACTAAAACATTAATTTACCCTCCACGTAACAAGTACTCACCTGCCACATATTCAAAACATTCAATGTTAGTCTATTCAGAACATTCATTAAATTTTTGAACGAAATGTTAATCAATGACTAGTTTGTAATTTTTTTTGAATATAATATAATATCTTTGTAACAAAAAAAATATTTAATAATCAGAATGAAAATCAACCCTTAATACAAAAACTAAAAATCAAATTAACCCTTTTAAAAACCTATGCTATCATAATTTCAAAATTATAGAAATTCTCAAATAAATTTTGATCATAAATGCCTAAAGGGACCGGAGCTTGGGGAAGTAACCAAGATGTGAACCTAATTTTTTCATATGTTGATTCCAATTTACTTGGGGGTAAACTCGAACTTATAACATTGAATAGTAAAAAAGTTATCTTATCACTAGACTATTACTTTTGATCTAATTATCATCCACGTTTTTTTTCTTTAGAACACGTCCGGAAAAAAAAATTGTCTTCCTTTGTCTTAATAAACATATAAATAAACAACAGATTCGAACACTGCTAAAACTTATCAAATATAAAAGGACAAATAAAATCACAAATGCTTCCCTATAAATATAAAATGCTCATATCTTACAAGGAAATTAGACCCCAAAAAATCATCCTACTTTTTTTAATAATAATACTAAAATTTTCATTATCTGATATTAACTAATTGAACTAATGAATGAGTGTAAGATGAATAATTATTTATTTATATTATTATCGAAAAATACTATGCCTTTTTTTAGGGATAATTTTCTTGGAAGACATGGACATATATATATATATATATATATATATATATATATATATATATATATATATATTTCTCAAGTAGACAATTATGAGGTTACATTTTTCTTTATTTTTTTAATAAACATTATGTATTCGTTTAAGCTATATATTTTTATTTTATTGTTATTATGGGTAATAGGTTAAAGGTTAAAACTTGAATATAACAAATAAGTGAGTTAGACCTCATTTATTAAGGACAAATTAATCACTTATTTAGTATTTAGGTGTGTAACTAATAATTTAGGGTGTGAATATCTCAATACCCTTATTTGTTAGTGTCGACCGTCAGGAATCTACTCTTATGTATATAAATAAATTAAATACAAGAAATTTATTGTATTGATTTATCATTCAATGAATACTTAAAAAAGGATCTACTTTATACAATTATATATTTAGTTAATTTTATAGGAAAAAGATTTTAAGCATTAATTTCTTTTATTCATTATTATATCAAATAATTAACTCTTCAATTGTGCTTTTTTGGCCGACATAAAACTGCAGTTATTATTTACGGTCTAGCCGGAGTAAAAGATTCAAAATAAAGGGGATATAAATGGTCAAAATTAGGTGAACGATATATAAAGACCGTATTATACTAAAGGACTGTAATGAATTGAGTGAGTTAAATATTGATTTAATATATAAAATTTATCGAGTATAAAATAAGATTTGATTAAAGAGAGCTTATTTAACTACATAGTCGAGTATGTACGATGTTGAATCGAGCCCGAACAACGAGTAATTTATTGAACTTTAAATTTTATTCATATTTAAATTATTTATATTTTAAATCGAGCGATTAAAAATCGAGTCCGAATTATAGTGTTACACAATTATAATCGGATACGATTTTAAGGGTTGTTTGGTTATAAACACATGTTCTGGCTGAATGACGCCCGGTCTGGTCTGAAAATTGTAACTTACTAGGTCAGAAGTTTCCTTAATGAATTTTTGACTGAAATATCCTCAACCATTAAAAACATTTTCATATATAATCTCTACACACATACATGTGGGTTCATCGCCTTCAACCCTTAAAACCTATAATCAGAGCCAACACTTGATCCGTCATATATTAATAATTGAGAAAAGAACCATTAATTATATATGTAATTGAATAAATAGACGATGTCAACACAGCAGAGTGCAGACAGCAGCAAGAAAGGAAGTTCAGGGCAAGCTTCATTGACCAAGGGGGATGTTCAATAAAAGGAAAAGGAGAGAGATATGATATCCAACCGCGAATCATCATATAGATATTGAATTGTTCCATACCAAATTAATTGCAGAAAATCAATGAGTTTTATAACGTGGATATATAGACTTAAATTGCTTGATATTTGCCATTCAATAGTCACATCTATTTTTAAATATTAGAATAATATGTATGGATTTCTTTCTTTTTTCTTTTTTGCAAAGAAGTATTCAATAATGTTTTTGAATTTCCAAATGAAATACTTTTAAAAATATATAGATATGTAAAAATTACAAGTATCTCAAACCCATTTAAATAAAAATATCCAGACTTCATTTAGAATTTAATTTGAAGATTTTTATGATGATTACTTTTATATATATATATATATATATATATATATATATATATATATATATAAAAGAAATTCATCAAAATTAAAAAAAAAACACATGTTTAGAAAAATTAGAGGATTAATATGGGAAATATCCTCATTCAGTTGTTTTAGACGGATATTTTATCAAAACAACTTAATTTGTTCAATTTTCATTCAGATTTTCTACTTTTGTTCAACTCATTCACAATTTTATTATCATTCAAAATTTTTCATTCAATTTTATCAAGCAATCCCTCAAATGATTCGATCTGATCCGAATTTTGACAAACTCGAACCAAACTCGAACACTATTAATTAGTCGAACTCGAACTCAAACATATTTGTGACAACCCCAAAATAGGTACATTCCATCCAACATATTCTGAGTCGCCAAATATATGGTACAGAAAACAACTACAACTTTATTACAACAATTGTCGTGCAAAATACAACAACACATATGCTGTGAGTTTGGATACAAATATATACCAAATGTGACTCATGTTCCAACTGTGGACATCACCTCACAATGACACCTTACATAAAGGTATAGTCAAAAACTGTTTTAGAAATTAGAATCTTTGGGAAGTGCTCAAGGAAACCTTCGTATATGGGAGGCCATGCGTCTAGGTTATGATAGATATCATATGGCCACAGAATTATCCTTGGTTGACCCAATAGACCCCAAAGAAAAACGAGAAGATTACTATCATATTCTTCCCAATGGTGAGTCTTCTCTTGACTTATCATTATCTCCACTGTCTTTAATCGAGAATTATACTTCAAACAAACACCAAGGTTATATAGGTAGTGCTCGTATATATACTCAGGAAGTGGATGAGCACATCCCTGTCTTATGATGACACGAGGTTGTATGTCGTTATACATCTTGTATGATAGTGGCAAAACACCCTTCCAACGTTGGGTACACCTTACCCTATTGGATTCACCAAATAAAACTACTAAATGAACTTTTCTATACTGCTTCGGGAGAACATCCACAGCTAGAGACCACCGTTCTATTTTTTCGTTACCCACGCTCGACCTAGCTACACTCTTATTACCTGAAAAGAATTGTGAAGCAAAAGGGTGAGCACAACTAGCTCAGTAAAGAATATCATGACTAAAGATAATTAAATTATCAATAGCCTTCATCAATAATAAATCAGAGATTTAGAACATATGGTAAATGATAAAAATTTCAACCATAGTTGCAGCGGAACGAGCAATCCATTAGAAGAGTCAAATAGACTATAAAGTCTATTATCTTCTCCATGTTAAAAATCCATCAACAATGTTTTACCCCTGTAACATCAATAAATAATTCTGGTCCACAATCATATGAATAACTCATAATCATAACTGTAGTTCTAAATTCCCCATCTCATCCAGGACGAAGAATATTTTCATCACCTATCTTTACCTGAAACATCAAAGATCATGGTTACACCAAATCACATTTCCTGTTCATAATCATACTAATAACTTCATCTTTACACTACGGCCAAAGATATTCATTTGTATCACCAGTTGGTCATGTTTATCTCAACATCTGTTCATCTTTGCACTACTGGCCAAAGATATTCAACAACATGTCATCTTTGCACTACGGGCCAAAGATATTCATCAACAATTCATCTTTGCACTACAGGCCAAAGATATTCATCAATATTTCATCTTTGAACTACAGACCAAAGATATTCCTCAACAGTTCATATTTGCACTACGGCCAAATATATTAATATCTCAAAAAAATATATAATCATTTATATAAACAATAATTATAACCATGTTGATCATTTCACCTTACACTTAAGCTAAAGATATTCACTTATAAATTCAATGGTCATGATCATACCAATCAATAATTCAACTTTGCACTACTGGCCAAAGAGAACTCATAGTCATGATCATACCAAAAATCTACCCATCTTTACGCTCAAGTCAAATAGAAATATCATCATTAGGGTTATAAAAATGTTATATATAATAATAAAAATAATATAATCAATATATAATTTTAATCTCCAGAGTCATATTCATAAATCAACTATAATTTGGTTAGAAAAAGAAACCAATTTTTATCGTGAATAGTACCCGTGAATAGTAACTCGTGAATAGTAACTCATGAATAGTAACTCGTGAATAGTAATTCATGAATAGTAACTCGACATGAAAAAGGTAGAAATTCTACAATAAAATCCATACCAATATTTTGGTATAATGACATTGAAATAATAATATTTCTTAAGCTTATAAACAATTTATTTTAATTGTTTACACTTTACTAAATAATACATTTAATCATCCTAAAATGCCAAACTCATAAGATTTCATCACCAATAACCAAAACCCTCATCAAAAATCTGCATATACCTCATATAGGATTCTCAAGCCATAAAATCATATTTTCTAATTTTCTTACTTCACAAAACATATTTAATTCATTTACTCATAACTAGACCATTTAAATACCAAATCAGTTCCAAAAATATTTCTTTTCTGGGATTTAGCATAATATAGTCCCATAGTGAACATATATTTTTCTCAGAATTTTTAAAAGTCATTTACTATTTTTCATATGGCCAAAATAGTCGAATATTTAGACATTTATCAAAAATTATACTTTTATCTAAAAATTCTGAAATTCACAGAGTATACTCCTATCATATTCATGTACTCCCAATAAAAATTTCATCAATTTTGGGGTTAACCACAAGGAGTTATAAGCGGTTACTTTTAAAATAGTCTTTTCTCATAAAATTCATAACTCTTAATCTATACATCCAAAAATCACAATTTTTGGACACAATCAAGAAAACTCATCAAAATATCATTTCAAAATTTTCTAAAATTTTTGAAGGTCAGAAAAATTACGAAACTAAAAAACATAACAACCCTTAAAATCCCTTACTATCCCTTACCTCAAAAGTGCAGTATTTCTGACTGGAATGCAAAGCTGAAGGAAACTTGCACTGAATAGCAACTCTCAAAGTATCTAAATACTCACAAAATATGTTTCATAATATAGAGAGAGAAAGAGAGAAAGCTTATATTTCTGGTATGATTTTTAATTCTAACTTAGCCCTCTATTTATAGAAAAATGTTAGCACGCCGAAGTAGACTTAACCTGCAACCTGATGGCTTTACCTGCTACTATTCCCACCCACCATATTTGAATAAAAATCTCAGTACATTTCTTCACCAACCAAGAGTGGGGCCCACCAATTCTAGAATTTTTCACCAAAATGCTAAATTCGGATACTTCAACAATTTCTGAACCAATCATCTCGTAAAATTCATAACAAATCATACGTTCATTTTTAACGGTTTAAAATTTGTGGACATATACTCAACTTATATATGTATAACATATCCAAAAATTACAACGATCCAACGGTCGGATTAAAAATTATAACCCTCGCAAAATATCTCAAAAACCCTAATTTGATTTTCAATACCTCCGTTCCGACAAAAAATACAGATAAAACACCTCAACATTAACTACTTTATTTTTAACCACAAAAATATATCCCTCAATTATATCCACATAAAATAAATATTTCCTTATCATATGAATTAATAATTAATTATTCACAAATAATATTACAGAATCACATTTATGACAACCAGGCCGTTCCCAGGAAAGAGGGGGCTTTCCAATAAGAATTTCTCCTTACTGGCGCGCAATTAGGTGACCAAACCTCTCCTTAGACAGAACTTTCTAGACATTTCCAATAATGTTATCTAATAATATTATTCAAATAATATGAATTATTGATCTGATAATGGAAAATACTGTGCAGTAACAATTATTGATAACAATAATATAAAATTTTAACGTAGCAAGTATTGAATCAATAAAATAAAATATTGAACATTAATTACTGTAACAATTATTGAGTAGTGCCTTCTTACGTAAGAATCAATAATTTCAAAAATACTATGTAATACCGTGTGCTACTGTGCAATAACACGTATTACTGTATTTTAACCACCGGGTATTCCAACAGTGTTAACGGTAATAACTACGCCGTTATTTGTAAAAATTCAAATTTGTCGTTTTCTTCACCCGACAGTTATTCTGTTATGGGACCCACAAATGGCTGCGTCGTTGTACGAATATTCCCCGACAGAAAGAATATTCCACGACCAAACGAATATTCCCCGACAACAATGAATATTTTATAACCACTTGTGTATTTTGAAAAAAAAAATCATATATCACCCTTAACTTTAACATTTATCATTTTAACCATTTACTGAATAGTAATTATAAGAAAAATTGAATATTTTTATTTCATAAAATTCGGGGTCTTACAATATTCGCATAATATGATTGAAATAACACACATGTGCGAGTTCGGAATGTTAGATGTTTGCGAACAGTTCGATAATATAGTCAAATTACATCATCATATTGCGAAAATCAAAATGTTCACAAACACAAATTCGCTCGCGAACAACTCATGAACATATTAGAACTCAATCAAGTTCACGAACATTTGAATCAACTCATTACATGAACTAAAGCAAAAATTAGGCCAAATATTATAATCATCATTTATCCAAAACCAAAAATGAATACTTAGAGGGAGTTAAAAGTTAAAAGTTAACAAATACTTGAAAATTTTTGATTTACAAATATAAAAAATCAAATTTTAATATCTAAAAAGTCTTTTAAATCTACAAAGTGCAACCACTTCAAAGTTCTAGCCTTCTAACATGTTGCTTGCTGCACATGGGTTATAATTTATTAAATTATTAGTGATATAAATTGTAATAATCCAATAACTACTATTGTTAAAAATTTTATGAAAATATTAAAATTATTTTAAATAAATTAGAGGTGAAGAAGTACACATTATTATTTAATAATTATTTTTACTTATAATCAATTATTAAAAAAATTAAAATATGTTTAAGTAATAAAAAAAAAATTACTACAAATTTAACAATTATTGATATAACAAACATTATAATTTAATATGAAATAATTAACCAACTACTTGTATTTATAATTTAAAAACATTAAACATGTAAGAAATAGAATTTGGACTCGAGCATCTCACGAGCTACTCGCGAACCAATCAAATGTTCGAAATCTTAAAGGAAACTATATATATATTTATATTAACTTATCTTGTAGAAAATGATTTGTCAAGGCTAGTATTTGGTACTATGTCCTTAAGACAATTATGTCCTCCGTATGGTGCTCAGATCTAGTTGATAACACTTGTCTCCCAAGATAAAATGACACCGTATACTTTAGCAGCACTACTAAAAGTATACTCTTCGAACTTAAAGAAATGCTCTGACTCTCTCTCAAAATCAACTTAAAGAAATTGATGAAACAATAAAGACTAGAATGCTCTATATGCTTAAAATGCTTGAGAATTGAATGAATTTGAAGGCTGCCCCTGAAAAGGCATGCATGGGGTGCTTCTGAAAATGTATAGTTGGTATATTTTGGTCAAAATCGTTATCAAAACGACACAATTTTGATAATAAAATTAAATAAATAAATTTTAATTTAAAATTTAAATAAATTTTGTCTAAAAACATTATATACAAGGACCTAGAACAGGACAGGGCGGCAATGCGCGGGTTCGAACCAAGCCTTGGTTAGGTCCTCCCTTCCACAAAAGTGGGGTTCCCCTTAGGGTCCAAACCCAAAATTACTTTCCTTGTATATAAACATATGAAAATTTTGTAATTCCTAACCTATGTGGGACTTGATTTTTCCCACATGTATTTATTATCTTTTATCATTTCCAAGTATGATCTTTGGGAGTTAATATCTCATTCATTACTCCATGGATTTGAGCTTCCAAATACTTAATTAATTTAATCTACTCATGGAGTAAAACACATTAATATATGGAATCATTAAAAATAATTTATGACAGCCACATTAATTTAGGCTCAAATTAATTCTAACATCAAACAGAACCGAACCCAAACTGTTCACAAACAAAGTCGAACCGAACCACATGGCTCGTTTAATCGAACGTGATATCATATGCGAACTTGATTCGACAATTAATCAACTCGAACCGAATTCGAACCAAGCATGTTTGCGAACAGTTCGATTCGTTTGCGTGCAAGTCATTAGGCAATGAAAAAAGATGTAGCTTTCAATTTCAAAATTATAATATATTTATTTTTCTTATAAAACTTAATTAAAAAAATTATTTATTAAATGCTATAATTTTTTAATATATCATTACTAAGTGATATTTATTTCATATCACAACTATTAATATTATGATATGTAACTTTCCTAATTTTGAAAGGGTTGAATTAGAAATTAAAAATGTTAGTTGTCAATCTGGTGAAATAATGGATGATTGCAATTAATGTCATTTAAAATTTTACTAGTGACATAGTAACATGAAATGAGAATGATCTCCTTGATAACAAGTTATTTCAATCTTTTGCGGTTTTGCCTATATATATCTTCTCATCCCTTCTAGGGTTTCATCATTCATTATATATACTTGATCATCCCTTTCATTTATATCTTCTCTCTTGGAGAACAACAAACACCTCTTTAATTTCTCTCTCACACACATACACACACAAAATGTCCGATCATCAAGCTTACAACTTTGAAAAAAGGACAGAGGCCAAAAGCCGGCCGGTGGGCAGCACAGAGCTGAGTTGGTGCAAAGGTGTATCATGTGGTACAGGCATAGTAGTCCTAGCCATTCAACTATCGAAAGAACCAGACACCTCACTTCTCCAAAATGCCCTCCACAAACTCCAAAATGCCCACCCTATCCTCCACTCCAAGCTACACAAATATTCTACTACAAACACGTTCTCGTTCACCACACAGCCAAACTCTGATCACCTCCGCCTCAAATCGTTCGATCTGTCGAAAACCTCAAAACTCATCCAAACCCTCGAGAACCCATCAAACACCTCGCTCCCTCCGTTCCAAATGATCCTCGAACACGAGCTGAACAACAATGCATGGACCAAACCCAGCCGTTCATCTGACGTGATCTTTGCCAATGTTTACGCATTACCGGGTACCGAATGGGCTGTCATGCTCCGGTTACATGGGGCCGCGTGCGACCGGTCTACCGGGGTGTGGTTTTTGAGGGAGTTGATGGGGTTAGTAGAGGAGAAAGAGGGGGGAGGGACACCCGGGGGAATAGATCAGAACATAGGAGAAGTTAATTTGGGAATGGAAGATCTTATTCCTAGTGGGAAGGCCAAGAAGGGTTTGTGGGCCCATGGAGTGGACACGCTGGGGTATTCCATGAACTCGTTTAGTTTAACAAATTTGAAGTTCAAGGATGTGAAGTGGCCTAGGAGTACTCAGGTGGTGCGACTAAAGTTGAATAAAGAGAACACCAAAAGGTTATTATCTGTAAGTACAATTTTAAATGAAGCATTCATTTTATTTTATTTTATTTTTCTTCTAGAGTAATCATTTTTGGTTGTTAGTTCCTTTAATGCAATCTTCTGATCCATATAATAATTAATGTTCTATTCCTTCATATTTTATCAGAAAGTACTTGATGCATGCATGACACTGCTCTTAGCTATAGCTAGCCTCTCATAATTTTGGCAAGTGATTTAATTTCTTTAACCACTCCACAGTTTCAATATAGTTTTTCATTACACTGTGTGAGTTTGGGTGGAAAAGAAACAGATCATCGATCTAGAGAGAGTCAAGTTATTTGCTAGGGAAGAATTAATTGTAATTAGCTAATTATTTTTTCTATTCTTAATTTTTAATTATTATGAGTTTATATGTACACTAGTACTTCCCATGTCAAAAATTTATGGTTATAAATTTTTATAATAAAACCAAAATTTTAAGAAAAGTATTATATATATGTCTCACTTTAATTTGTAACAGAGAGGGAATATTGTAGGATATCAAAAATCAAAAAGGTTTTATATATAGTCAGAAAATCTTGCTTAGCTATGTTCCTTTCTGGTTTTAAATCGTGGCTGTGTGACAATCTTTTTAGGGAATTTTCAGAAGTATTTAAATTTAATAATTACACGTGCAAGTTCCTATCTTACAATTATAGTGTGAGACTTACTTGATATATTCATGTGAAAGTTGAATTTTTAGAACAATTTTACTTGAGAAAGATGACTTTTTAAACAATTATACTTGTGAAATTAAAATGAATATAACATTCTCTCTTTTTAGAGCAGTATATGAAGATACAAACTATGCAAAAAGTACAATTTTATTAGATATGGACACCCAATGCATGGTCGGTCTTGTGCTACATGTTCTATGAGTGAGTGTTTGTGATATGAAATAATGTACATTTCTCTATGATTTGGGCAGGGACGAAACTAGCATAGGACCCGGGGGGGGGGGGGGGGGGAATTATAAGGTTCACCCCAAGGTTTGAAAATGTATCATTATTAAATTCATTATAATTGTAAATTTGTATAATTATAGCATAATATTGTATGTGTTATTCCAATTGAATAATATATTTGTATCCAGTTAACCAACTTAATTAAACCCTTATTTAATTTTTTTTTATTCTTTGTTTATTTTATGAAACTTGGTATTTTAATTTTTTAAAGTTTAATGAGTGATCATAATATTATATATGTTAATTCTAATTGCATATTAAAATTGTTTTCCGGTAACCAACTAAAACCTTACTTATTTGATTGCAAATTTATGAAAATTTTATTATTAAAAAGTTCAATAAATGATCCAATAATATTGATTAATAACTCATTCTTGTAGTGTAGTTAATTGAATTTTTTATTTTTTGTTTTAGAATAATGGGAAAATCACATACTATTTATTCATTTTTCAAGAGAAAGCAGTCAAATCATGTTGACACATCTCTGCTTACCCCTGAGTCTAATGTTCAAATATCTCTGCCTACCTCTGAACAAGAACAACGACGTTCTTTAAAATCACCAAGAATTGAAGGTAAAGAATGAGATATTAATTATTTGGAACGTGATCCTGAAACACGTATCGAATTATGAAAATGTCGTGGTCTGATGAAGTTCGACGAATTTACATCAATTACGGTCCATATAAATGCATTCTTTCCGATTTTGTTAAAAAAATTCTTGAACCTCCTAAAAACAAATTCTAATTTCGTCCCTGGTTTTGGGCATGAAAATAGATAGATAGTGTGCAAGTTCACGTGACAAGTCAAAAAAACGAAGAATAATATATATCCTCCTTAACTTTATGTTTTGATTATCTTAATTTGTAGGGCTGCAAGTTAAGAGGGATAAAGCTATGTGGAGCCTTAGCGGCTGCCGGACTGATTGCCGCCCACTCCTCCAAACGCCACCCCGATCAGAAGCCCAGGAAATACGGAGTTCTGACCCTAACGGATTGTCGTTCATTTCTTGAACCACCTCTATCCGGACATAATTTTGGTAAGTCATTCTATTCCGGATACCCAGCTCAACCATCACACATTAATGCACACTATCCATTACTGGTTGTATTTATGGATATATAGTTCGGCTATAGGATTAGTTATTTTTGGACCACCAATGCAAGTTTACAAACATGCATCTCATCTTTGACCAGTCCAGTCCATGCATGTGGCACATGGATTGTTTGGGTTAGAATTGAATAGATTCTTGCTCCAAATTAGAGTAACATTGAAACTTTATATGAATAATGTAATGCCATGTTTGGACAGTTACGATGGTTTAGTCTATTCTATTAAGATAAAGGCTAATAAATCTGTGTGCACAAAGGAAAATAATGAATTCTCCTAAAAAAACACAATATTATAATAAATTGAATGAATAAGAAGTCTTATATTTATACGTCTAGGTACTCTCCTAATCTACTGTGAAAAAGATAAAAGGTAAAATAGGCATTCATCATATTTGGTTAAACTTACTTATTTAAAGTTAATGATATATATATAGAGAGAATTTATTTTTTGAGAAATAAAAAATGATAATCCTCCAAACAACTTATAAATTAATTTATAAGTTAAAAATTAAGTCACAGACAAACACCCAAATAGAAATTTATAAATTGATTAAACCAACTTATAATAAGTCACTCCGAACAGCTCCTAATAGTATTAATACAAAAAATGAAATCCACTAAAAGACTAATAATTCAAAATAAAAATACAAAATTAACTCAATCCCATATACTTCGTTTTTGCAAACAGACACATGTCTAACCAAACATATCTTTAGAGTTTTGGTTCTAGGGTCAGTAATTATTGTTCAATTAATACAAGTACATAACTTGTCAGTGAGTAGTTGTGATAAATTGAATTACACTTCGGTCGCACCGTCTCCTGCCAATTTACAAGTCATAGTTACTGTAACTAGTAAATTTTCAGTAAACATTTACTAGTAATTAACTTCTTGGGTAAACATTCACAAGCGGTGTTAATGTTATATATGCTGGTCTCAAAATTAGAGATACATGTGCTCTAATTTGACTCCATTTATATATATATATATATATATATATATATATATATATATATGATGCAGGATATTACCACTCTACCATCCTTAACAGTCATGTTGTAAAAGGAGAATTAAACTTGTGGGAATTGGCAAGGAAGAGTTACATGGCCTTTGTCAATTCTAAGAAGTGCAACAGACATTTCTCCGACCTTTCCAACCTCAACTTCCTTATGTGCAAGGCCATTGACAACCCTAGCTTGACCGCCTCGTCGTCACAAAGAACCTCTTTGATATCGGTGTTTGAGGACACTGTCATTGATGACGCTAACAAAATGCAACGCCAACTCGGGGTAGAAGATTGTTTCGGGTGTGCTTCAGTTCATGGCGTAGGTCCATCCATCGCTATATTTGACACGATACGCGATGGAGAGCTTAACTGCACCTGTGTTTATCCGTCGCCACTGCACTCGAGGGAGCAGATGCAAGAACTAGTTGATAATATGAAGAGGATTCTTGTAGATGCATGGTGCTAATTACTATGGGAATTAAGGAAGGCGATACATATATAGTAGTAACTAGTACGTACGTAGCTAAAAGTGCATGCTTATATATATATATATATATATATATATATATATATATATATATATATATATATATATATATGCATGGCCCGGAAGTTAATTTGTTGTTTTGTGCTCCCTAGCTATGGTTATTATATATATCGATCGTATGAACCAGCTGCACGTCTATCTTTATATATTGCATTATTATGTCATATGGTTCTTATATCCTTGACAAAGGAAAAAAGTACGTAGAGACGACTCCACGGAGCAAGCTAGAATTAATGATATTCATGTTTAAACTTTATTGTGTAAGTTTAAAGTTGTGGTTTCTTTTAATGGAAAATGGTGAATTACTAATATTTCATATATATAGAGATATAATACTATATGACTTGTTAAAGAAAAATGATATACATATGTTTAAAAATATTTGATGAAGTTAAATTACGACTAACGTAAAAATGTATGCGATAAAATAGAATAAATTAAAGCGAGACTTCTTAAATTTTTACATATACCTCACAATTATAATTCGGTTGAAAATTTTTATAATGTATAACATAACACATTGTTAATTTTACATGCATGCATGCAATATTGAATAATCTTTGGTATATTAGGATTGAATTCGGCATAAAAGCAAAGCTGAAAAAGCTTGTAAACGAAGGGGGCTGCACATTTTTGGTAAATTAAATTAAATTGGCTCGGAAATTTAACCCCTCCAGCATCACTTGGAGCCAAATCAATACTAGAAAACCAAGAATACGTGACAGAATTTTGTGACAGTTTTTAAAAACAATCATAAAAGATAACAATTTATGATATACTTTTTAAGCAATCACAAAATAATAGTAGTATATATGATGGCTCTTAGTTGATGACTAATCTTGCCATTAATGTATTATAATTGTGATGGACATGTCAATCATACCAATTTTTTCATGCAAAATAAATTTTCTTTTTTGTTACGCACTAAGTCATCACTTATAGATATACCCTTTTCGTGATTGCATTTAAGCTATCACTAATATTTTAATATAAGAAATAATCAAAACAATATTTTCTGACGGTCTTGACAATCATTAAAAAAGATAGATTTTTGTGACGACTTTTATTTGCAATTTCAAAAAGAAGGTATTTTGTGATGGAATTTTCAAGTCATCACAAAACAATAAAATATATGATGACTCTTAATGATGACTAATTTTACCATCATTATAGAATATTTGTGATTGTCATTGCAATTACCAAATCTTATGTGAAAGTAATTTTGTTTAATAAGTCAACTTACATATGTTTCCTTTTATATTTTGTTTTAAAATTATAATCATGATCTGAATTTTGGTGTAGTGGTAATACTCGTTATTTAGTTTACAAATGAGAGGAGGGTTCGAATCCTACAAGTATCATTTGATACAATTAATATAGATACAATTAATACAGTGAAATAAATTATACATAAATAGAGATTCATATTCTTACATTTGATCCCTAAAGTCTTATTTTTTTGTGATGAATTTGATAATCACAATAGATTACGTGTTAATGTGATTATATTAATCATCACTAAAGTACTAAGCATTTGCTTGATTGCCAAAATCATCACGTAAAACCTTTCATGATGAGCGTATACAAGACAACCATTGTGATGTTTAAAGCCATCACGTAAACTTTTCATGATAGTTTTCCTACTTTTTATGATAGATTTTGACCATGACAAATGATTATTTTTTTAGTAGCATACAAGTCAGGATTTAAAAAAAAATTTAATCAACTCAAGGTTTTCTATATGAAATAAAATGGTTTACAAAATTTTAATGGTTGAATGGCATTTTCGACCTTTAAAGTTGCTACTCACTTTCAAAGTCATTTTTAAAGTTCATTTTTCGTCAGTTAAGTTCTTAAATTGACATTTTTTGGCGTTTATGTCCCTTTTACCCGATTCGATTGTAACCCGACCTGTAAGACCCCAACTTATTAATGAATAAAATCAAATTTTCTCTAAATATTATTGTGAATAATAAGGGGTTAATTTGATATAATACTTTGGTTATGGGTGAAATGTGCAAATTTTGCAAAATAAGCAAGTGGTTATAAAATATTCATTTTGTCGGGGAATATTCGTTTGGTCGTGGAATATTCTTGCTGTCGGGGAATATTCGTACGACGGCGCAGCTTTGTATGGGCCCCATAACGGAAAGCGATTGGATGAAGAAAACGACAAGTATAAGTTATTTATAAATAACGGCGTAGTTGTTACCGTTAATACTGTTGGAATACCTGGTAGTTAAAATACAGTAGCACACGGTATTACACCAATTATTGATTCTTACGTAAGAAGACACTACTCAATAATTGTTATTGTTCAATATTTTATTTTATTGATTCAATAATTGTTGCATTGATATTTTATATTATTGTTATTTTAATAATTGTTGCTGCACAGTATTTTCCTTTATCAGATCAATAATTCATATTATTTGAATAATATTATTAGATAACATTATTGGCAATGTCTAGAAAGTTCTATCTAAGGAGAGGTTTGGTCATCTAATTGCGCGCCAGTAAGGAGAAATCCTTATTGGAAAGCCCCCTCTTTCTTGGGAACGGCCTGGTTGTCATAAATGTGATTCTGTAATATTATTTATAAATAATTAATTATTGATTCATATGATAAGGAAATATTTATTTTATGTGGATATAAATGAGGGATATATTTTTGTGGTTAAAAATGAAGGAGTTAATGTTGAGGTTTTTATCCGTATTTTTGTCGGAATGGAGGTATTAAAAATTAGGGTTTTTGAGATATTTTGCGGGGGTTATAATTTTTAATCCGACCGTTGGATCGTGGTAATTTTTGGATATGTTATACATACATAAGTTGAATATATGTCCACAAATTTTGAACCGTTAAAAATGAACGTATGATTTATTATAAATTTTACAAGATGACTGGTTCAGAAATTGTTGAATTTTCGGAGTTTATCATTTTGATGGAAAATTCTAGAATTGGTGGGCCCCACTTGTGGTTGGTGAAGAAATGTGCTGAATTATATTTCAAATGTGGTGGGTGGGAATAGTAGCAGGTAAAGCCATCAGGTTGCAGGTCAAGCCTACTAAAATTTTCCTATAAATAGAGGGCTAAGTTAGAATTGAAAATCACACCAGAAACAAGTTTTCTCTCTTTCTCTCTCTAGATTATTGAGTGTATTTTATGAGTATTTAGATACTTTGAGAGTTTCTATTCATCAGAGAAAGTTTCTTTCAGCCTTATACCGGTATTCCGACCAGAAGTACTGATATTTTGAGGTAAGAGATATTATTTTCTTCTTAAATGATATTATTTTCTTCAATATCATTATGCTGAAATATTGATATGAGTTTTTATCAAATTTAGAACTTTTTGTGTCGGAGTTACTATTCACGTATACGGCACTATTCACGTATACGGTACTATTCACGAATACGACACTATTCACCAAAAAATAAAATTTTTCCTTTTTGTCTAAGATGTCTATTATGGTTACTATCTTTAATTGTATCCATGTTTTGATCTTTATTTTTGAATTCTGCTTCATAATTGATTATTATGAAGTATTATTGATCTTGGATAAACTGTTATACGAATCCCTAATATTTATCCTTCTATCTCACTGGATTCATTCTCTTTAAGATATTTTTCATCATCCTCAGTCCTAAATGATGATATTACTTAATATCTTTGGCCTATAGTGCAAAGATGTATGATTACTTGATGAATATCTTTGGCCTGTAGTGCAAAGATGAACAGGTGTTGAGATGAACATGACTGACAGGTGATACAAATGAATATCTTTGGCCTGTAGTGCAAAGATGAATATTTGGTTAAAGATGATTATTAATCGATGTTACAGGGATAAAATATTGATGATGGACTTTTAAATCTTAGAAGATAGTAGAATTCTTTCTCTACTTGACTCTTCTAATGGTTTGTTGTTTCCGCTGCAGTTGTTGATCTAAAACTTGTTGTCGATTATATTCTATCAGATTTTTCCCTGTTGAAGACTAACGATAATTTGTTGTATATTATCTTAGTCATAATATTCTTTACTGAGCTAGTTGAGCTCACCCTTTTTCTTTTTGTTCTATTTTTCTTCTCAGGAGGTGAGAACATAGCAGGATCTAGTCGGGGTATGGAGTGATGGTTCTAGAAAGATGTTTTAGCAGTCCTCACTATTTCTGTAAAATAGTGTTTGAATAATTGTAATGAGGATTTATTTGAGTGTGGATATTGTCCAAAAGACAATATTTGTATTTAAACTCACAGTATGTGTTGTCGTATTTTGCACGATAATTGTATTATTGAAGTTGTAGTTTACTTTCTGTACCATGTATTTGGCGACTCAGAATGGGTGTTGTATACCTATTTTGGGGGCGTCACACGACCCATTTATCTTTTATCCAATTCAACATTTTTTGCACTTCTGTCCCTTTAATTTACCTGATTTAATTTTTTTTTATTTTCAGAAGAAAAAAAACTTGATTTTCAGAAGAAAAAAAATTATTTTTCAAAAAAAATGAGTAAAGTTTTAAAAAATATATATTCAAAAAATAAAATTTTATTTTAAAAAAATTTGTAAAATTTCATAAAAGCATAGATTCAAAAATTTTAATTTTTAGAAAAATAAATATTTTTTTTAAAATGAGTAAATTTTCATGAAATATAGATTCAAAAAATAAACCAAAAAAATAAAAATTTATTTACAAAAAAAATAGTATTTTTAAAAAGTGAGTTAAATTTCATTAAATATAGATTCAAAAAAATAAAGCTGTATTTTCAAAAAAAATTATAATTTTTATTTTTAAAAAATGATTAAAGTTTCATGAAATATAGATTCAAAAAAATAAAACTTTAATTTTCAGAAATAATAGAAAATTTAATTTTTTTAAAAAAAATAAGTAAAGTTTCATAAAATATAGATTCAAAAAAAAGTTTAAAATAAAAAAAGTTAAATAAAGTTAAAGTAAATGAGTGAAGTTTCATAAAATAAATTTACACATCTTTTAAAAAATAAAAAAATTCTATTAACTTTTTTAAATCTATATTTTATGAAATTTTATTCATTTTAAAAAATATATAATTTTCTATTTTTTCTGAAAATAAATTTTTAATTTATTTTATTTTATAGTTTTTTTAAATCGTGATTTTACGAAAATTTATTCAATTTAAAAAAAAATAAAACTTTCTATTTTTTTTCTGAAAATAAAGTTTTATTTGTTTATTTTACTTTTTTAAAATCTATATTTTATGAAAATTTACTCATTTTTTTAAAATAATTTTTTTTCTTGAAAATAAAGTTTTATTTCTTTGAATCTATATTTTATTAAACTTTACTCATTTTTACAAAAATAAAATTTTCTTTTTTTTAAATAAGTTTTTATATATTTTTAATCTATATTTTATTAAACTTTACTCATTTTTTTAAAAATAAAAAAATTCTATTATTTGAAATTAAAGTTTTATTTTTTTTTAAACTTTTTTCAAACTTATATTTTTTGAAACTTTACTCATTTTTAAAAAAATAAAATTTTATATTTTTTTTCTAAAAATAAAGTTTTATTTTTTTTCACTTTTTTTGAATCTATATTTTATGAAATTTACTCATTTTTTTAAAAATAATTTTATTTTTATTTTTTTATAAGTAAAATAATTTTTTGAAAAAAAAATCTTGTAACTTAGAGGGATAGAAGTGCAAAAGATATCGAATCGGGTAAAAAAAAAATGGGTCAGGTTACAGTTCAATAGGGTAAAAGGGACAGAAACGCCAAAAAATGTCACTGACAAAAAATGAACTTTAAATACGACTTTGAAAGTGAATGACAAACTTAGAAGGACAGAAGCATCATTCTAAAAAAATGTTTTCATTGTAATTAAATTGGAGATGTTTTAATTGTAATTAAATTGGAGGTTATTTAAAATAAAAAAAATTAAAATTAGTGTTTTTAAAAAGTACTGCTTGAGTAGTAGATAAATTCTAAGTTTATATCAAAAAAAGGAAGACCAAAGACCAAGTTCAAAACATTAAGTTTTATCTTATTATATATTTATATAGATATAGATGCATGTATATATATATATATAGACTTGTGTTTTGCCTCCTTTAAAAAAAATTAAAATATTAAGCACTCATAAAATACTATCATATATTATGTTTCTTTATAAGTTAATCTTAGTTTATTATTACGATTGTATATTTTAGTATAGTTATATTATAGTATTACTCCTTGTTAATATAGCTTACTTATGTTTCAATATTTTAGTTTGTGATAATTAGTAGTAGAATAATTTATTACTATACGATATTAGTTAATTATTATGATTGCATATTTTAGTTTACGATTGTATATTAGTATTGTTTCAACTTAATGGGGTTCCATTCATACCAACCGATTGCTGTGGAGTAACCCTTTTTTTGGCCTGTTAATTTTATTTTTTATTTTGTTTTACTTCAGCCGAAAATTCAACAGGCCAAAAAAGAGTTGCTCCACAGCAACCGGTTGATGTGGATGGAACCCCCAACTTAATATAACTTACTTATGTTTCAATATCTTAGTTTGTGGATAATTATGATATAATAGTAGAATAATTTGTTACGATTGTATATTAGTAGAATGATCGATAATTATGATTATCATTGTTAAACATATAATTAGTACTCATAAGAATCAATATTAGTAAAGGGAAATAAAATTGTTATAAAATAATATGTTACTCTAAAAATTTTCAGAATCATCAATAGTATTTTGGTTCTAGTTAAATTATAGGTTTAAAAGTTCTTAAGTAGTAGTAAATAAAATATTGGGTTCTTTACAGAAATATACAATAATTAAAAGTAATTACACCATTAGTGCATCAATAAAATAATTACAAAAAGAGTGCAATTAGGACTCATATTATAAAAATAGTACTATTCACATTAATAAGGAAACCTAAAATCAATGAGAAATAACTGTCATAATTAATAATTCAAATTCAAATATTTGAGATCTAACAACAAAAATAAATTCAAATTCAAATTCAAATATTCATCTCCCTTTCCATATTTTCTATCTCCTTTGTAACTAAGAAATTCCATCTAGCTCGTTCATGGTGTATGTGTAGCAAATAACTTCAGATTTCTCTATAATACTTGATTTGCGTACTGGGGAATATAATGAACTTGCACGGTCCGTTGCCTTGATAGGAGGTTCCTGTGATTTGCAGTAAATCAAGATAAAATATATATATTCAACAGAAAGTGAATTTGTAAAATAATTTATTCTTTCACTTAAATACACTTTAAACTTTTAAATTTTTTTTCTTTTTACAATTTAAACCTTAATATTTCAGTTTTTACTTTTTTAGTTCTCTCTTACCGCCGGCTTCTCTTCCGCTATTTCGCCACTACACCGCCGCAAATCTCCGTTGTCCAAAACGTCAATGAAAAGAAGAAGAAGATTCGCCCTATAAAAAGTTTAAAAATAAATAGATGTAACTTTTACTGTTCTGAATTTTTTTTATGACTATTTTGTTACTCATAAATACTAAAATGGTTACCTTTGTATGAATGGTTGGCTACCAACTGCATCACATTCAAACAAAATTGATAACTTAATAAAACTAAATTGGTTACCTTGGTCTGAAGGTTCGACTACCAACTGCACTATGAAAAAACTGCAGGTGTGGATGTGAATTGGTTACCTTGGTATGAAGGTTTGGTTACCTTGGTATGAAGGTTTGCTTATCTTGATCTGAAGGTTTGGTTACCAACTGCACTAAGAAAAAATTGAAAGTGTGGAGATTGATTGGTTACTTTGATATGACAGTTTGGTTACCTTGGTATGAAAGTTTGGTTACCATCATCTAGTATTTGAAGGAACACATTGAACACGTCAGAATGGACTTTCTCAATCTCATCAAACAAAATACCGTCCATTCCCACCACCTCCTCAATCCACTTTTTGTACTCCACCGCCAAATCAGACCCAGCTTCCGCCTCTGCCACAGGCCACAGCCGCCACAATCAAGAGGTGCAAATTAGTATTCCCAAAATTGGGGTGGTTACAGTGGTGCTGGTGATGGGTATTCCTTTCCCCAAAGTTACCCAACTCAGACAAGTTTTCAACATGCAAATTACGACTCATCTTCATCACAACCCCATTATGGAGCTCCTAAAAAAAATCAGATCCCTTTGGCTGCTTCACCTTAACAGCAACAACAATATTCATATCCACCGCTACCATCGCCTGAATCTTCATACCCACCTCCATTTTGACCCTTCATTTTGAGAAGCTATTGGAGATATACAGTTGGTTGACTCATAAACATATATATATATATATATATATATATATATATATATATATATATATATCAGAAATGATCAGGTAAGGGATCCCTTACTTTATTAAAATAAGGGACTTTTTTTTTTTGCTTTTTTTTTGCTTTTTTTTTTAAAACAACTAAAAAAAAAAGTTTAATATTTTATGGAACTGAAATTTTTCCATAATACAATGTTTTGGGTGTGTTTTAAATACCTATACCAAAAAGTGGTGGTACAGTCTGCCCAGACTGTACACACATGTTTTGTTATACGTACCCAAATCACACTCAAAACACTGTATTATGAAAAAATTTCAATTCCATAAAATATTAAACTTTTTTTTTTAGTTGTTTTAAAAAAAAAAAAGCAAAAAAAAAAGTCCCTTATTTTAATAAAGTAAGGGATCCCTTACCTGATCCTGACCCTATATATATATATATATATATATATATATATATATATATATATATATATATATATATATATATATATATATATATATAGAAAGAATACGTTGAATGAAGAAGAAGGATGATGACTAACTAATACAGTTGTTATAGATGAAGAAAGAGAGAAGAAGTATTGGGGATAACTAATTCCTAAATTAAGGAATCATAATTGCACTAATATTGTAAATAAATATAAAATTGTATTAATTGTATAAATACTTTATAAGTACACTATTATTGTAATTATTTTAAAAAATGTAATAGAATATGTAATTCATCCATTATTTAATCAATCGAAAAAGACATTGAATAACCTGGTAATATCTTCTCCCAACATATTTGTATATACGGGTACTGTCCCAGCATAATTGTGTAGGCTAGGACTGGCCCAGTACAATAATAAACTTTCGGCTGATAATTATCTGCTAACTACGAGAAAAGTTAGGCCATCACCCATCTTTGTGTTACACACACAAGCTTTACATAAATTTAAATTAGGTTGAGATCATTGGGTCTGAGCCGTTATAGGATGGTAGAAAATTCTGAGACACATGCAAACAACAAGAAGTTTATCAATTTAGAACTAGCTCTCATCCCCCATATTACAACCATCCACGAGAATCCTCTTCATATCATTAATCAAATCCTGCATCTGCTCCCTCGAATGTAGTGGCGACGGATAAACACAAGTACAATGCAGTTCGCCATTCCGTATCGTGTCAAATATAGCAATGGATGGGCCTACACCATGAATTGAAGCACATCCTATGCAGTCCTCGAATCCAGCTTCCTCGTGTAAAATGTTAGAATGCTCGGTCACAGGATCTTCGAACACTGAGATGAGTGAAGTTCTCAGTGCCGATGATGGTGTCAAACCGGGGTTATCAATGGCCTTGCACATGAGAAAGTTGAGGTCAGCTACATCCGAGAAATGCTTGTTGCTGTTCTTAGCATTAGCAAAGGATGTGTATGTTCTTTTTGCGAGCTCCCATAGATTTTCACCTCCCTTTATGTCGTGGGAGTTTATGATGGCAGAATGGTAGAAACCTGCATATCATACAGAACCATTACGACACAACTTGATTATTTTACCCGGACGTGCTCACAATGATACAAACCCAATGGGGGAGAAATGACAGAAGCCTCGAGGAATAACTTTAAGGTTGCCAGATAGAATTTCCATATTTTGGGGCAATTCTCATTTAAAAAAAATAAAAATAAAATTATACCTAACCTATGGACTCACCAACATGATGAGAAGAAAGAACTGGATCAAGAAAGGAACGGCAGTCGGTGAGTGTTGCAACCGAATACTTCTCCCATTGTCCTTCAGGAAGGTTTTTAGAGAAACGAGCCGCTATTAGTCCAGCAGCCTCCAAGAGCCCAAATAGTTTGATCCCTCGGGATTTGCAACCCTGAAACAGTTATGTTCTTAAGAATGTACTACTATTTTTCTACAACTTCCTTGCATTCATTATTCAAGAACACAACTTCAAACTCAAGGGGAGTCGGTAAAAAGATATTTCTTGATCCATTACAGGAAATAAAACAGCTTTTTATGTTTCCTCCTTGTACATTTTCAAATACCACTGCTCTTTAAATGGACATTGTTGGTAAAAGATGTCAAGTGTTGACATTGGAGATAGATCAAGAAGGAAAATTTTATTTTATTTCTATGCTCGAAATTTTAATGGAATTCAGTGCCCAAGTATCTATCCATAGGACTTTTTGGTTTGTGGTCTCAAATAGCTAACATATTTATGTTTACAAAATTGAGTTCTGAAAGGAGAGGAAAACTAGCTTAGGGCTAATAAAAATCCCCAACTACAGGAAATGAATAGTTAATAACAGAAACTTATTGTATCACCCTATTGTATTGATACTTCATGTTATTTGTGGCCAGTGGCAACGGATGGGTAGAGAGGCACATAGTAGACGAGGGTGTCAAGAAAAATCTATTTGACTTTCAGAAGAAGAAAATGAATGGGTGAAAATTGTAAGTATTCTTGAAGGAGTTCCAATTTTCCATTTGTCAATTTTTTTGTTATAATTAGAAGAATCACTTTTTTTTAATTAGTATAAAATGATCAAGTTTACCATCACAATTTCATTATAATATAATCATTACTAAACTAAACAATCAAAAAAATTAAGGGTAAATATGAAACAAAATATATCCTCAGAATAAAATTGATTACGAGTATATATCTATTTTTCCTCTAATTTATGTCTGCAATTACATAGAGGTAGGTCCTTTACTTATCCAACAAAAAAATTGACACGGTACACAATAATTGGTTGTTTGATGGTGATACTGACCCTAATGGTCGTCCCCTTTTATCTTAGAAAAAAAGGCATGGCAACTGGCAAGGAGTGATTTGTATGCTTTTGCCCAAACCTAAACACTACGGATCCAGATCCTCTAGATGATTTCTCTGTGAGGATCCTGTAAGAGTTTTGCTGTGAGATTGACAACACAATAAAAAAGACATCAAATGGCTCACAACTCTTTTTTTTGTCTATGTATCAAAACGACGTCGTTTTGATACAATTTTTTTTTACAAGTTGATAAAAAATTGGAAGCCACCAAACGCCGTTTATTTTTACCAAACAAACGAAATAAAGTAAAAAGAGTACATTTAAAATAGTATTTGAGTTGTAATGGTGATCGTCTCCGTTAAACAGTGGATTAAAGAGGTAAAGTAAAACGATTATTAATAATAAAAAAAATATAAAGAAATATGTAAATAATAATAATTGATAGGTCTAGACTATTTTCTTGGTTGACCCAGACGGCCCAATGGTTAGAGTAAATACTAATAATATTTTCAATGGTGAGAGTAAACTCTTTTTATTGAACAAATAAATACAAATTATAATAATAATAATAATAATAAATAATAATATAAATAAACAAACAAAAACAATAATAAACGAAAAATAATTAAAGCCACATGAAAAACATTAAAGATAATTATAACTGATATATTTATTCATTTTTTTTAGCCAAGTTTATAGTTATTCTAATATTAATAGCAAACAAATTTATAAAATATAAAAAAATTATATACAGAATAATCAAGAAATTTAAAATAATTATATGTAAAAATAAACGGCGTTTGATGGCTTCTAATTTTTTGTTAACTTGTAAAAAATTCCTATCAAAAACGCCGTCGTTCTTAGGGGTGCTCATCGGTAAAAAATCGAACCAGTACCGATCCGAAATTACCGAAAAAACAAGAACCGGAACCGGTACCGATTTATCGGTTTCGATACCGATTCGGTACAAAATCGGTACCGATTTTTTTGGCTCGATTTTCGGTTATACTGCATGCATGGTAATATATATAATTATTAATAAATAATAATAATATACACCATTTTTTCGATTTTTTCGATTCGATTTTCGGTTCATGGTCATATACACCAAATGAGGTTATCAGGTTCTTGTGTATACATTGCACAAGCAGAATGCTTCATGGCTTCTAAATATTTCATACATAAAAAAAGAAAGAAGCACACAATAGTAAGGCATCCCTTCTGTTGAGACTGTTGACATAGAAATGAAAATTTTGACAGTAGCTTTCTATCAGACATATTCTCAAATTCTACTGTTGTAAATCACATTTTCTGTTTACAGTTTTCCCAGTAATTCTACCTAGTGTTTATAATCTGCAATCATATGCAAACACTTCTCTTAGACACTTCATCAAATATAGTGGCACGCCGATGCCAATTTGAAATAATAAACACTAACATAACAAGCAACAAAACTAGTCCAAGCTACATATCTCTCTATAACCCATTGTTGGGCCATAATACTTTTCTTACTGGGCCAGGTCGAATGGGCTTGTCTTTTGGACTATGTCACCTTTGTCATATTGGGTCAAACAACTTGGACCTCGCTACTTGACTATGTGAGTTGTCACTTATCCTATCTTTGACCGGTAATCATCACAAAAGTAGTAGTTGACTGTTATGTCTGCCACCTTTCTGCATGGCATTAATGAGAATGAGACTCCGATTACCGGCGGGAGGTAACAGTGGTAGTAGGTGGGAAAATAAGCTACACACTTTCGGCTGAGATGATCGGAGATGAGAGGAGGTGTCAGGAGATAGTGGGTGGCACAGTAAACCGGGTCTTGGGAACGTATGGGGCAAGGATCACAAAAGGAAAAGAGGTAACAAAACACAACACACAACATTATTATTCAGACTCAGACACTAGTCAATATTTTCCTCCATTGTTAACCTTGTGATCGCCTGTACTGACTCTCACGCCGGAGCTATCCCCCAACGGTCAGGCCGTCAAGCTTTTGGTGTTGACTTGTTGAACTGTGCAGGATCAAAGCGTCTTACGTGATTGGGACGTGGGAGAAGATCTTGGCGTTAACACCCATTTTTGTCAAAAACACAATTTCCCATTTTTGATAATAAGTTGAAAGACAAAACCATGTGATCTTTCTGGTAACCAAAGCAAACGCCCAGAATTTTTTTGATAACAAGAAGAATGCAAAACAGTTAACTGCACAAGACATTTCATTATACCATATGACAAAACAAAACAAGAATGTAAAACAGTTAACAGTTTCGGTTTTTTTCGATTTTTTGGTTTTTACCGAATTCAAAATTTTCATTACCGATACTGAAAAATATAAAAAAATCGAAAAACCGGTACCGAAAAAACCGAAACCGAAAAAAACCGGTACCGCCGGTACTGGTTCGGTAAAAAAACTGAAAAATCGAATTTTTTGAGCACCCCTAGTCGTTCTGATACACAAACAAAAAAAAGAGTTGTGAACCATTGGATCTCTTTTTTGATGTGTTGTCAACCCCACAACAAAACCCTCACAAGGATACTCAAAGAGAAATCCACATAGAGGATCCGAATCCAAAAACTACTCCCTTCGTCCCTTAATATAAAACTTTTTAGAGTTTTGTACAAGTATTAAGGAAACGATTGTATAACATTTAATATCAAATGTCTATATTACTCTTGTATTGAAAAAAGAAATTGTTATTTATTTGGCAAAAAATAATAAGAGAATCAAAGTTACATTTAATACTTGAGATAATATTGAAAACTAAGCATTAATGCTTACGTGAAATTCTAAAACGTCATATATTAAGGGGAAAAAAACTTCTCTAAAACGTGTTATATTAAGCAGCGGAGGGAGTAGTATTTATTTCCTCTTTATATATATATATATATATATATATATATATATATATATATATATATATCCGGTACAAGTAACATTACCTGAAATAAATCAAATTCTCTCATTTTGAGTAAGTATATAATGCAATGCGTGAACGGTGCAACAACAATATAGGAAGAGTACACGTTTCTACAGGATTAGTGATTAGAGATACCTGGCAGGCTATTACTCATGTAGCAGAAGTACTAAAAATATTAAATTCACAAGTTTCTCCAGGAACTTGTAAAGTCAAACATAATTTTGTAGTAGTATATACTATGAGTTTAATCAAAATTTGTAATTAAGATCAAAACAATTAAAAAAAGTAGCAAAACTTACCGTAAGAATCCGACTAGTTTCGTCTGAATTGAGCTTCAACCCCACCAATTGCGAACATCTTGACAACTCGGTGTTCCTAAAATCCAAATTAGTCAATCTCAAAGAATTCAAAGAATATCCAAGCATGTCCACCCCACGTGCCCAGAAAGGCTTATTGGCTTTCCCACTAGGAATACATTCCTCAATTCCCAAACTAACCTCCCAATCTTCTTTTATTTCCCTCTCCGCCCCTCCTCCTTCTTCTGTCATCAACCCCATCAATTCCCTCAGCGTCGATACCGACCCCGTCCGGTCACACGCCGCCGTGTGAAGCCGGAGCACCACCGCCCATTCATCGTCGCTCAAGGTGTACACGCTGGCACAGAGCACATCGGCGTCGGCGGTTACTGAATGGTCGGGATTGACCCACGTGTTTTTGTTCAGTTCGTGCTCGGTGATGAGTTGGAAAGGAGAAACGCTGGGATCGGAGGGGGAGTGGATGATCTGAGACGTTGATTGGAGATCGAAGGGTTGGATTTGGAGGTGGGCGGTGGCGGGGGTGACGAAGGAGAATTCGTTGGTGGTGGCGTTGAAATGGAGCCTGGAGCGGAGGTTGGAATGGGAAATTTGGAGTTTGTGAAGGGCATTTTGGAGAAGCGAAAAGTCCGGTGGTTTTGAGAGGTGGAGGGCCAAAACGGTGATGCCTGTGCCGCCGGGTACCGCCTTACACCAACTGTATTCGGTGCCGCCCACCGGACGGAACTTGGGTTCAGCTGGTTGCTGCGAGTTGGAGCTCTGCTCAGACATAGAGAAGGGGGATGGGGAATGTGTGATTTAGAGAGAGGAAGAGTGCCTGATTTTAGTTTTGGTTTGATGCAAAGAGTACGTAAGCCTTGATTTGTGGATGAAGTTTGAGAGGAAAAATAGTGTTTGGAGTGGCCGATGGAGTACAAAATACTTACTGAATAATACGGACTGCCTGTATACCAGCCAATTAACAGGTATTCAGGTTTATTTATGTTGTAATATTACGCTAGCAAATAATTTAAGAAAGCAATTACTCTAACAATTAATAATGAAATTGCAAGAACTTATCTAGATAGAATTTGAGCGGAGGCATCAATTTCTCGGACAATGTGACTATTAATAAGTATACCTCTAGATTCAATGGCTATCTCCTCTCCAAGTAGGCAAGTACAATAATTAAGCTTTGCCCTTTGTAGAATAGAAATAATTTTACTTTGCCCTTTTATTTATTTCCGTAGAATAAAAATAATAAAACTGTGTATGGAAAAATAATTAAAGAGCATGCATTCAAAGGAATTAAAACTATGCACACTGTTTGCGGTTTGCCATTTGCGATTTTTTTCCATAAAGCCTTGTCTATTTATAAAGTTATCAAAACAACTCCAAACAGTTAAAAAATTATTAGCTCCAATATCATGCAATCACTTTTCCTAAAATAAAAAATCATATCCCACTAATACGTATATGGTTGTACTGATCTCCCATAAATTATGCTAAACCAACAATCCCCCACAATTTCAACAATAAGTTTAAAGGAAAAAGAAACGAATTTCTCAAAAATTATTTATGGTGCAAAGTAACAAGAGAGGGAACAAAATGAATGTGCAAGAAACTGCGACTCCGGATCAGAAATGATAGTGCACAAGCGTAACTACATAGAGAATTAATGGTGAAATTTGAAACTTCTATCAACTTCCTATCTTTATGCAGAACAGAGACAAGATGCTCACACTATAATTTCTTAGCAAGGATGTTAAACCTGTTTTGACAAGTTTTTGGCCGTGCGCCATGTCCCCAACTAATGAGTGCTCTAGAGATACTTGCCTAGTTCTCATAGAGCCCCCTCCCCTCGCCTCCCCTAGGTAATTCCATGAAGTGTGTTCCTACTGTTTCAACACACCACCCTATTGGGCTATGAAAATTATTAAGAGTATATATAATACTCCCTCCGTCCCGAATTATCTGCTGTTTTAGCAAAAAAAAATTGTCCCACAATATCTGTTGTTTCAAGATTTTAATGCATTTTTTCCCTTTGTTTTTCAAGTTTACCCATTTATCCTAATTGTTGATAGTCATTACTCTCATTCATGTCTCTCCTCTTTTTTAAGCATTCTTTTCATATTCCCACCAATAAGGATTCATGCGCAGAAAACAAAAAAGTCAGCACATAAGGATATTTTAGTATTTTTATCACTCATATTGGTATCTGTATGGAACTCTAAAACAACAGTTAATTCGGGACGGAAGGAGTACTAATCAACTTAATCACTGTAACAATGTACTATCCAACACCATATGGAGGACTTAAAATATATAAAATGGATGGTGTCTCCATGCAACCACATATGACTTGTTATTGTCCATTTGAACTTACTTCATGGGATCACCAATCACATAGGTTGAGTTATCATTCTTGATCATGTACAAGGCAAAAGTCTCATCCCCCTCCTTGTGTTGTTCACTACCACATGACTAAGTGGCTTGGTCATCGGATCCGTAAGGTTTAACCCTGACCTCACAAAATATAGGGACATAACCTCATTAGTCAACAACTGTCACACACACAATAGTATATCGTAGGCGTATATGCCTACTCTGTCTGTTATACGTCATATTTATGGCTCTATCAACAGCTGACATACAATCACAATACAAAGACACAGATGAAATTAGTCTTTTGCATAAGGGAATGTCTCCCAAAAGATTTCTGAGTCACTCTGCTTCAGAACATGCCTTTTCTAAGACAATAAACTCCGATTCTATAGTTGATTTAGCGGCCCTAGTCTTTTTAAAGGATTTCCATGAAATTGCTCCACCACAAAACATAAACACATAACCACTAGTCGAATGAATCTCACCTTAATCAGAGATCTAGTTGGCATCAATATAGCCCTCAAGTACAACATGAGTACCACTATAATATAAGATAAGACTCATAGTACCTCTTAGGTACTTCAACTCTCTATAAAGAGCAGTCCATGTTTGGGTTATGTGTGTATCTACTTGGTCTATTCACCACATATATGCAATATCAAGTCTGCTACCATTCATTAAATAATTTAAACTTCTAATTACCTGGACATATTCAGACTGATACACTAGATCCTTTATTTTTCATAAGGTGAACTAACAGGAGTACCATCAAAATGACCATATTTTTCCCCTCAAAATGTTCTTGGGAAATCACATAGCCATCATTTATTTTATTTAACTTTATTCCAGGAATCGCATCAGCCACGCCAAAGTCTTTCACATCAAATTTTGAGGAAAACATATTTTTGGTCCCATATATCACTTTAAGACTAGTACCAAAAATTAATACATCATAAACATATAGACAAATAATCACACCAAATTCGTTACTATCAAATTTAGAATAAATACATTTATCCACGTCGTTAATGGCATAACCACTAGAAATCATAACTTTGTCAAAAAAATTATGTACCATTGTTTAATTGAGATTTTACTAATTTGTAAACTTTATTTTCTTGACCATGTAATATAAAGTCCTCAAGTTAAATGGAGTAGAAAATAAAATTAAAAAAAAAACAGCCGCACTTAATTCATGTCTGTAAAGGTCTTACGCGGAAAAAGACTTGTGACCATATCCACTGTACACACAAAAAAGCAGTCGGCAGATATATACTCCTTCGTTCCTTAATATAGATCGTTCTAGAGAAATATTTTTGTTCCTAAATATAAGTTATTTGAGAATTTTAAGTAAGCATTAATTGCTTAGTTTCTAATATTACTCCAAATAATAAATATAACTTTGGTTCTCTCACTATTTTTTGTCCAATAAATAACACTCTCTTTTTTTAATACAAGGACAATATAGACAATTCTAAAACGACCTATATTAAACAACGGAGGGAGTAACATTTTTAATTACCAATGTTTGGTTCGGTGTATAAGTTAGTGGGATTGTAATTCTTAGAAATTTGATGTATTTGAGATTTTTGTTTGCTTTACAAATGTAATTTATCAACAATTTTTATTTTTTTAGTCAAGAATGCAGCTTATTTATCATATCATATTATATTATATATGAGATCTTATCCAATTTAACTAATTCTTCTCTTAGTTGGTCAATGAGTTAATTTCCAATTAGTCCCTAGTTTATTTTCATGTTCATAACTATACCAATCTTTTTGTATATTTTGTTGTATTATTTCAAAGGTGTACATATATGTATTTAAATATATATATATATACAGGCCGGATCCCAGACATGTTTTGTTATATGTATCCAAATTACACCCAAAACACTGTATTATGTAAAAAATTTAAGTTCCATAAATTTTTTTATTTTTTTTAATTGTTTTAAAAAAAAAGCAAAAAAAAAGTTCGGATTTTGGTCAGGTCCGGGAGTCCGTACCTGATCCGGCCTATATATATATATATATATATATATATATATATATATATATATATATGTATATATATATATAATAATTTTAATACATACAATTTTTTAATTTCATGTTCAATTTATTACTATGATACATACTATAGTATTTATATTTAAATTATTATAATATATCAAATGTAATAGATTATCGATATTAACCCGTGTCTTGCACGGAGTATCAGATCAAAGCTTGAACTCAAACATTCCAAATACAACATCTGAATGCAAATAAACTACAAAATGACAAAGTATTTATTTACCGGATAATAATAATTTATAATATTATAAATTATTTGAAAATATTAATAAATTTATCTTTTATTCAAACTTATCTTATTTTTATATTATGTATATATAAAAATAAATTTATCTTTTATTCAGACTTATTCTTACATTATCTTTTATTTTTACATTATGTATCTTTACATTATCTTTTATTTTTACATTATGCATACATAAAAATAAACTCATCTTTACATTATTTTTTATTTTTACAAATGAACCATAGTCATATGGGTGAGACCCACACTGCCGCCACAGCCTGTAGCGGCAGGCATGTATTAAATTGTTAGGGGAAGTAATGTAATAAGTTAACGGACAAAAAGGATAAGGGACTGCCGCTACAAGCTGTAGCGGCAGGGAAGAATAATTGATCAATCCCAGCATTCCACTGTCCAGATCAACAGTAATCAGCTTGGTTGTACCCGTAGCAAACGTTTATCACATATTAAAACTCATATATATATATATATATATATATATATATATATATATGTATATGTGTGTGTATGTGTGTGTATTTATGAGTTAACCAACTGTATTTTTATATCCTGTTAGCATTAGAGGAAAGACCGCGCACCAAGTTCTCCACTTCCGCCTCGTGATTTGATGATGTTGTCACTGTAAACACGTAAGAGCCTCCATATCTAGCCTTTAACTGCCATAACCCATTACAATGCTATTTCTTAATAGTAAGAAATGTTCAATAGAGTTGCAGCTCAAGTACTTAAAATGGAACGTGTTTGTAATAAATAGTCCCTATATGCATTTTCTACTTTTACAAATCAAATAAGAAATTGCTTAAGGAAACATGTATAGGTAGATCTAGTAGCTCGACTCGTAGTTAATGATCTGTATTCAAGGTAGTTAATTCAGTTTTATTAAGTTATCAATTATTTTGAATGTGATGCAGTTGGTAGCCAAACATTCATTCAGTTGGTTGCCAAACTTTCAGACTAATGTAACCAATTCATACTGCAGATGTGGAGGTAGATTGGTTACCTTGGTATAAAAGTTTAGTTACCAAGATATAAAAGTTTGGTTACCTTTTTTAAGAAGGTTTGGTTATCAACATTACATTACACATTACTCACTTATCTCTCTTGTAAGACCCCAATTTTTATAAATAAAGATGAATTTTCTATAAATATCATTTTTGAATATTATGGAGTTAATTTGATATAATGTTATAGTTGTGGGTAATATTTATAAATTTTGCAAAGTAAGCAAGTTGTTATAAAATATTCGTTTGGTCGGAGAATATTCTTTTTGTCGGGAAATATTCGTACGACGGCATATGTAAGACCCCAATTTTTATAAATAAAGATGAATTTTCCATAAGTATCATTTTTGAATATTATGGAGTTAATTTGATATAATGTTATAGTTGTGGGTAATATTTATAAATTTTGCAAAGTAAGCAAGTTGTTATAAAATATTCGTTTGGTCGGAGAATATTCTTTTTGTCGGGGAATATTCGTACGACGGCACAATCATTGGTGGACCCCACAACGGAATTATTGTCGGATTGAGAAAACGACAGAATTATCTTTCTATAAAAATAACGGCTGAGGTGTTACCGTTAAAACCGTTAAAACTGTTGAACTACTCGGTAGTAAAAGTACAGTAATACGCGTGGTTGCATAGTAGCACACGGTATTGATTATTGATGCTTACGTGAGAAGTCACTCAGCTATACTCAATTATTGCTACAGTAATTGCTGCATCATATCTCTTAAATTATTGTCATAGTATCATCTGTATAATATGTTATATTATTGAGACGTTATGGTAAGTTTGGTTATTTTATGGGGGGCCATATGTCATCATCTAAGAGTCTCTTCGTCAATAGTAATTACCGTCGTCAATAGTAATTACCTTCGTCAATAGTAATTACCGTCGTCAATAGTATTTACCTTGGTCAATAGTAATTACCTTCGTCAATAGTATTTACCTTGGTCAATAGTATTTACCTTGGTCAATAGTAATTACCTTCGTCAATAGTATTTACCTTGGTCAATAGTAATTACTTTCGTCAATAGTAGTTGTCCCTTCAATATTACCAAGAGTCATTTGACCCTTCGTTAAGACCAAGAGTCATTTGACCCTTCGTTAAGACCAAGAGCCACCCTCAGTTTTTCTATAAATAGAGGCCTAGGGCTTCATTATTTTTCACGAATTCATTCAAGCTATAGAGAGAGAAAGTATAGAGAGAATAAGAGAGAGAGAGACTAAAAGTATTCTGCTACATCACTTTTCCAATATCCAGTTCTTTTAAGGTAGGGAATATTATTTCTTTTATATTCATGAAGAGAACTTCTGTTATTCCATTTGTTATTATTCTGTTGGAATAACCAGTATACGCGGTCTACCCTATACTTGGTGACATTCTTCTATTATTCTGTTGGAACATCCTGTCTGTGTGTTTTACACCGGACCTGGTTCCGTTTATTATTCTGTTGGAACATCCTGTCTGTGTGTTTTACACCGGACCTGGTTCCATTATTTATTATTCTGTTGGAATATCCTGTCTGTGTGTTTTACACCGGACCTGGTTCCATTATTTATTATTCTGTCGGAATATCCTGTCTGTGCGTTTACGCCGGACCTGGTTCCATTATTTATTATTCTATTGGAATAACCTGTCTGTGCGGTCTATCGCATGCATGGTGATTTCTTTTGTTATTCCATTCTTTATTGTACTCAGTTGGTTAAGTTTTGACTTCTATACTCCATGAAATTTGTGGAATATCCTTGATAGTTGCGTTTCATCCAGTATCTTTTCAAGAAAATATTCTTCTAAGCATTCTTGAATTTTACTCCACAATGCAGTATCATGTTGACAATTTGGACGTTGTTAATTTCTGGATAAATTAATTCTTGAACTTGTTTTATTGAATTCTTATATCATTGTCATCATCCTCATGTTTATAAAATGTTGAAAGTCATCTGTGGCCTGTAGTGCATAGATGGACTTGGTATGATTATGACCAGGGATTATTCGGTATAATCATGACCGTAATGTTACAAATGATGTGGTAAAAGTCCTCATTGGCCCGTAGTGCATTGATGGACAGTTGTTGGCATGATCATGACCATTAATGAATATACGAATATCCTTGGCCGTAGTGCAGGGGTGATTCGATGATGTGGATTATTTTATTAAGCTGAGTCTCAGCGATCACAGTGTTGAAAAACTTTTTAAATCATAAAAGATAGTAGAGTTTATTTTCTACTTGACTCTTTTAATGGATTGCTTGTTCCGCTACAGTTAAACTTGATGTCTATTATATTTTATCAGTTTAACATTGTTGAAGGCTAATGATAATTTATTCTGCATTATCTTAGTCATAATATTTCTTACTGGGCTAGTTGAGCTCACCCTTTCTTTCACTGTTCTCTTCAGGAAATGAGAACGTAGCTGGGACAAGTCGGGGTACGGAGTGATGGTCCGAATGATAGTATTAGTTAGTAGTCCTCACTATTCTATGTAATGGTGTGTTAATAAATGTAATGAGGACTCCTTTTGAGTATGAATACTCTCTAGAAGATAATATTTGTATTCAAACTCACAGTTTATGTTTTGTCGTATTGTACACGACAGTTGTATTATTAAGTTGTATTTGTATTCTGTACTATGTATCTGACGACCCAAGATGGGTGATGTATACCTAATTTTGGGGGCGTCACAGTTGGTATCAGAGCTTAGGGATATGATCCCTGGCTAAGATGTGAGAATAGAACTAGGAGGGGAGAGACGGGGAATTCCTTCGCTAGTATGACATACCTAAGTTTATTTGCATGGTATTTAATTGGTCGGTCATAATATAAGGATAATATATGACATATCAATTAATTTTTATTTTGTGGCAGTATCTGAAAATGGCATCTGAGAATGTTGAGAATAGCAATGGAGCACAGACGACTGTTGATTCACCACATATCAATAATCAGGATAATGTGCATCAGGAAGGTGTCAATCCTCATGCAAACAACAACACTGACCAAATGATGAATGATCAAATGTTCAGAAGCTTTATGCAATTCATGCAACAACAGGTGAAAGCGGCTCCTGTCCACAACGTAGGTGGAAATACTGGAAACTCTCTGGCGGTCACCGCTAAACAGTTTAAGGAGCTGGGACCACCGGAGTTTAAGGGAGAACCAAAACCACTTGTAGCTGAAACATGGATAAAGTAGATCACCAAGATATTTGATGTCTTGGGTTGCTCCGAGGAGCAAAAGGTTCCCTTTGCCGCCTTTATGTTGCGAGGAGAGGCAGATTACTGGTGGGAATCGATAAAGCGTACTCAACCTGCCGCACTGAAGATGTCTTGGGAGAAGTTCCAAGAGCTGTTTAACGACAAATACTTTCCCGAGAGTATTCGTCACATGAAGGAGGTGGAGTTCATCAAATTGGAGCAGAATAATATGACCGTGTCGCAGTACGAGGCAAAATTTGCGGAGTTATCCCGGTTTGCGTCCCACCTGGTGGATAATGAAGAAAGAATGACGCGGATGTTTTTAAGAGGTTTGAAGCCGGAGATACGTCAACATCTTGTTTCTCATAAACTGTGTTTGTATTCAGATGTTGTAAATAGGGCTCAGTTGGTGGAGCGCGATAACGAGATAACGCAACCAAAAGAGAGCAGCCGGCAAAATGATAATACCAGTGAGAGCAGTCATCGAAGCGGTGACAACAAGCGTGGAGGGAATCAACAGGCCAGAAATGGTAACCACTTCGGTGGTAATCAGGGCCAAAACAATAAGAATGGACATTTCAAGAAGAGGAGATTCAACAATGATGGAAAGACGTCAGCACCAGCACCTGTCGTTAAGGAAGGAGAACGACCACCTATCATATGTTTCAAATGCGGAGGGGAGGGGCACATCAGTCCAAACTGCGCGATGCCGTCCAAAGCATGTTATAATTGTGGAAGAGAAGGTCATTTAGCCCGATTTTGTCGTTTACCGAAGACAAATTCAGCTAGGATGGAGGCACCAAAGGCCGTCCCAGAAAAGTCAAAACCGGTTGTGCAAGGGAGAGCGTTTGTTGTGACCTCCCAGAAGCAAGGAACCCGAATGAGGTCATCACGGGTAAGCTTATCATAAACTCTAACGAAGTCTATACTTTATTTGATACCGGTTCAACCCATTCTTTTATTTCTCCTACTTGCGCTCATCGATTAAATTTGATTCCGGAGAAATTAGACTTTGACTTAGCTGTTGAAACTCCATTGGGAGAAACCTTCATTACATCCACGGTTTATAAGTCTTGTTTGGTTCAAGTTGGTACCCACACATTACCTGTCGATCTTATTTCATTAAAAATACTTGCATTTGACGTGATTCTAGGGATTGATTGGTTAACTACTCATCATGCAAAAATTGATTGTTTTCGTAAGGTTGTTAGCTTTCATATTCCTAATCGACCTATTATGCGAATTCAAGCAACCAAACCATTAAAATCAATCGCTGTCATCTCAAGCCATAAAGCTATTCGTTTATTGAAAAACGGATGTCAAGCTTTCTTAGCTCATGTCACAGATCTAAACAAAAATACGTCAGTTTTGAATGATATTTCTATTGTTAATAAATTCCCTGACGTATTCCCTGAAGAACTTCCTGGCCTACCCCCAGAGCGTGAAATTGAATTTTGTATCGACCTTGAACCCGGTACAAAACCCATTTCCAAAGCCCCATATCGAATGGCTCCTATTGAACTTCAGGAGTTAAAGACCCAACTGCAGGAATTGTTAGACATTGGTTTTATTCGTCCTAGTACTTCTCCTTGGGGTGCTCCTGTTCTGTTCGTGAAGAAGAAAGATGGGAGTATGCGACTTTGTATTGATTATCGGGAGTTGAATCATGTCACCATCAAAAATAGGTACCCATTGCCACGTATTGATGACCTGTTTGACCAGTTGCAAGGAGCACAATTCTTTTCAAAGATCGATCTTCGTTCTGGATATCATCAGCTGAAGGTTAGAACTGAGGATATTCCAAAGACGGCTTTTAGAACTCGGTACGGGCATTATGAATTCCTAGTCATGTCCTTTGGATTGACTAATGCTCCTGCTGCCTTCATGGATATGATGAACCGGGTATTCAAGGAATATTTGGATCACTTTGTGGTCGTCTTTATTGATGACATCCTTATTTATTCCAAAAGCCGTGAAGATCATGAGCAACACTTGAGGCTGGTACTCCAAAAGCTTCGTGAATACAAACTTTATGCCAAGTTGAAGAAATGCGAGTTCTGGCTGGAAGAGGTAGCATTCCTTGGGCACGTAGTATCAAGTCGTGGAATATCGGTTGACCCGGCAAAGATTGAAGCTATTCAAAGCTGGGAGCAACCTAAATCAGTGACCGAGGTACGTAGCTTTCTTGGTTTAGCTGGTTATTATCGGAGATTCGTGGAAGGATTTTCTCGAATCGCTACTCCATTAACTCAGCTGACTCGGAAAGATACAAAGTTTGGTTGGAGCGAAGAATGTGAGCAGAGTTTTCAAGAACTCAAGAGGAGACTCATTTCAGCACCTGTTCTAACAATACCATCTGGCTCGGAGGGATTTGTCATCTACAGTGATGCTTCGAGCAAAGGGTTGGGATGCGTTCTCATGCAACATGGAAAAGTCATAGCCTATGCATCAAGACAACTCAAGGAATATGAGAGGAATTATCCTACTCATGATCTAGAGTTGGCAGCTGTTGTCTTTGCACTTAAAATTTGGAGGCATTACTTGTATGGGGAGAAAGTGGAGATCTTTACGGATCATAAAAGCCTCAAATATTTCTTCACTCAAAAGGAACTCAACATGCGACAACGACGTTGGCTTGAACTGTTGAAAGATTATGATCATACCATTCAATACCATCCTGGAAAAGCGAACGTGGTAGCTGACGCATTGAGTAGAAGATCATATGCGGGTACAAGTGCAATATTAACAACGCAAAGGCCCATTTTGTGTGACTTGCAAAGGATGGAGATAGAGTTAAAGACTCCAGGGACCCATGTGATGATGGCGAATATACGAGTAGAACCGACTTTAATCGATAAAGTTAAAGCTGCTCAAGCTACAGACCTGGAGCTGATGCGTATGAGGAAGAAAGTGCAAGAAGGTGCTATGCCGGAAGCAAGAATCGATGAAGAAGGAATACTTCGAGTCAACTCCAGACTTTGTGTTCCTAACAACCCTGATTTAAAGTATGAAATCATGATGGAGGCGCACAACACACCGTTTGCAATCCATCCTGGAAGTACCAAAATGTATCATGATCTTCGTCATACATTTTGGTGGAGCAATATGAAGAGAGAGATAGCGTTGTTTATCTCAAGGTGTCTAACTTGTCAACGAGTCAAAGCGGAGCATCAAGTACCAAAAGGTCCATTGCAACCACTTGAAATTCCAGAATGGAAGTGGGAGCACATTACCATGGATTTCGTTACCGGTCTTCCTAGGGTTTCTCAAGGTATTGATGCGATTTGGGTCATTGTTGATAGATTGACCAAGTCTGCTCATTTCTTACCGATACGAGAAACTTATACACTTGAACGTCTTGCTCGTATGTACATAAACGAGATTGTAAGACTGCATGGTATGCCAGTATCCATAGTTTCTGATCGAGACCCAAGATTCACTTCACGATTTTGGGTTAGTTTACAAAAAGCTATGGGCACGGAGTTACGATTTAGTTCAGCATATCATCCTCAGACGGACGGACAATCAGAGAGGACTATTCAAACTCTTGAAGATCTATTAAGACTCTGTGTCTTTGACTTCAAGGGAAGTTGGGACAAGTTCTTACCATTGGTGGAGTTTTCCTACAACAACAGTTATCAAGCAAGTATTGGCATGGCTCCATTCGAAGCATTGTATGGAAGAAAATGTCGTTCTCCAGTATGCTGGGATGAGGTGGGCGAAGCAACGTTGTTGGGACCGGAGTTGGTACGTATGACTACAGAAAAGATTCAAACGATCCGACAACGTATAAAAACCTCACAAGATCGACAAAAGAGTTATGCTGATCTTCATCGAAAGGACGTGGAATTTGATGTAGGAGATCATGTGTTCTTACGTGTTGCTCCATGGAAAGGAGTTACGAGATTTGGAAAGAGAGGAAAGCTAAATCCTCGATTCATCGGTCCATTTTTAATCCTCGATCGAGTAGGAACTGTGGCTTATAGACTCGCTTTACCGCCAAGTATGTCTCGTGTTCATAACGTTTTTCACATATCCATGTTACGCAAATATGTGGAAGACCCGAACCACATTATTGAGTTAGAACCGGACGAAATAGCGGAGGATTTGACGTATGAAGAAGTTCCTGTTCAAATCTTGGATAAGAAGGAACATATTCTACGCTCCAAGGTTATACCTCAAGTCAAAGTTTTGTGGAGAAACCACGATGTTGAGGAAATGACTTGGGAGTTAGAATCAGAAATGAAATCAAGGTATCCTTACCTCTTCGACATACCAGGTACGTACCCTAATTTCGAGGGCGAAATTTCATAAGAAGGGGAGGTTGTAAGACCCCAATTTTTATAAATAAAGATGAATTTTCTATAAATATCATTTTTGAATATTATGGAGTTAATTTGATATAATGTTATAGTTGTGGGTAATATTTATAAATTTTGCAAAGTAAGCAAGTTGTTATAAAATATTCGTTTGGTCGGAGAATATTCTTTTTGTCGGGGAATATTCGTACGACGGCACAATCATTGGTGGACCCCACAACGGAATTATTGTCGGATTGAGAAAACGACAGAATTATCTTTCTATAAAAATAACGGCTGAGGTGTTACCGTTAAAACCGTTAAAACTGTTGAACTACTCGGTAGTAAAAGTACAGTAATACGCGTGGTTGCATAGTAGCACACGGTATTGATTATTGATGCTTACGTGAGAAGTCACTCAGCTATACTCAATTATTGCTACAGTAATTGCTGCATCATATCTCTTAAATTATTGTCATAGTATCATCTGTATAATATGTTATATTATTGAGACGTTGTGGTAAGTTTGGTTATTTTATGGGGGGCCATATGTCATCATCTAAGAGTCTCTTCGTCAATAGTAATTACCGTCGTCAATAGTAATTACCGTCGTCAATAGTAATTACCGTCGTCAATAGTATTTACCTTGGTCAATAGTAATTACCTTCGTCAATAGTATTTACCTTGGTCAATAGTATTTACCTTGGTCAATAGTAATTACCTTCGTCAATAGTATTTACCTTGGTCAATAGTAATTACTTTCGTCAATAGTAGTTGTCCCTTCAATATTACCAAGAGTCATTTGACCCTTCGTTAAGACCAAGAGCCACCCTCAGTTTTTCTATAAATAGAGGCCTAGGGCTTCATTATTTTTCACGAATTCATTCAAGCTATAGAGAGAGAAAGTATAGAGAGAATAAGAGAGAGAGAGATAAAAGTATTCTGCTACATCACTTTTCCAATATCCAGTTCTTTTAAGGTAGGGAATATTATTTCTTTTATATTCATGAAGAGAACTTCTGTTATTCCATTTGTTATTATTCTGTTGGAATAACCAGTATACGCGGTCTACCCTATACTTGGTGACATTCTTCTATTATTCTGTTGGAACATCCTGTCTGTGTGTTTTACACCGGACCTGGTTCCGTTTATTATTCTGTTGGAACATCCTGTCTGTGTGTTTTACACCGGACCTGGTTCCGTTTTATTATTATTCTGTTGGAATATCCTGTCTGTGTGTTTTACACCGGACCTGGTTCCATTATTTATTATTCTGTCGGAATATCCTGTCTGTGCGTTTACGCCGGACCTGGTTCCATTATTTATTATTCTATTGGAATAACCTGTCTGTGCGGTCTATCGCATGCATGGTGATTTCTTTTGTTATTCCATTCTTTATTGTACTCAGTTGGTTAAGTTTTGACTTCTATACTCCATGAAATTTGTGGAATATCCTTGATAGTTGCGTTTCATCCAGTATCTTTTCAAGAAAATATTCTTCTAAGCATTCTTGAATTTTACTCCACAATGCAGTATCATGTTGACAATTTGGACGTTGTTAATTCTGGATAAATTAATTCTTGAACTTGTTTTATTGAATTCTTATATCATTGTCATCATCCTCATGTTTATAAAATGTTGAAAGTCATCTGTGGCCTGTAGTGCATAGATGGACTTGGTATGATTATGACCAGGGATTATTCGGTATAATCATGACCGTAATGTTACAAATGATGTGGTAAAAGTCCTCATTGGCCCGTAGTGCATTGATGGACAGTTGTTGGCATGATCATGACCATTAATGAATATACGAATATCCTTGGCCGTAGTGCAGGGGTGATTCGATGATGTGGATTATTTTATTAAGCTGAGTCTCAGCGATCACAGTGTTGAAAAACTTTTTAAATCATAAAAGATAGTAGAGTTTATTTTCTACTTGACTCTTTTAATGGATTGCTTGTTCCGCTACAGTTAAACTTGATGTCTATTATATTTTATCAGTTTAACATTGTTGAAGGCTAATGATAATTTATTCTGCATTATCTTAGTCATAATATTTCTTACTGGGCTAGTTGAGCTCACCCTTTCTTTCACTGTTCTCTTCAGGAAATGAGAACGTAGCTGGGACAAGTCGGGGTACGGAGTGATGGTCCGAATGATAGTATTAGTTAGTAGTCCTCACTATTCTATGTAATGGTGTGTTAATAAATGTAATGAGGACTCCTTTTGAGTATGAATACTCTCTAGAAGATAATATTTGTATTCAAACTCACAGTTTATGTTTTGTCGTATTGTACACGACAGTTGTATTATTAAGTTGTATTTGTATTCTGTACTATGTATCTGACGACTCAAGATGGGTGATGTATACCTAATTTTGGGGGCGTCACAGCATAATCATTGGTGGACCCCACAACGGAATTATTGTTGGATTGAGAAAACGACAGAATTATCTTTCTATAAAAATAATGGCTGAGGTGTTACCGTTAAAACCGTTAAAACTGTTGAACTACTCGGTAGTAAAAGTACAGTAATACGCGTGATTGCATAGTAGCACACGGTATTGATTATTGATGCTTACGTGAGAAGTCACTCAGCTATACTCAATTATTGCTATAGTAATTGCTGCATCATATCTCTTAAATTATTGTCATAGTATCGTCTGTATAATATGTTATATTATTAAATCAATAATTGAGACGTTGTGGTAAGTTTGGTTATTTTATGGGGGGCCATATGTCATCATCTAAGAGTCTCTTCGTCAATAGTAATTACCGTCGTCAATAGTAATTACCGTCGTCAATAGTATTTACCTTGGTCAATAGTAATTACCTTCGTCAATAGTATTTACCTTGGTCAATAGTATTTACCTTGGTCAATAGTAATTACCTTCGTCAATAGTATTTACCTTGGTCAATAGTAATTACTTTCGTCAATAGTAGTTGTCCCTTCAATATTACCAAGAGTCATTTGACCCTTCGTTAAGACCAAGAGCCACCCTCAGTTTTTCTATAAATAGAGGCCTAGGGCTTCATTATTTTTCACGAATTCATTCAAGCTATAGAGAGAGAAAGTATAGAGAGAATAAGAGAGAGAGAATAAAAGTATTCTGCTACATCACTTTTCCAATATCCAGTTCTTTTAAGGTAGGGAATATTATTTCTTTTATATTCATGAAGAGAACTTTTGTTATTCCATTTGTTATTATTCTGTTGGAATAACCAGTATACGCGGTCTACCCTATACTTGGTGACATTCTTCTATTATTCTGTTGGAACATCCTGTCTGTGTGTTTTACACCGGACCTGGTTCCGTTTATTATTCTGTTGGAACATCCTGTCTGTGTGTTTTACACCGGACCTGGTTCCGTTTTAGTATTATTCTGTTGGAATATCCTGTCTGTGTGTTTTACACCGGACCTGGTTCCATTATTTATTATTCTGTCGGAATATCCTGTCTGTGCGTTTACGTCGGACCTGGTTCCATTATTTATTATTCTGTTGGAATAACCTGTCTGTGCGGTCTATCGCATGCATGGTGATTTCTTTTGTTATTCCATTCTTTATTATACTCAGTTGGTTAAGTTTTGACTTCTATACTCCATGAAATTTGTGGAATATCCTTGATAGTTGCGTTTCATCCAGTATCTTTTCAAGAAAATATTCTTCTAAGCATTCTTGAATTTTACTCCACAATGCAGTATCATGTTGACAATTTGGACGTTGTTAATTCCTGGATAAATTAATTCTTGAACTTGTTTTATTGAATTCTTATATCATTGTCATCATCCTCATGTTTATAAAATGTTGAAAGTCATCTGTGGCCTGTAGTGCATAGATGGACTTGGTATGATTATGACCAGGGATTATTCGGTATAATCATGACCGTAATGTTACAAATGATGTGGTAAAAGTCCTCATTGGCCCGTAGTGCATTGATGGACAGTTGTTGGCATGATCATGACCATTAATGAATACACGAATATCCTTGGCCGTAGTGCAGGGGTGATTCGATGATGTGGATTATTTTATTAAGCTGAGTCTCAGCGATCGCAGTGTTGAAAAACCTTTTAAATCATAAAAGATAGTAGAGTTTATTTTCTACTTGACTCTCTTAATGGATTGCTTGTTCCGCTACAGTTAAACTTGATGTCTCTTATATTTTATCAGTTTAACATTATTGAAGGCTAATGATAATTTATTCTGCATTATCTTAGTCATAATATTTCTTACTGGGCTAGTTGAGCTCACCCTTTCTTTCACTGTTCTCTTCAGGAAATGAGAACGTAGCTGGGGCAAGTCGGGGAACGGAGTGATGGTCCGAATGATAGTATTAGTTAGTAGTCCTCACTATTCTATGTAATGGTGTGTTAATAAATGTAATGAGGACTCCTTTTGAGTATGAATACTCTCTAGAAGATAATATTTGTATTCAAACTCACAGTTTATGTTTTGTCGTATGGTACACGACAGTTGTATTAATCAGTTGTATTTGTATTCTGTACTATGTATCTGACGACCCAAGATGGGTGATGTATACCTAATTTTGGGGGCGTCACATCTCTCTCCTATGTAGTGTTCTTATTTTCTTTTGGACATGAAATTGGGTCTCACCGACAAAGGTGAACATGAAATTGGGTGTCACCGACGAAGGGGAAGGGGAAGAGGAAGATGACCGGCAAAGGGAAAGACGAAGATGACGTTGCCAAACTTTGAATATTTGAATTTGAATTTGAATTTATTTTTGTTGTTAGATCCAAGATATTTGAATTTGAATTATTAATTATGCCAGTTATTTCTCCTTGATTTTAGGTTTCCTTATTATTATGAATTGAATCTTATACTAATTCCATAAATTAAGGAATTCTAATTGCACTAATATTATAAATAAATATGAAAAGTGTATTAATTGTGTAAATATTTTATGAGTGCACTAATAGTGTAATTACTTTCTAAATGTTGTATATTATTGTAAAGGACCCTTAAATAATTCCATGTCGTTAATTTCCCATCTTATATTATAGTTATAATAATTAATTATACTCTTTTTTTTCCATTTTTTTTAATTGAGAGTCTTATTATTTCAAAATATTAGATCAACATTTACTATTTATGTGACGCCCCCAAAACAGGTATACAACACCTATTCTGAGTCGTCACTAACATGGTACAGAAACAACTACAACTTTATTAATACAACATAAAAATTGTGAGTGTAAATACAAATATTGTCATCTAGACAATATCCACACTCAAATAAGTCCTCATTACAATTATTGGTACAATACTTTACAAAAAAAATGGTGAGGACTACTAAAACAACTTCCTAGAACCTTCATTCCATACCCTGACTAGTACTTGCTACATTCTCGCCTCCTGAGAAGAAAATGGAACAACAAGGAAAAGGGTGAGCTCAACTAGCCCAGTAAAGACTATTATGACTAAGATAATATACAACAAATTATCGTTAGTCTTCAACAGGAAAAATTTAATAGAATACAATAGACAACAAGTTTTAATTCAATATTTGCAGCGGAAAATAATAATTCATAGAGAAGTTACGTAGAGAATGAAATCTACGATTATCTATGAATTTAAAAGCCCATCATCAACATTTTATCCCTGTAACATCAATCAATAAATATCTTGAATCAAATAGTCATCTTTGCACTACAGGCCAAAGATATCCATCAGTTGGTCATGTTCACCTCAATACCTGTTCATCTTTACACTACGGGCCAAAGATATTCATCAGAAATCATTAATCTTTGCACTACAGGCCAAAGATATTCATTTATATCATCATTTAGGACTGAGAATGATGAAAAATATTTTTAAGAAAACGAATCCAGTGAAACAAAATAATAAATATTAAGGATTCATATTTCAGCTATTCCATGTCTAAAAATAGCTTATCATAGTGAAGTAAAATTCAAGAATGATCAAAACATAGATACAATCAAAGCTAGTATCCAGAATAGATATTTGGACGAAAAGAAAAAAAATTTAGTTTTTGGTGAATAGTAACTCGTGAATAGTAACTCGTGAATAGTAACTCATGAATAGTAACTCGTGAATAGTAACTCATGAATAGTAACCCCGACATGAAAAGTTTTAAATTTGATAAAAATTCAGATCAATACTTCGGCATAATGATATTGAAGAAAATAATATCATTTAAGAAGAAATAACATCCCTTACCTCGGAAAGACGGTACTCCTACCTGGAATACTAGATATAGTGCTGAAGGAAACTTGCACCATAAAGCAACACTCAAAGTATCAAATACTCACAAGGATACGCTCGTTATAGAGAGAGAAATAGAGAGAAACTTGTGTTTCTGGTGTGATTTCAATTCTAACCTAAGCACCCTATTTATAGGAAAATGCTTAGAACACCAAAGCAGAAAATTTAATATAATAATAATATATTTATCAAATTTTTCTTAGCCCACCTCTAGACATCTGATCTCAGCCCATTTATATCACATGTTAGCCCACTTAAATGCCAAAAAATGTTTTTCTTCAAAATAATAAATAAAACTTCCAAAAATCAATTATTTCGGAACTTTAGAACTTCAATAATTCATAATAAATAGCTCTTTTATCAGAAAATTCGAATCTCGCGAGTTTTTATAGGAAATTCAATTCTCTACAACTTTGCAGAAGAAAGTTTTTCCAAATTCTAAACAGAAATTGACCGAAATCCACAAACGGATGATTTTACAGTCAATAATAAATTTTCGGTCAAGAATTGTGTCCACCAACACACAAAACATGTGTTAATCATTTAATGCCACAAAAATACTCTTCCTCCTCATATACTCATATATCCCACATTCATTGTAAAAATGTCACCATCAATATATTATTAAAATAATATATTTAAATAAATTATTTTATCAAAAAAATAAAATATTAATTTTTAACAATTGTCACATTAAAAATTTTCTCCATCTATATCCACATAAAATCAATATTTTCCTCATCATATAAATCAATAATTAATTATACATAAATAATATTACAGAATCACAGTACTAGCAACCAGGCCGTTCCCAGGAAAGAGGGGGCTTTCCAATAAGGATCTCTCCTTACTGGCGCGCAATTAGATGACCAAACCTCTCCTTAGACAGAACTTTCTAGATATTGCCAATAATGTTATCTAATAATATTATTCAGATAATATGAATTATTGCTCCGATAATGAAAAATATTGCGTAGTGACAATTATTGAAACAACAGTAATATAAAATATCAACGCAGCAATTATTGAATCAATAAAATACAATATTGAACAGTAATTACTGTAACAATTATTGAGTAGTGCCTTCTTACGTAAGAATCAATAATTGGTGCAATACCGTGTGCTACGCGTATTACCGTGTTTTAACCACCGGGTATTCCAACAGTATTAACGGTAACAACTACGCCGTTATTTATAAACAACTTATTTTTGTCGTTTTCTTCATCCAATCGTTTTCTGTTATGGGGCCCACACAAGGCTGCGCCGTCGTACGAATATTCCCCGACAACAAGAATATTCCACGACCAAACAAATATTCCCCGACAGCAATGAATATTTTATAACCACTTGCTTATTTAAAATATTTGCGCATTTTACCCATAACTAACCACATTAATCAAATCAACTCTTACTATTTCAGAATAATAAATAGAGGAAATTAAATTTCATTTATTAATAATTTGGGGTCTTACAACCTCCCCTCCTTATGAAATTTCATCCTCGAAATTGACATACGTACCTGGTGTTTTGAAAAGATGAGGATACCTCGCTTTCATTTCCGTTTCCAACTCCCAGGTCATTTCCTCAATAGCATGGTTTCTCCACAAAACTTTAACTTGTGGTATGACCTTCGTGCGTAGGACATGCTCCTTCTTATCCATGTTCTTGACAGGTATCTCCTCGTACGTTAAGTCTTCGGCTATTTCGTCCGGTTCTAACTCAATAACGTGGTTCGGGTCTTTCACATATTTACGAAGCACAGATATATGAAAAATATTATGAACACGAGACATACTTGGAGGTAACGCAAGTCTATAGGCCACATTTTCTACTCGGTCAAGAATCTGAAATGGGCCAATAAATCGTGGATTGAGCTTTCCTCTCTTCCCAAATCTTGTAACTCCTTTCCATGGAGCTACACGTAATAATACATGATCCCCAATGTCAAATTCCACGTCCTTTCGATGAAGATCCACATAACTCTTTTGTTGATCCTGTGCCATTTGTATACGTTGTCGAATCGTTTGGATCTTCTCTGTAGTCATTCGTACCAACTCTGGTCCCAACAACGTTGCTTCTCCCACCTCATCCCAACATACTGGAGAGCGACACTTTCGTCCATACAATGCTTCAAAGGGAGCCACACCTATACTTGCCTGATAACTGTTGTTGTAGGAGAATTCCACCAATGGTAGGTACTTATCCCAACTTCCTTTGAAATCGAGGACACAAAGTCTTAATAGATCTTCAAGAGTTTGAATAGTCCTCTCTGATTGTCCGTCCGTTTGAGGATGGTATGCCGAACTGAACCGTAAATCCGTGCCCATAGCTTTTTGCAAGCTAACCCAAAATCTTGAAGTGAATCTTGGGTCACGATCCGAAACTATGGATACTGGCATGCCATGTAACCTTACAATCTCATTCACGTACATACTAGCAAGACGTTCAAGGGAATAAGTCTCCCGTATCGGCAAGAAATGAGCAGACTTGGTTAATCTATCAACTATAACCCAAATAGCATTTATGCCTTGAGAAACCGTGGGAAGACCCGTAACGAAATCCATGGTAATGTGTTCCCACTTCCATTTCGGAATCTCAAGTGGTTGCAATGGACCCTTTTGTACTTGATGCTCCGCCTTTACACGTTGACAAGTTAAACACCTCGAGATGAACTTTGCAATCTCTCTCTTCATATTGTTCCACCAAAATGTATGTCGAAGATCACGATACATTTTAGTACTTCCAGGATGGATTGCAAATGGTGTATTGTGTGCCTCCATCATGATCTTGTACTTTAAATCAGAATCGTTAGGAACACAAAGTCTGGAGTGGACTCGAAGTATTCATTCTTCATCGATTCTTGCTTCTGAAATAGCACCTTCTTGCACTTTCTTCTTCATTCGCATCAGCTCCGGGTCTGTAGCTTGAGCAACTTTAACTTTATCGATTAAAGTTGGTTCTACGCGTATACTTGACATCATCGCACTCGTTCCTGCATATGATCTTCTACTCAACGCGTCAGCTACCACGTTTGCTTTTCCAGGATGGTATTGAATAGTGTGGTCGTAATCTTTTAACAGCTCGAGCCAACGTCGTTGCCGCATGTTGAGTTCTTTCTGAGTGAAGAAATATTTGAGGCTTTTATGGTCTGAATATATCTCCACTTTCTCCCCATATAGATAGTGTGTAAGACCCCGAATTTTATGAAATAAAAGTATTCAATTTTTCTTATAATTACTATTCAGTAAATGGTTTAATTGATAAATGTTAAAGTTAAGGGTGATATATGAATTTTTTTCAAAATACACAAGTGGTTATAAAATAATCATTGTTGTCGGGGAATATTCGTTTGGTCGTGGAATATTCTTTCTGTCGGGGAATATTCGTACGACGGCGCAGCTATTTGTGGGCCCCATAACGAATAACTGTCGGGTGAAGAAAACGACAAATTTAAGTTTTTACAAATAACGGCGTAGTTGTTACCGTTAACACTGTTGGAATACCCGGTGGTTAAAATACAGTAATACGCGTTATTGCACAGTAGCACACGGTATTGCATAGTATTTTTGAAATTATTGATTCTTATGTAAGAAGGCACTACTCAATAATTGTTACAGTAATTATTGTTCAATATTTTATTTTATTGATTCAATAATTGCTACGTTAAAATTTTATATTATTGTTGTTCAATAATTGTCACGGCACAGTATTTCCCATTATCAGATCAATAATTCATATTATTTGAATAATATTATTAGATAACATTATTGGCAATGACTAGAAAGTTCTGTCTAAGGAGAGGTTTGGTCATCTAATTGCGCGCCAGTAAGAAAAAATTCTTATTGGAAAGCCCCCTCTTTCCTAGGAACGGCCTGGTTGTCATAAATGTGATTCTGTAATATTATTTGTGAATAATTAATTATTGATTCATATGATAAGAAAATATTTATTTTATGTGGATATAAATGAGGGATATATTTTTGTGGTTAAAAAATGAAGGAGTTAATGTTGAGGTTTTTATCAGTATTTTTGTTGGAATTGAGGTATTAAAAATTAGGGTTTTTGAGATATTTTGCGAGGGTTATAATTTTTAATCCGACCGTTGGATCGTGGTAATATTTGGATATGTTATACATATATAAGTTGAGTATATGTCCACAAATTTTGAACCGTTAAAAATGAACGTATGATTTATTATGAATTTTACGAGATGACTGGTTCAGAAATTGTTGAATTTTCGGAGTTTATCATTTTGGTGGAAAATTCTAGAATTGGTGGGCCCCACTTGTGGTTGGTAAAGAAATTTGCTGAATTATATTTCAAATGTGGTGGGTGGGAATAGTAGCAGGTAAAGCCATCAGGTTGCAGGTCAAACCTACCAAAATTTTCCTATAAATAGAGGGCTAAGTTAGAATTGAAAATCACACCAGAAACATAAGCTTTCTCTCTTTCTCTCTCTATATTATGAAGCATATTTTGTGAGTTTTTAGATACTTGGTGAGTTGCTATTCATCAGTGCAAGTTTCCTTCAGCATCATATCCGATATCCAGTCAGAAGTACTGCTCTTTTGAGGTAAGGGATTGTATGGGATTGTGAGGGATAGTAAGGGATAGTAATAGATTTTATTGTGGAATTTTTATCTTTTGTGTCGGGGTTACTATTCACGAGTTACTATTCACGATTTACTATTCATGAGTTACGAATATTACTCTTGAGGTTAAAACAATATGTTAATCATATTATTTTTATCATCATATATAACATTTTTATAACCCTGATGTTGAAATTCTCTTTCACTGGAGTGTAAAGATGGATAGATTATTGGTATGATCATGACTAGGGTTCTCTTTGGCCTGTAGTGCAAAGTTGAATTGTGACTGGTATGATCATGACCATTGAATTTATAATTGAATATCTTAAGCTTAAGTGCAATGGTGAATTGATCAACATGGTTATAATTATTGTTTATATAAATTCTGAAATGATTATATATTTCTTTGAGATATGAATATATTTGGCCTGTAGTGCAAATATGAATTGTTGATGAATATCTTTGGCATGTAGTGCAAAGATGGCCTGTTGATGAATATCTTTGACCTGTAGTGCAAAGATGAACTGTTGTTGAATATCTTTGGCCTGTAGTGCAAAGATGGTTTGTTGATGAATATCTTTGGCCCGTAGTGCAAAGATGGATTTGTTAGTATGATTATAAACAGGAACTGCGATTTGGTATAACCATGATCTTTGATGTTTCAGGTAAAGACAGGTGATGAAAATATTCTTCGTCTTGGGTGCGAAGAAAAATTTATAGTCACAATTATGATTATGAGTTATTCATATGATTGTGGAAAGGAACTATTGAGTGATGTTACATGGATAAAACATTGTTGGTGGATTTTTAACATGGAAGAGATAATGGACTTTATGGTCTATTTGACTCTTCTAATGGATTGCATGTTCCGCTGCAACTATGGTTGAAATTTTTATCATTTACCATATGTTCTAAATCTCTGATTTATTATTGATGAAGGCTATTGATAATTTAATTATCTTTAGTCATGATATTCTTTACTGAGCTAGTTGTGCTCACCCTTTTGCTTCACATTTCCTTTCAGGTAATAAGAGTGTAGCTAGGTCGAGTGGGGGTAACAAGGGAATAGAACGTTGGTCATCATTTAGTAGTTATATTTGGTGAATCATCTAGGGTGAAGCGAACCCAACGTTGGAAGGGTGTTTTGTTACTATCATACAAGATGTCTAATGACATACAACCTCGTGTCATCATAAGACAGGGTTGTGCTCATTCACTTGCCGAGTATATCTACAAGCACTACCTATATAATCTTGGTGTTTGTTTAAAGTATAATTCTCAGTTAGATACAGTGGAGATAATGATAAGTCAAGAGAAGACTCACCATTGGGAAGAATATGATAGTAATCTTCTCGTTTTTCTTTGGGGTCTATTGGGTCAACCAAGGATAATTCTGTGGCCATATGATATCTATCATAACCTAGACGCGTGGCCTCCCATGTACGAAGGTTTCCTTGAGCACTTCCCAAAGATTCTAATTTCTAAAACAGTTTTTGACTATACCTTTATGTAAGGTGTTATTGTGATGTGATGTCCACGATTAGAACATGAGTCACATTTGGTATATATTTGTATCCAAACTCACAGCATATGTGTTGTTGTATTTTGCACGACAATTGTTGTAATAAAGTTGTAGTTATTTTCTGTACCATGTATTTGGCGACTCAGAATAGGTTGGATTGAATGGACCTATTTTGGGGTTGTCACATAGTGCCTCCAGATCTTTAGCGCGAAAAAGACTGCTGCCAACTCTAGATCATGAGTAGGATAATTCCTCTCATATTCTTTAAGTTGTCGCGAGGCATAGGCTATGACTTTCCCACGTTGCATGAGAACACATCCTAACCCTTTACCTGAAGCATCGCTGTAGATAACAAATCCATCCGAACCAGATGGTATTGTCAGAACAGGTGCCGAAATGAGTCTCCTCTTAAGCTCTTGGAAACTCTTCTCGCATTCTTCGCTCCATACGAATTTGATATCCTTCCGAGTCAGCTGAGTTAACGGGGTAGCGATTCGAGAAATTCTACGAATCTCCGATAATAACCAGCTAAGCCTAGAAAACTACGTACATTGGTCACCCTCTTCGGTTGCTCCCATCTTTGTATTGCTTCAATCTTCGCTGGGTCCACAGATACTCCATGTTTTGACACCACGTGCCCTAGGAATGCTACTTCCTCAAGCCAGAACTCGCATTTCTTCAACTTAGCATATAACTTATTTTCACGCAGCCTTTGGATTACCAGCTTCAAATGGTGCTCATGATCTTCACAGCTTTTAGAATATATGAGGATGTCATCAATAAAGACAACAACGAACTGATCCAAATAATCCTTGAATACTCGGTTCATCATATCCATGAAAGCCGCAGGAGCATTAGTCAATCCAAAAGACATGACTAAGAATTCATAATGCCCATACCGAGTTCTAAAGGCAGTCTTCGGAATATCCTCAGTTTTAACCTTCAGCTGATGATATCCAGAACGAAGATCGATTTTTGAAAAGAATTGTGCTCCTTGTAACTGGTCAAACAGGTCATCAATACGAGGTAGCGGATACCTATTCTTGATGGTGACATGGTTTAATTCCCGATAATCGATGCAAAGTCGCATACTCCCGTCTTTCTTCTTTACAAATAAAACAGGAGCACCCCAAGGAGATGCACTAGGACGAATGAAACCGATGTCCAACAACTCTTGTAGTTGGACTTTTAACTCCTGAAGTTCAATAGAAGCCATTCGATATGGGGTTTTAGAAATGGGCTTTGTACCAGGTTCAAGATCAATAAAGAATTCAACTTCACGTTCCGGGGGTATACCGGGAAGTTCTTCAGGAAATACGTCAGGAAAGTTACTAACAACAGGAATATTATTCAAATTTGACGTGTCTTTATTCAAATCCATAACATGGGCTAAGAAAGCTTGACATCCGTTTTTCAATAAACGAATGGCTTTATGACTTGATATGACAGTGATTGATTTTAATGGCTTGGTTGCTTGAATTCGAACAACAGGTTGATTAGGAATATGAAAACTAATCACCTTACGAAAACAATCAATTTTGGCATGATGAGTAGTTAACCAATCAATTCCTAAAATCACGTCAAATGCAAGTATCTTTAAAGAGATAAGGTCAACAGGTAAGGTGATGGTGCCAACTTGGATCAAACAAGATTTATAAACAGTGGATGTGATGAAAGTTTCCCCTAACGGAGTCTCCACAGATAAATCAAAGTCTAATTTCTCCGGAGTCAAGTTTAAACGTTGAGCACAAGTAGGAGAAATAAATGAATGGGTAGCACCGGTATCTAGTAAGATATAAACTTCACATGAATTTATGATTAGCTTACCCGTGATCACCTCGTTTGGGTTCCTCGCATGTTGACCAGTCACGACAAACGCTCTTCCAGGAACCGTTGACTTTGACTTTTCTGGGGCAGCCTTTTGAGTCACCGTCCCCGCTGAACTTGGTTTCGCTATCGTACAATCTCGAGCGATATGTCCTTCCTTTCCACAATTATAGCATACCTTGAACTGTTGTGGACAGTTTGGGCTGATATGTCCCTCTTTTCCACATTTATAGCATATGACCGGTGGTCGTTCTCCTCCCTTGAAACCAGTTGCTGCCGGTGCTGACGTCTTCGTATTATCATTGTTGAATCTCCTCTTTCTAAAATCTCCTCCCGACTCGCTTCTTCTATTTTCATAACCACGATTACCACCAGAGTGGTTGCCGTTCTTGTCTGTACTTTTCTTTCTCCGCTGGTTATCATTGTTCTGATGACTGTTGTCACCGATATGATCCTGGTTGTGGTCCCTCGGTTGACCGTACTCGTTATCTCGCTCCAACAATTGAGCCCTGTTGACAACATCTGAATAGAGAGAAAATTTATGAGAAATGAGATATTGACGTATGCCGGGTTTCAAACCTCTCAGAAACATCCGCGTCATACGTTCCTCATTCTCCACCAAATGAGGTGCAAACCTGGACAACTCCACAAACTTTGCCTCGTACTGGGACACCGTCATGTTATTCTGCTCCAGTCTAATAAACTCTACCTCCTTCATATGACGAATACTTTCAGGAAAGTACTTGTCATTGAATAGCTTCTGAAATATCTCCCAAGACATGCTGAGTGCAGCTGGATGGGTACGCTTCACAGATTCCCACCAGTAGTCTGCCTCGCCACGGAACATAAAGGTGGCAAATGGAACCTTCTGTTCCTCCGTGCATCCCAAGACATCAAATATCTTGGTAATTTGCTTGAACCATGTCTCCGCCTTAATCGGATCCGGCTTTCCCCAGAATTCTGGTGGTCCCAACTCTTTGAACTGCTTGGCTGTGACCAGCTGTGCGTTGTTTCTTCCTATATTTTGAACAGGAATCTCCTTCGTATGGTTTTGCATGAATCGCAAAAAGCTTCTAAACATCTCATCGTTCACCGTCTGCTCAGTGGTGTTGTTCACAGGAGGAACATTGCCAGCCTGTTGCACGTTCTCCTCGTTGGTGAGTACATGTGTCTCCACGGTTTCATTTACTCCACTGTTAACATTCTCAGTCGACATTCTCAAATACTGCCATAAAACAAGGGTTAATTTAACAAATTAACAAATCACATAATATCCCTATATTATGACCAACCAACAAATAAGCTTAGGTAGGACACACTAGCGAAGGATTTACTCGTCTCTCCCCTCCTAGTTCTATTCCCCGATCTCCGCCAGAGATCATATCCCTAAGCTCTGATACCAACTGTGACGCCCCCAAAACAGGTATACAACACCTATTCTGAGTCGTCAATAACATGGTACAGAAACAACTACAACTTTATTAATACGACATAAAAACTGTGAGTGTAAATACAAATATTGTCATCTAGACAATATCCACACTCAAATAAGTCTTCATTACAATTATTGGTACAATACTTTACAAAAAAAATGGTGAGGACTACTAAAACAACTTCCTAGAACCTTCATTCCATACCCCGACTAGTACTTGCTACATTCTCGCCTCCTGAGAAGAAAATGGAACAACAAGGAAAAGGGTGAGCTCAACTAGCCCAGTAAAGACTATTATGACTAAGATAATATACAACAAATTATCGTTAGTCTTCAACAGGAAAAATTTAATAGAATACAATAGACAACAAGTTTTAATTCAATATTCGCAGCGGAAAATAATAATTCATAGAGAAGTTACGTAGAGAATGAAATCTACGATTATCTATGAATTTAAAAGCCCATCATCAACATTTTATCCCTGTAACATCAATCAATAAATATCTTGAATCAAATAGTCATCTTTGCACTACAGGCCAAAGATATCCATCAGTTGGTCATGTTCACCTCAACACCTGTTCATCTTTGCACTACGGGCCAAAGATATTCATCAGAAATCATTAATCTTTGCACTACAGGCCAAAGATATTCATTTATATCATCATTTAGGACTGAGGATGATGAAAAATATTTTTAAGAAAACGAATCCAGTGAAACAAAATAATAAATATTAAGGATTCGTATTTCAGCTATTCCATGTCCAAAAATACCTTATCATAGTGAAGTAAAATTCAAGAATGATCAAAACATGGATACAATCAAAGCTAGTATCCAGAATAGATATTTGGACGAAAAGAAAAAAAAATTATTTTTTTGGTGAATAGTAACTCGTGAATAGTAACTCGTGAATAGTAACTCGTGAATAGTAACTCCGACATGAAAAGTTTCAAATTTGATAAAAATTCAGATCAATACTTCGGCATAATGATATTGAAGAAAATAATATCATTTAAGAAGAAATAACATCCCTTACCTCGGAAAGACGGTACTCCTGACTGGAATACTAGATATAGTGCTGAAGGAAACTTGCACCGTAAAGCAACACTCAAAGTATCAAATACTCACAAGAATACGCTCGTTATAGAGAGAGAAATAGAGAGAAACTTGTGTTTCTGGTGTGATTTCAATTCTAACCTAAGCACCCTATTTATAGGAAAATGCTTAGAACACCAAAGCAGAAAATTTAATATAATAATAATATATTTATCAAATTTTTCTTAGCCCACCTCTAGACATCTGATCTCAGCCCATTTATATCACATGTTAGCCCACTTAAATGCCAAAAAACGTTTTTCTTCAAAATAATAAATAAAACTTCCAAAAATCAATTATTTCGGAACTTTAGAACTTCAATAATTCATAATAAATAGCTCTTTTATCAGAAAATTCGAATCTCGCGAGTTTTTATAGGAAATTCAATTCTCTACAACTTTGCAGAAGAAAGTTTTTCCAAATTCTAAACAGAAATTGACCGAAATCCACAAACGGACGATTTTACAGTCAATAATAAATTTTCGGTCAAGAATTGTGTCCACCAACACACAAAACATGTGTTAATCATTTAATGCCACAAAAATACTCTTCCTCCTCATATACTCATATATCCCACATTCATTGTAAAAATGTCACCATCAATATATTATTAAAATAATATATTTAAATGAATTATTTTATCAAAAAAAAATAAAATATTAATTTTCAACAATTGTCACATTAAAAATTTTCTCCATCTATATCCACATAAAATCAATATTTTTCTCATCATATAAATCAATAATTAATTATACATAAATAATATTACAGAATTACAGTACTAGCAACCAGGCCATTCCCAGGAAAGAGGGGGCTTTCCAATAAGGATCTCTCCTTACTGGCGCGCAATTAGATGACCAAACCTCTCCTTAGACAGAACTTTCTAGACATTGCCAATAATGTTATCTAATAATATTATTCAGATAATATGAATTATTGCTCCGATAATGAAAAATACTGCGTAGTGACAATTATTGAAACAACAGTAATATAAAATATCAACGCAGCAATTATTGAATCAATAAAATACAATATTGAACAGTAATTACTGTAACAATTATTGAGTAGTGCCTTCTTACGTAAGAATCAATAATTGGTGCAATACCGTGTGCTACGCGTATTACCGTGTTTTAACCACCGGGTATTCCAACAGTATTAACGGTAACAACTACGCCGTTATTTATAAACAACTTATTTTTGTCGTTTTCTTCATCCAATCGTTTTCTGTTATGGGGCCCACACAAGGTTGCGCCGTCGTACGAATATTCCCCGACAACAAGAATATTCCACGACCAAACAAATATTCTCCGACAACAATGAATATTTTATAACCACTTGCTTATTTAAAATATTTGCGCATTTTACCCATAACTAACCACATTAATCAAATCAACTCTTACTATTTCAGAATAATAAATAGAGGAAATTAAATTTCATTTATTAATAATTTGGGGTCTTACAATTTAAAGATTAATTTGAAATATTTCTATATTTAAAATTGATATAAAGCAGTTAATATTTATCAATTCAATTATAAGTATTATAAATGATCTAAAAAGATTACTAATTATGAGTTTTATTGTTTTCAAAACTCAAATAAGATCTGGCAATGCATGTTAAATTTAAAAATTAACTTTCAAAAAATCAATATTTAATCCATATTTGAAATAAAAGAATATGTTTTGAATATTAAGGCAAATGTAGCGAAAAAAAAAATAATTAATTAAATTATCATTTAAATGTCATAAAAATATCAATATTTAAAACAGTTCACAAAATAAATACTCTTGTTTTTTTAAAGCACCGAAAGAATGCAAGACAAATACAAAGGTTTTTTTTTTCCTGCCGTAATGGCGGATCGACTTTCCCTCCAAAGACCCCAAGTTTGCACTTGCACCGTCTTCTCTTGACGGAAGTTTTGTACACTTATAATATATATATATATATATATATATATATATAGGAGTCCGGATATTAAGTTCACCCCTTATCTAACTCACCCGACTCACCCCCTTTAGCGACGGACCCGACGACGGTTCGATCATACAACCGTCGTTTATACTTTTAGCGACGTCTATATATAATTGTTCTTTCGGTTCAATTATAATGTCCAATATAAGGAGAGATTGTTAGTTTCTTCTTCCTTTACTGGGTGCTTGTCAAAGTAGTATATACAATAAAAAGAATGAAAGAGATGATCACTTAAAATGTACTAGCTAACAGGAAAGGGTCTTCTTTTCCTTCTTTTAAAACTAACAATCTTGATTGTTTCATTCGAATCTAACAACAGAATTATGAGTAGAACAAGATTTGCACCATCTAGCTATTTGTGAAAACCAAAGCATGTTTTGTACATTCTATTTCTGTCCGCTACATGGATTCATAATCTTATACTAAGAGATTACAGACAGAAATACCTACCTAATTAAGCACTTGGTAGGAGTAATGGTACAATATATCTAAAGGAACTCCTCAACCAAGTTACCAAAATCAAAATTCCCATTGCAGCATTCCACAGCACTTACCACCTCTTGAAATGCAGCCACAGTGCAAGGAACCACCAGTCCATTCATTTGCTTGAACCCAAACTCATTGTAGGCCTTCTCTAGCAACATCTTGAACAGAGGATGCGAGAGGTAGCCCGTGGGAACCACGAACCTTTGTCGATCCTCCCCTACGTACACAGCAACAAATCCGGTAGGGGTAGCAGAGGTAGAGGACTCTAAATCTTCACCATCCCTAAGCAAACTATGGTATTGTGATGGCTCACAATCAACCTTCTTAATACTCTTGACCTTCTTGGCTAGTTTCTTTACAGAGTAAAATTTCTTCCCCAACATTTTCGATCTCTAACTTGTTGGAATGGAAGTTTCTTAGACTACTGCAATATTGAGAGAGAGAGAGAGAGGGTGGATTTGGAGAATACTTAATGGGAGGAAATGTCACAAAGACGGCAGGCAGTCTTTTTGACTTTTAAATAACTTTAGAACCTATGATCGATATATTGTTTTACTTTTTTGACAGTTTGATGTCTCAAGGTGTATTGTCTTCATCTACTTACTTTGACTTATTAACAGTTGAGAGCAATTAGAGATGGATCAAACTGTAATGTATAACCACTTAGAAACACCTATAACATAAATATAGGATTGGACAAACCACTTGGCGCTTTTAAATTATTAATACAAGGAATTGGCCCTTGTACTCCAATCATGCAAGAGGTGCTATATAAGACTAATAGTATTCATTATTGGATATATGGCCAATATACAAACCTCTCTCTCTCTCTCTCTCTCCCTCTCTCTCTTCAATATATATGTATTAGCTTATCTATTTATATAGTGCAGGCCAAAATTGGAAAAACTAGATTATGTGTAAAGAAGGACATATTCCACTGTACGTAGCTAGTTAAGGATTCCTTAATGTCTATAGATCAAACAAAACCAGATTAGTTGAGGACAAAATTAAAAAGAGATGGAAATCATATTCTAACCACCATGAATTACGTACAACACTACTCTTATCATTAAGAGTAAGAATCATTTATCATATTTAACTTTTGAGAATGTAGTCATCCGATTCTTACTTATATAACCATTCCATAATTGAATCAACTACCATATTATTAAAGCTTTTAACTTTTCTCAAACAAGAGGGAATCCTCAATTTTGTTTAGAGAAGGAAAGAAGATCGAGTTTGGTGTAGGGCTAACAATGGTGGGCACCATGAAGAAAGTTGGTGGGTTATGAAATAATATACTACTAATTATCAAGTTGTCTATGGGTTTTATATATATAAAAAAAATTAAATAGTCAAACTACCAACTTTAGATTTGAGAGGCATGCCCATACAAAACGTGCGTGGAGTAAAGAGTAGAAGTGGGCACAATTAGAAGATTGGAATGGGGCGACACATGTGCAAATTGGAGAGAGTGAGAGAAAGTAATATAAAGACTATGCATAAATATAGAGGGGGAATGAAAAGGAATAGTTGACATGCATGACAAAAGGACATGGCTTTTCGAGTGAACGTGGTTTCCGCTTTGCTTGACCATTTCTTTAGTCATAAAATAAATAAATACCCTCGCATTTAAGGAATTTGCTAAAGGCATCGAATATTGTAAGTACTAAAAGTTTTGGCAAGACGAGGAATGTCTTTGTGTCTCATCTTTATTTGGATTTAAGTATGTTTCCTAGCTAATTTCAATCAAATTTTTATATTTACTAGTATTAAGTTATAGGATTACAAACCATAATTTCATTGATTAGCAGCCGGGGGAGGGGAGGGGGGGGGGGCAGTGGCAAAACCAGAACATTTATGAAGGGGGTCAAAATACATCAATAAATAAATTATTTATTAACGTTTGGAGTGATTCTTTCAAATTTATTTTGCCTAATTATTTATTAGCTACTTTTATAGATAAATTATAAATTATAATATTATATATTCAAAACCTTATATTGCGGTTCATGAGATTAATTAACTTGAAAGAATGCATTCCAACAAAAAAAAAAAAATAGAAGACACTTAATAATCTTGATAGGATAGAACTATGATGAACTTATGGCCACTATAGTAGGATTCAATAAAAATTGTTTTATTTCTTTAACTTTTTATTTTTAATTAGTTTACAGAGAAAATTGTTACCACTTTTTTTTGCCTCACTTTGATGATAAAGTAAAAATAAAAAAAAAACAAAGGAGAAAAGAAAATACATAAAAAAAAAAGGAAAAGAAAAACAAATAACACTCAAAAATTGCAATGTTGGGGGCAATTCCGCCCATGGGGGGTTCACATTGTGCAGGGGGAGGGGGTTCACATTTGTATGCACAAGAACAACCAGAATTGAGTAGGGCAAGGCTTTCATGGTCAAAAAAGGGCTACAGAATTAACGCCACTGTCAAGTCACCAATTGGCATTCATAATCATACCAAATACTCCTCCTTCCTATCCTACTCGTACGTTTTCAATTCCTATACTACTATTATCATAACACTCGGCAACACAATACAAGTTTAACCAAATTTAGACCCCCTTACAGTTGAATTTTTTTATATAATAATGAAGGGTTGGCAGTGGCTAAATAAAATATTAATTTTACTGAATTAATAAATAAAAAATAGATTGGGCAAAAAAGATTAACATGTAAAACGAAACGAGAGAGACAGAAGCAGTGAAATGAAACGGATGAGAATTCTTTACAGTTCACCTTGATTCTCGATTTTTCCACTCTTTACATTTTCTCATCATCCATGCCATTACTAATATGCCTTCAATTTTACTTAAGCTACTTAATTCTGTTAAAATCATCTCAAATTATTCAAACTACGAAGTGGGTGTTTGGTCTAGTGGTATGATTTTAGCTTCTGCTCACTATTTATCATTTTCACTTTCTAATTTTGTTTTCATGAATTCCTAACAAAGCAAATATATATATATATATATATATATATATATATATATATATATATATATACGGTCTGATATTAAACTTAACCTTTATCTAACATATCTTGCATATCCCCTTTAATGACAGCCCGGGCGACAAGTCGATCGGTCGCTATAGGTTCGGTCCGTCGTTATATGTTGTCCGTCGTTAAAAACTAAGACGACAATTTTATATATAGCGACGAACCTAATCGTCGTCCGGTCCGTCGCTAAAGAGGGGTATGTAAGGTATATTAGATAATGGTAAGTTTAAGATCCGGACCGTGTATATATATATATATATATATATATATATATATATATATATATATATATATATATATATATATATAAAGGGATTTCATCCGTGGCAACCGGTTGCCTTAAGTACTATTCAACAATCGAGTTGATAACCGTTAATATGTACAATGTAAGGCTGTGATTAATTTTAAAAAAAAAATCCTACTGTAGCGGCAGTCATTTAATTTCAAAATTACTTCTAAGTTACTGAACTGCCCCTCCTTTATATACTTGCTAAGTTCGGTAACTTAGCAGCAATTTTAAAATTAAATGACTGCCGCTACAACCTGTAGCGGCAGGGACTTTTTTAAAATTAATCACAGCCTTACATTGTACAAATAACGGTTATCAACTCAATTGCTGAGCAGTATTTAAGGCAACCGGTTGTCACGGATGAAATCTCATATATATATATATATATATATATATATATATATATATGGTTTTAATCCGTGATAAACGATTGCTATGGGCACTGTTCAGCAACAAAGTTGATTACCGTTGATCTGAACAATAGAAGGCTAGAATTGGTCAATTATTCCCCCTGTCGCTACAGCTTGTAGCGGCAGTCCCTTACCATTTTTGTTTGTTAACTTATTACATTACTGCCCCTAATAATTTAGATTTGCCTGCCTTTAGATTTGCCTGCCGCTACAAGCTATGGCGACAGTGTGGGTCTCACCCATATAGCTATGGTTCATTTGATAAAGTATACATGATGTAAAAATAAAAGATAATGTAAAGATGAGTTTATTTGTATGTATACATAATGTAAAAATAAAAGATAATGTAAAGATAAGTCTGAATAAAAGATAAATTTATTTTTATGTATACATAATGTAAAAATAAGATAAGTTTGAATAAAAGATAAATTTATTTTATTATAAAAGATAAATTTATTTTATTATACTCATGTATTCAAACTTATCTTATTTTTATATTATGTATACATGGGTACACTGTGACGCCCCCAAAATTAGGTATACATCACCCATCTTGGGTCGTCAGATACATAGTACAGAATACAAATACAACTGATTAATACATCTGTCGTGTACAATACGACAAAACATAAACTGTGAGTTTGAATACAAATATTATCTTCTAGAGAGTATTCATACTCAAAAGGAGTCCCCATTACATTTATTAACACACCATTACATAGAATAGTGAGGACTACTAACTAATACTATCATTCGGACCATCACTCCGTACCCCGACTTGTCCCAGCTACGTTCTCATTTCCTGAAGAGAACAGTGAAAGAAAGGGTGAGCTCAACTAGCCCAGTAAGAAATATTATGACTAAGATAATGCAGAATAAATTATCATTAGCCTGCAACAATGTTAAACTGATAAAATATAATAGACATCAAGTTTAACTGTAGCGGAACAAGCAATCCATTAAAAGAGTCAAGTAGAAAATAAACTCTACTATCTTTTATGATTTAAAAAGTTTTTCAACACTGTAATCGCTGAGACTCAGCTTAATAAAATAATCCACATCATCAAATCACCCCTGCACTACGGCCAAGGATATTCGTGTATTCATTAATGGTCATGATCATGCCAACAACTGTCCATCAATGCGCTACGGGCCAATGAGGACTTTTACCACATCATTTGTAACATTACGGTCATGATTATACCGAATAATCCCTGGTCATAATCATACCAAGTCCATCTATGCACTACAGGCCACAGATGACTTTCAACATTTTATAAACATGAGGATGATGACAATGATATAAGAATTCAATAAAACAAGTTCAAGAATTAATTTATCCAGAAATTAACAATGTCCAAATTGTCAACATGATACTGCATTGTGGAGTAAAATTCAAGAATGCTTAGAAGAATATTTTCTTGAAAAGATACTGGATGAAACACAACTATCAAGGATATTCCACAAATTTCATGGAGTATAGAAGTCAAAACTTAACCAACTGAGTACAATAAAGAATGGAATAACAAAAGAAATCACCATGCATGCGATAGACCGCACAGACAGGTTATTCCAATAGAATAATAAATAATGGAACCAGGTCCGGCGTAAACGCACAGACAGGATATTCCGACAGAATAATAAATAATGGAACCAGGTCCGGTGTAAAACACACAGACAGGATATTCCAACAGAATAATAATAAAACGGAACCAGGTCCGGTGTAAAACACACAGACAGGATGTTCCAACAGAATAATAAACGGAACCAGGTCCGGTGTAAAACACACAGACAGGATGTTCCAACAGAATAATAGAAGAATGTCACCAAGTATAGGGTAGACCGCGTATACTGGTTATTCCAACAGAATAATAACAAATGGAATAACAGAAGTTCTCTTCATGAATATAAAAGAAATAATATTCCCTACCTTAAAAGAACTGGATATTGGAAAAGTGATGTAGCAGAATACTTTTATTCTCTCTATACTTTCTCTCTCTATAGCTTGAATGAATTCGTGAAAAATAATGAAGCCCTAGGCCTCTATTTATAGAAAAACTGAGGGTGGCTCTTGGTCTTAACGAAGGGTCAAATGACTCTTGGTCTTAACGAAGGGTCAAATGACTCTTGGTAATATTGAAGGGACAACTACTATTGACGAAAGTAATTACTATTGACCAAGGTAAATACTATTGACGAAGGTAATTACTATTGACCAAGGTAAATACTATTGACGAAGGTAATTACTATTGACCAAGGTAAATACTATTGACGAAGGTAATTACTATTGACCAAGGTAAATACTATTGACGAAGGTAATTACTATTGACGACGGTAATTACTATTGACGAAGATAATTACTATTGACGAAGAGACTCTTAGATGATGACATATGGCCCCCCATAAAATAACCAAACTTACCACAACGTCTCAATTATTGATTTAATAATATAACATATTATACAGATGATACTATGACAATAATTTAAGAGATATGATGCAGCAATTACTGTAGCAATAATTGAGTATAGCTGAGTGACTTCTCACGTAAGCATCAATAATCAATACCGTGTGCTACTATGCAACCACGCGTATTACTGTACTTTTACTACCAAGTAGTTCAACAGTTTTAACGATTTTAACGTAATACCTCAGCTGTTATTTTTATAGAAAGATAATTTTGTCGTTTTTTCAATCCGACAATAATTTCATTGTGGGGTCCACCAATGATTGTGCCGTCGTACGAATATTCCCCGACAAAAAGAATATTCCCCGACCAAACGAATATTTTATAACAACTTGCTTACTTTGTAAAATTTATAAATATTACCCACAACTATAACATTATATCAAATTAACTCCATAATATTCAAAAATGATATTTATAGAAAATTCATCTTTATTTATAAAAATTGGGGTCTTACATACACCCTCTATCCCAAAAATAAGATAAGTTTGAATTATAAAATTTATATAAATTATTTTTAGATTTAATATTCTTGTAATTTATTTTTAATTTTTAAAAATATAAATTTATGATTTAATTAATATTTTCAAATAATTTATAATTTTCATAATATTATAAATTATTTGAAAATATTAATAAATTTATCTTTTATAATAAAATAAATTTATCTTTTATTCAAACTTATTTTATTTTTACATTATGTACACATAAAAATAAATTTATCTTTTATTCAGACTTATCTTTACATTATCTTTTATTTTTAAATTATATATCTTTACATTATCTTTTATTTTTACATAATGTATATATAAAAATAAACTCATCTTTACATTACCTTTTATTTTTACATCATGTATGCTTTATCAAATGAATCATAGCCATATATAGGTGAGACCCACACTGCCGCCACAGCTTGTAGCGGCAGGCAAGTCTAAATTGTTAGGGGCAGTAATGTAATAAGCTAACGGACAAAAAGGGTAAGGGACTGCCGCTACAAGCTGTAACGGTATGGGGAATAATTGGTCAATCTCAGCCTTCCATTGTCCAGATCAATGGTAATCAACTTAGTTGTTGAACAGTGCCCATAACAAACGTTTGTCACGGATTAAAACTCATATATATATATATATATATATATATATATATATATATATATACGGTCCGTCTCTAAAGCGAACCTTAAAGAGCGAACCAAAGACGAACCGTCGTCTTTGGTGTCTATGGCGACGGTTCGATCCGTCGCCATAGCCATGTAGTCTTTGGCGACGGGTCGAACCGTCGCCATAGACACCAAAGACGACGGTTCGTCTTTGGTTCGTTTTTTAAGGTTCGCTTTAGAGACTCTCCGTATATATATATATATATATATATAGTAATAAAAGATGTTATTCCACCTAATTTATATATTTGCCAAAAAAAAATGAATAATAAAGTCGATTGGTAACATACAACAAATGATTGAAATTCTGCTAGGTAGGTGGATGGAATATGTGGTTTAAGTTTTTACTCTAAATATTAGAGAATTCACAAATTTAACTAGTTAGTTGATACAATCGAACATGTTAATTAAAATTTTAATATTTTATAAATTAATTAGAAAAAAATTAAATGAGACTTTTTTTCGTGAAATAAGCAAAAGATATATATTCTCTATTTCAGGAAAAAGTCGTATTTAATTTTATTTTTTTAGTTAATTTGTGAACATTTTAAGTTTAAAATCAATGTTATTTTATTTAATTTTAATAATACAATAGTTACCATTGTGATTAACTTAAAAAATATCATTAAGTATAATTTTGTTAAAAATTAATATTATTTGTAAATTTTGTGGGTTGAGGGGCCGTCCGGTGTTAACTGTTTACAGTATTTTTTTAATAAAAAAATATACTTTTTTTTACAGTTTTTTGTTCAAACTTGCTCTATTATTTTTTATTTATTTTTCTCATAATTATGGTTAAAAAAAATTAAAGGAATTGGTCATTACCGGTTATTAAGCTTACCGAACGCCCCCCCAATCTAAATTTTGTATGAGAATGAAGGGAGCAGTGGTAACCTCACTTGTCATAAATCTTAGGAACAATTACATTTTCTAATACATTTTTAAAAATAATTACATCAATAGTGCACTCATAAAATATTTACAAACTAGTGCATATGCAATATTTTATTTACAAAATTTGTGCATTCTTATCCCTTTAATTTAGTTGAGTGTTTTAATAAGTTGCAATTCAGCACTTTCTCTCTCCTTCCTTCTATTCCGCTCCGCCGAACTCCTTTCCATAACCATCGCAGCAAAGTTTTCTAAAACTCTATCTTCCAAAACATTAAAGGTTTTGTGACGCCCCCAAAATAGGTATACAACACCCATTCTGAGTCGCCAAAATACATGGTACAGAAACAACTACATCTTTATTATTACAACACAAGAACTGTGAGTTTAAATACAAATATTGTCATTTAGACAATATCCACACTCAAATAAGCCCTCATTACAATTATTGATACATTATTTCACAAAAATAGTGAGGACTACTAAAGTAACTTCTAGAACCATCATTCCATACCCCGACTAGTACTCGCTACATTCTCGCCTCCTGAGAAAAATGGAACAAAAAGGAAAAGGATGAGCTCAACTAGCCCAGTAAAGAACATTATGACTAAGATAATACAGAACAAATTATCGTTAGTCTTCAACAGGGAAAAATCTAATAGAATACAATAGACAACAAGTTTTAAATCAATAACTGCAGCGGAAACAGCAAACCATTAGAAGAGTCAAGTAGAGAATGAGTTCTACTATCTTCTAAGATTTAAAAGTCCATCATCAATATTTTATCCCTGTAACAACAATCAATAACCATCTTTAATCAAATATTCATCTTTGCACTACAGGCCAAAGATATTCATTTGTATCACCAGTCGGTCATGTTCATCTCAACACCTGTTCATCTTTGCACTACGGGCCAAAGATATTCATCAGTTAATCATTCATCTTTGCACTACGGCCAAAGATATTCAGTAATATCATCATTTAGGACTGAGGATGATGAAAAATATATTAAAGAAAACGAATCCAGTGAAACAAAATAACAAATATTAAGGATTCGTATTTCGATTTATTCATGTCCAAAAATACCTTATAATTATTCATAGTGAAGTAGAATTCAAGAATGATCAAAACATGGATACAATCAAAGCTAGTACCCAGAATAGATATTTTGGACGAAAAGAAGAAAATTTTATTTTTCGGTGAATAGTAACTCGTGAATAGTAACTCGTGAATAGTAACTCATGAATAGTAACCCCGACATGAAAAGTTCCAAATTTGATAAAAATTTCCAACCAATATTTCGGCATAATGATATTGAAGAAATAATATCATTTTTGAATAAAATAACATCCCTTACCTCGTACAGACAGTACTTCTGGTCGGAATACCGGTATAAGGCTGAAAGACACTTGCTCTGATGAATAGAAACTCTCAAAGTATCTAAATACTCACAAAATACACTCAATAATCTAGAGAGAGAAAGAGAGAAAACTTGTTTCTGGTGTGATTTTCAATTCTAACTTAGCCCTCTATTTATAGGAAAATGTTAGCACGCCGAAGCAGACTTAACCTGCAACCTGATGGCTTTACCTGCTACTATTCCCACCCACCACATTTGAATAAAAATCTCAGCACATTTCTTCACCAACCAAGAGTGGGGCCCACCAATTCTAGAATTTTCTACCAAAATGATTAACTCCGAAAATTCAACAATTTCTGAACCAGTCATCTCGTAAAATTCATAATAAATCATACGTTCATTTTTAACGGTTCAAATTTGTGGACATATACTCAACTTATATATGTATAACATATCCAAAAATTACCACGATCCAACGGTCGGATTAAAAATTATAACTCCCGCAAAATATCTCAAAAACCCTGATTTTTAATACCTCCATTCCGACAAAAATACTGATAAAAACCTCAACATTAACTCCTTCATTTTTAACCACAAAAATATATCCCTCATTTATATCCACAAAAATAAATATTTCCTTATCATATGAATCAATAATTAATTATTTACAAATAATATTACAGAATCACATTTATGACAACCAGGCCGTTCCCAGGAAAGAGGGGGCTTTCCAATAAGGATTTCTCCTTACTGGCGCGCAATTAGATGACCAAACCTCTCCTTAGACAGAACTTTCTAGACATTGCCAATAATGTTATCTAATAATATTATTCAAATAATATGAATTATTGATCTGATAATGGGAAATACTGTGTAGTGACAATTATTGAAACAACAGTAATATAAAATATCAACGCAGCAATTATTGAATCAATAAAATAAAATACTGAACAGTAATTACTGTAACCATTATTGAGTAGTGCCTTCTTACGTAAGAATCAATAATTGGTGCAATACAGTGTGCTACTGTGTAACAACGCGTATTACTGTGTTTTAACCACCGGGTATTCCAACAGTATTAACGGTAACAACTACGCCGTTATTAATAAAAAAACATATACTTGTCGTTTTCTTCATCCAATCGCTTTCCGTTATGGGGCCCACAAAAGACTGCGCCGTCGTACGAATATTCCCCGACAGGAAGAATATTCCACGACCAAACGAATATTCCCCGACAACAATGAATATTTTATAACCACTTGCTTATTTAAAATATTTACGCATTTTACCCATAACTAACCTCATTAATCAATTTAACACTTACTATTTCAAAATAATAAATAGAGGGAATTTAAATTTCATTTATTAATAATTTGGGGTCTTACAACCTCCCCTCCTTATGAAATTTCGTCCTCGAAATTGACGTACGTACCTGGTGTTTCGAAAAGATGAGGATACCTCGCTTTCATTTCCGTTTCCAACTCCCAGGTCATTTCCTCAATAGCATGGTTTCTCCACAAAACTTTAACTTGTGGTATGACCTTCGTGCGTAGGACATGCTCCTTTCTATCCAAGATCTTGACAGGTACCTCTTCGTACGTTAAGTCTTCAGCTATCTCGTCCGGTTCTAACTCAATAACGTGGTCTGGGTCTTTCACATATTTACGTAACACAGATATATGAAAAACATTATGAACACGAGACATACTTGGAGGTAACGCAAGTCTATAGGCCACATTTCCTACTCGGTCAAGAATCTGAAATGGACCAATAAATCGTGGATTGAGCTTTCCTCTCTTCCCAAATCTTGTAACTCCTTTCCATGGAGCCACACGCAACAATACATGATCCCCAATGTCAAATTCCACGTCCTTCCGATGAAGATCCGCATAACTCTTTTGTCGATCCTGTGCCGTTTGTATACGTTGTCGAATCGTTTGGATCTTCTCTGTAGTCATGCGTACCAACTCTGGTCCCAACAATGTTGCTTCACCCACCTCGTCCCAGCATACTGGAGAGCGACACTTTCGTCCATATAATGCTTCAAATGGGGCCACACCTATACTTGCCTGATAACTGTTATTGTAAGAGAATTCCACCAATGGTAGGTACTTATCCCAACTCCCTTTGAAATCTAGGACACAAAGTCTTAATAGATCTTCAAGAGTTTGAATAGTCCTCTCTGATTGTCCGTCCGTTTGAGGATGGTATGCCGAACTAAATCGTAAATCTGTGCCCATAGCTTTTTGCAAGCTAACCCAAAATCTTGAAGTGAATCTTGGGTCACGATCCGAAACTATGGATACTGGCATGCCATGCAGTCTCACAATCTCATCTACGTATATACGAGCAAGACGTTCAAGGGAATAAGTCTCCCGTATCGGCAAAAAATGAGCAGACTTGGTTAATCTATCAACAATAACCCAAATAGCATTTATGCCTTGAGAAACCGTGGGAAGACCCGTAACGAAATCCATGGTAATGTGTTCCCACTTCCATTTCGGAATCTCAAGTGGTTGCAATGGACCCTTTGGTACTTGATGTTCCGCCTTTACACGTTGACAAGTTAAACACCTCGAGATAAACTTTGCAATCTCTCTCTTCATATTATTCCACCAAAATGTATGTCGTAGATCACGATACATTTTGGTACTTCCAGGATGGATTGCAAATGGTGTATTGTGTGCTTCCATCATGATCTTGTACTTCAAATCAGAATTGTTAGGAACACAGAGTCTAGAGTGAACTCGAAGTATTCCTTCTTCATCGATTCTTGCTTCTGGAATAGAACCTTCTTGCACTTTCTTCTTCATACGCATCAGCTCTATGTCCGTAGCTTGAGCAGCTTTAACTTTATCGATTAAAGTCGGTTCTACTCGTATATTTGATATCATCATGTGGGTACTTGGAGCCTTCATCTCTATCTCCATCCTTTGCAAGTCATACAAAATGGGCCTTTGTGTTAACAACATTGCACTCGTACCCGCATATGATCTTCTACTCAATGCGTCAGCTACTACGTTTGCTTTTCCAGGATGATATTGGATGGTATGATCGTAATCTTTCAACAGCTCGAGCCAACGTCGCTGCCGCATGTTGAGTTCCTTTTGGGTGAAGAAATATTTAAGGCTTTTATGATCTGTATAGATCTCCACTTTCTCCCCATACAGGTAGTGTCTCCAGATCTTCAACGCGAAAACTACTGCTGCCAACTCCAAATCATGAGTAGGATAATTCCTCTCATATTCTTTGAGTTGTCGCGAGGCATAGGCTATGACTTTCCCATGTTGCATGAGAACACATCCTAACCCTTTGCCTGAAGCATCACTGTAGATAACAAATCCATCCGAACCAGATGGTATTGTCAGAACAGGTGCCGAAATGAGTCTCCTCTTAAGCTCTTGAAAACTCTTCTCGCATTCCTCGCTCCATACGAATTTGATATCTTTCCGAGTCAGCTGAGTTAACGGGGTAGCGATTCGAGAAAACCCTTCCACGAATCTTCGATAATAACCAGCTAAGCCTAGAAAGCTACGTACTTCGGTCACCGTCTTTGGTTGCTCCCAACTTTGTATTGCTTCAATCTTCGCCGGGTCAACAGATACTCCATGTTTTGACACCACGTGCCCTAGGAAAGCTACTTCCTCAAGCCAGAACTCGCATTTCTTCAACTTGGCATATAACTTATTTTCACGCAGCCTTTGGAGTACCAGCTTCAAATGATGCTCATGATCTTCACGGCTTTTGGAATATATGAGGATGTCATCAATAAAGACAACAACGAACTGATCCAAATAATTCTTAAATACTCGGTTCATCATATCCATGAAAGCCGCAGGAGCATTAGTCAATCCAAAAGACATAACTAGGAACTCATAATGCCCGTACCGAGTTCTGAAGGCAGTCTTTGGAATATCCTCAGTTTTAACCTTCAGCTGATGATATCCAGAACGAAGATCGATCTTTGAAAAGAACTGTGCTCCTTGTAACTGGTCAAACAGGTCATCAATACGAGGTAGCGGATACCTATTCTTAATAGTGACATGGTTTAATTCCCGGTAATCAATACAAAGTCGCATACTCCCGTCTTTTTTCTTTACAAATAAAACAGGAGCACCCCAAGGAGATGTACTAGGACGAATGAAACCGATGTCCAACAACTCTTGTAGTTGGACCTTTAACTCCTGAAGTTCAATAGGAGCCATTCGATATGGGGTTTTAGAAATGGGCTTTGTACCAGGTTCAAGATCAATAAAGAATTCAATTTCTCGTTCCGGGGGTAGACCGGGAAGTTCTTCAGGAAATACGTCAGGAAAGTCAATAACAACAGGAATATTATTCAAATTTGACGTGTCTTTATTCAAATCCATAACATGGGCTAAGAAAGCTTGACATCCGTTTTTTAATAAACGAATGGCTTTATGGCTTGATATAACAGTGATTGATTTTAATGGCTTAGTTGTTTGAATTCGTACAACAGGTTGGTTAGGAATATGAAAACTAACAACCTTACGAAAACAATCAATTTTGGCATGATGAGTAGTTAGCCAATCAATCCCTAAAATCACATCAAAAGCAAGTATCTTTAAAGAGATAAGGTCAACAGGTAAGGTGATGGTACCAACTTGGATCACACAAGATTTATAAACAGTGGATGTGATGAAAGTTTCTCCTAACGGAGTCTCCACAGATAAATCAAAGTCTAACTTCTCCGGAGTCAAGTTTAAACGTTGAGCACAAGCAGGAGAGATAAAAGAATGGGTAGAACCGGTATCTAATAAGGTATAAACTTCGCATGAATTTATGATTAGCTTACCCGTGATCACCTCGTTTGGGTTCCTCGCATGTTGACCAGTCACGACAAACGCTCTTCCAGGAACCGTTGACTTTATCTTTTCTGGGACAGCTTTTTGAGTCACCATCCCCGCTGGACTTGGTTTTGCTACAGTGCAATCTCGAGCGATATGTCCTTCCTTTCCACAATTATAACATACCTTAAACTGTTGTGGGCAGTTTGGGCTGATATGTCCTTCTTTTCCGCACTTATAGCATATAACCGGTGGTCGTTCTCCTCCCTTGGAACCAATTGCTGTTGGTGCTGACGTCTTCGTATTGTCATTGTTGAATCTCCTCTTTTTAAAATCTCCTCCCGACTCGCTTCTTCTATTTTCATAGCCACGATTACCACCAGAGTGGTTGCCGTTCTTGTCTGTATTTTTCTTTCTCCGCTGGTTATCATTGTTCTGATGACTGCTGTCACCGATATGATCCTGGTTGTGATCCCTCAGTTGACCGTACTCGTTATCTCGCTCTAATAATTGAGCCCTGTTGACAACATCTGAATAGAGAGAAAATTTATGAGAAATGAGATATTGACGTATGCCGGGTTTCAAACCTCTCAGAAACATCCTCGTCATACGTTCCTCATTCTCCACCAAATGAGGTGCAAACCTGGACAACTCTGCAAACTTTGCCTCGTACTGAGATACCGTCATATTATTCTGCTCTAGTCTAATAAACTCTACCTCCTTCATATGACGAATACTTTCAGGAAAGTACTTGTCATTGAACAGTTTTTGAAATGTCTCCCAAGACATGCTGAGTGCGGTTGGATGGGTACGCTTCACAGACTCCCACCAGTAATCTGCCTCGCCACGGAACATAAAGGTGGCGAATGGAACCTTCTGTTCCTCCGTGCATCCCAAGACATCGAATATCTTGGTAATTTGCTTGACCCACGTTTCCGCCATGATCGGATCCGGCTTTCCCTTAAATTCTGGTGGTCCCAATTCTTTGAACTGTTTGGCTGTGACAAACCGTGAATTGCTATCATTTCCTCCTGTATTTTGAACACGAGTCTCCCTTGTCTGGTTTTGCATGAATTGCAAAAAACTTCTAAACATTCCATCGTTCATCATCTGCTCATTGGTGTTGTTCACAGGAGGAACATTGCCAGCCTGTTGCACGTTCTCCTCGTTGGTAAGCACCGGTGTCTCCACGGTCTCATTTACTCCACTATTAACATTCTCAGTCGACATTCTCAAATACTGCCATAAAACAAGGGTTAATTAAATAAATTAACAAATCACATAATACCCCTATATTATGACTGACCAATAAATAAGCTTAGGTAGGACACACTAGCGAAGGATTCGTCTCTCCCCTCCTAGTTCTATTCCCCGATCTCCGCCAGAGATCATATCCCTAAGCTCTGATACCAACTGTGACGCCCCCAAAATAGGTATACAACACCCATTCTGAGTCGCCAAAATACATGGTACAGAAACAACTACATCTTTATTATTACAACACAAGAACTGTGAGTTTAAATACAAATATTGTCATTTAGACAATATCCACACTCAAATAAGCCCTCATTACAATTATTGATACATTATTTCACAAAAATAGTGAGGACTACTAAAGTAACTTCTAGAACCATCATTCCATACCCCGACTAGTACTCGCTACATTCTCGCCTCCTGAGAAAAATGGAACAAAAAGGAAAAGGATGAGCTCAACTAGCCCAGTAAAGAACATTATGACTAAGATAATACAGAACAAATTATCGTTAGTCTTCAACAGGGAAAAATCTAATAGAATACAATAGACAACAAGTTTTAAATCAATAACTGCAGCGGAAACAGCAAACCATTAGAAGAGTCAAGTAGAGAATGAGTTCTACTATCTTCTAAGATTTAAAAGTCCATCATCAATATTTTATCCCTGTAACAACAATCAATAACCATCTTTAATCAAATATTCATCTTTGCACTACATGCCAAAGATATTCATTTGTATCACCAGTCGGTCATGTTCATCTCAACACCTGTTCATCTTTGCACTACGGGCCAAAGATATTCATCAGTTAATCATTCATCTTTGCACTACGGCCAAAGATATTCAGTAATATCATCATTTAGGACTGAGGATGATGAAAAATATATTAAAGAAAACGAATCCAGTGAAACAAAATAACAAATATTAAGGATTCGTATTTCGATTTATTCATGTCCAAAAATACCTTATAATTATTCATAGTGAAGTAGAATTCAAGAATGATCAAAACATGGATACAATCAAAGCTAGTACCCAGAATAGATATTTTGGACGAAAAGAAGAAAATTTTATTTTTCGGTGAATAGTAACTCGTGAATAGTAACTCGTGAATAGTAACTCATGAATAGTAACCCCGACGTGAAAAGTTCCAAATTTGATAAAAATTTCCAACCAATATTTCGGCATAATGATATTGAAGAAATAATATCATTTTTGAATAAAATAACATCCCTTACCTCGTACAGACAGTACTTCTGGTCGAAATACCGGTATAAGGCTGAAAGACACTTGCTCTGATGAATAGAAACTCTCAAAGTATCTAAATACTCACAAAATACACTCAATAATCTAGAGAGAGAAAGAGAGAAAACTTGTTTCTGGTGTGATTTTCAATTCTAACTTAGCCCTCTATTTATAGGAAAATGTTAGCACGCCGAAGCAGACTTAACCTGCAACCTGATGGCTTTACCTGCTACTATTCCCACCCACCACATTTGAATAAAAATCTCAGCACATTTCTTCACCAACCAAGAGTGGGGCCCACCAATTCTAGAATTTTCTACCAAAATGATTAACTCCGAAAATTCAACAATTTCTGAACCAGTCATCTCGTAAAATTCATAATAAATCATACGTTCATTTTTAACGGTTCAAAATTTGTGGACATATACTCAACTTATATATGTATAACATATCCAAAAATTACCACGATCCAACGGTCGGATTAAAAATTATAACTCCCGCAAAATATCTCAAAAACCCTGATTTTTAATACCTCCATTCCGACAAAAATACTGATAAAAACCTCAACATTAACTCCTTCATTTTTAACCACAAAAATATATCCCTCATTTATATCCACAAAAATAAATATTTCCTTATCATATGAATCAATAATTAATTATTTACAAATAATATTACAGAATCACATTTATGACAACCAGGCCGTTCCCAGGAAAGAGGGGGCTTTCCAATAAGGATTTCTCCTTACTGGCGCGCAATTAGATGACCAAACCTCTCCTTAGACAGAACTTTCTAGACATTGCCAATAATGTTATCTAATAATATTATTCAAATAATATGAATTATTGATCTGATAATGGGAAATGTTGTGTAGTGACAATTATTGAAACAACAGTAATATAAAATATCAACGCAGCAATTATTGAATCAATAAAATAAAATACTGAACAGTAATTACTGTAACCATTATTGAGTAGTGCCTTCTTACGTAAGAATCAATAATTGGTGCAATACAGTGTGCTACTGTGTAACAACGCGTATTACTGTGTTTTAACCACCGGGTATTCCAACAGTATTAACGATAACAACTACGCCGTTATTAATAAAAAAACATATACTTGTCGTTTTCTTCATCCAATCGCTTTCCGTTATGGGGCCCACAAAAGACTGCGCCGTCGTACGAATATTCCCCGACAGGAAGAATATTCCACGACCAAACGAATATTCCCCGACAACAATGAATATTTTATAACCACTTGCTTATTTAAAATATTTACGCATTTTACCCATAACTAACCTCATTAATCAATTTAACACTTACTATTTCAAAATAATAAATAGAGGGAATTTAAATTTCATTTATTAATAATTTGGGGTCTTACAGGTTTGGTCCACCTGCACTGGCTCAAATGAAACTAGAAGTTGAAAGCCTGGGAAGGGATAATGGCGAAAGTCAACTAAGGAGGTCACCTGTAAAGCCGCCTACCAGTCCTCACATGTCTCAATCGACTGAATTTTCTCTTGATAGTGTACAGTCAAGATGCGAGCAACCCACCAAGCCTGACGTCCATGTCTGAAGATGGAAATGATGATGAAGTAAGATGTGCTAGGTCTTGGGCTACAACATTGATCTCTGAGCTCTCTCATGTCAAAAAGGAAAAGAACATTGGCAGTCCAAGAAAGGGTGACAAATCAATTTATTCACAGATCAAACCTCAAAAAAATGCAGCGCATCGTGAAGTGACTTTTTGTCTTTGTCGAGGCGGAGTTTGTATTTTTTTTTTCCATAATGTTGGTAGCCAAACCTTCATATAAAGGTAGCCAATTCAATTTTATTGGGTTACCAATTAATTAGTGCATTCTTATCCCTTTAATATCAAACTCTTTCAACCTTCATACAACAGCTTCTGAGGCTTATTTGCAAATAACAAGTGGGCTTTGAAAAGAGTTTGATATTTTCAGTCGGCTAAAAGGCAGGCTTTGTTTGATAATTTTTTCAAAGTGCAGTTGGTAGCCAAACATTCATACCAAGTTAACCAATTCAGTGTTATTAGGTTACCAATTTATTTTGAATGTGATGCAGTTGATAGCCAAACCTTCAAGCAGTTGGTTGCCAAACTTTTTATGCCAAGATAACCAAACCTTTAAAACAAGGTAACCAATCTACCTCCACACCTGCAGTATGAATTGGTTACCTTGGTCTGAAAGTTTGGCAACCAACTGCTTGATGGTTTGGCTACCAACTGCATCACATTCAAAATAAATTGGTAACTTAATAAAACTGAATTGGTTACTTTGGTATGAAGGTTTGGCTACCAACTGCTTAAAGGTTTGGCTAGCCTTACCCAAATCTACCCAATCAAATTCCTTAACCAACAACCCCACCATTTCTCTTTCCTCAAATCCCTTCCTCACCACCCCATTCTTTCTCTCCTTCCACTACCTCCACCACTCCTTCCACCACCTCCACCACTCCTTCCATCTCCCAACCCACCACCACCTTCGATTGTTGTACTTCTTCCACTTGTTATTATTCTTCTCCTCAATAGTTTTTTGGTTGATTTTAGGGTTAGAATTTGAGTTTTTTCATCTGGAATCGATCTTTCATTATGTTACTGAAAATATGAACGCCCTGAGATCTTGCTCCAGCCCTTATTTTGTCTGAGAAAAAGGAGGACGGAAGGCAAGGCTTCTTTTGTATGAATGTTTATGCTTCTTCTCGATTGATCCGCTGTTGAAGATGGTTATTATCTATAAAAGCTTTCGGATTGTTCTTCTATGGAGAATTCGTTTCTTGTCTCGATTTTTGAATGTTTTGTTTAGTTGGTAACTGCCGCATAAAGTGGAGTAGTTTTCTCCTTAAATTATGGTGTTTCTATTTTTGTTGATTTGGGTTATGTGACGTGGATTGCACTACTATTGATATTATTATATATTATTGCACTATTACTATAATTATTTAATTGATATACTATTTTTGTAATATATTTTTATTTATTATATACTTATGTAAATGACCTAAATCTTATTCGATCCGGTAACCACTAAAAGCAGGCCCATAAAATTTGCGGTAAGCCTGACGGAAAATTCTCTTGTTGGACCGAGATATATAACCCACCACCCGTTACAATGTTATGTACTTGTCTTTAGGGTTTTGTTCAAAAAACCTCCGTCTGTGTTTCTCTCTGAGTCTTACTTATCTTCTTCCATCTCCCTCTTTGGTCGTCTAGGCTTTCACGATGAGTCGCTCCGGCCAGCCTCCAGACCTCAAGAAGTAAGCTACTCTCACCTAATAATATTTCGATTTGATTTATGCACTTCGATTTGATAATTTATACATATATATATATATATACTGTTCTATGTTCTGTTTCTAATTGTTTTCTCGTTATTGGTTGGCAGGTACATGGACAAGCAACTGCAGAGTAAGTTTTGCTTCCATAATCTATTGCGCTTTGAATACTTTTTTCTTAATCTTATAATTAGTTACAGATTATTTCCTCAGTTTGATGTCATGGTTTGGGGGTTACATGTTACTACCTCCCTTACATTAAAAGAATTCCATTTGGATACATTTTTGTTCCTTAATTACCCCGTACTCCCATTTTCAAAAATAAAGTTTGGGGACACACTTTGTTAAATTTATGTATGAATTATGATAATGGTAGACATAGTTGCATTTTATGTTACCATAAGAAAATATGACTGTTCTTTTGTAACAAATGTTTTTGATAAAGGGGACTTGTTTTGTGGATTGGATGGACAATTATTATGATGAATCAGTGTATAGAATTTGCTTTAAGGCCTAAATATATTTATTATGTAGCTATTTTATAAGATACATTTCTAATTTTTTATCCTTCAGGGTAGTGCTTTGATTAAGTCATCCTTAAATGTAAACTTTCTTAGGATTACCATTGTATTTGTTTGAATTTTCCTTTTGTCATCTTCCGCTAAATTTATCAACAAGCTCATTATTGTACCTAATTGATAGATGTGAAATGTAAAAGAGAGAGAGATAGAAAGAGCTGAATTAGATATTTAATTGTTGATATAAGAACATTAACATATTGATATAGGACAAATTTTGGAGATAAATAAATCTGCAAATTGTTGGGAAATAAAGTAAAACTAAAGTGAAGCTCTGCAGTCCACTAGTCATTTACCACAATCAAATTTTAGGTCTAAAAATAATCTTCTATAATTTTGTAGCGTAATTATTGTGGGGATTGCAATAGTATTTAAGAGACTCAAAACTCTAATATTATTTGAAAAACAATGAAAGTATTGAATGACTAATATACCCCAACTAAGTTACAATATTTCTTAAGGCGTATAAATACCCTAAATCCCCACTAATAAATAGTAAATTAATTACATCAATTCCTCCCAAATTAAACATAATAAAACTTTTATAAAATAAGTTAAATTTTATTTTTGACTTCTTGTTCTCATTACATATGGAATGCGATATTAGGTTTCTGAAAATTTGATGGGTAAACCATGGTGAAAGAGTGTGTGAATCATAAAAATTGTGGCAATAATTTTTTTTATCATAGTGGTCTTGAGATTTCTCTTCCCATATCCCAACTTGCTTACAATTTTCAAATATATGATTTTGAATAAATAGGTGCAGGCTAAATTTTAGAACTAATCTTAGTATAATTGCAATTCAATGTATGAGCTTTCTTTAACTCTCTTGGTTAAAGAAAACCAACACCACATTGTCTGAAAGTTAGTCAGCTGATGACAATCGTCGTCAATATCTAATAAAATAGTGATTACAATTTTCTTTATGATACCAGTTATGGAATCTGGTTTGGACATTGGACAATGTAGTACACTTTTTTTTTTTAATGTTATTGTTCTTATTAGAGTTTGAGATGAGGTTACGAATATGATTGTAATAAGTTCTTGATAAGGTGTCAAGAATACATTCATGTATGAATATGAGCTTATTAGACAGAATCTAACACTAGATCACTTGGATTTTAGTGGATGTAGAGGAAGTTACATCAACAATTAGACACTTAAAATGGAAAGCTTCAACGAAGCTAAGTAAAAGAGAGAGAGTTTTGTGTAATAGAGAGAGTTCATAGTTTCTTTCCTTAGTTTTTTAACTTCACTCAGTAAGGCTTCTTGAAACAATTGGACAAGACCCTATTGTTTTCTAGCATGATACATATGCTAATAGTTTGGGACTTGAGGGCTGTTTGTTTACATCTGAATGAGTCTAGATTTGACTGAATAAGTCATTCAGACCATTTTTTTAACAATTTTTAAACTTTGAATGTGTCTGAACGTTTAAAAGTTTATGTTTATTTTTTTCTTAGATAACATTGTTTATTTATAATTACATAATATATTTGTTCATAGCAGTCCACAAGGTTAGAATAAGATAATACACGTATTCATATGTTTTAGACATTCATTATGTATTTAGATCTTCTACTCCATTCAGCTCATTCAGATTTTCTTATACATTCAGAACTCGGAACTTTTTATTCAGTTTTATCAAACAACTCCTTAATATGAGTTTCTTAACTTCTAGAGCATCTGCTAATGATACACAATACTAATAACCTTAGGAAAAAGGTGTAGTATGATTGTCTGACTGTAATTATTGTGTACAAGTTGAAGAGCCACGTCAGTCATATTTTATTCCCTTGTAGTCTTTATACGAATCTAGTTGGAAATTTAGTGTTGTTACTATTTGTTCATTGTACATGATTATCTTAACTGATCTCTTGAGAAAAAGGAGGGGAAGGGTACCAAGTTCAAGAAAAAATCTAATTCATAGTGGATCATTGGATCTATAATTTTAATTTTTTTTCCCCAGTATTGTTGATTTTGAGGGTGCTGCTGTCTCAGCTAGCTTTCAGTCATTGATGATGAATTTTGTGCTGCCACCAGATTTTGACATTTGAATTATTGGTTTTCTTATACTGCAGTTAAGATGAATGCCAATCGCATGGTGGTTGGGACACTTCGTGGTTTTGATCAGTTTATGAACCTAGTGATTGACAACACTGTGGAAGTGAACGGCAATGAGAGAACTGATATAGGCATGGTGGTAGGTTCCCTGCTTTTCAATCTTTATATATATCTTTTGATTTTTGACGGATATGCTGTGTTTGTTCAGCCTTTTCAATTAAATGTTGTTTCTCTTTTCTCTCAGGTTATTAGAGGAAACAGTGTGGTCACTGTTGAAGCTCTTGAACCAGTCAGCAGAGCACAGTGATTGCAGATATGTATTAATATGATATAAATGTATGTACTGACAATCTCCCACCTTTAAACAATAGCCCGCTAAGACAAACCATTTTAAGTAGGTGGGACACCAACAGCACCAATGGCTTGGATGAAATGACTTTTGTTATGTTCGTATATTATGCATGATAACATTTACAGTTGGTCTGTAACTGTATCTATATTGCATGTGAAGCATAATTGAACTGTGGGTATTCTACCATCAAGGCTGAGTTTATTGAATATGGTTGAGTTTGTCAACAGGTCTGAACTGGGGGTGTATTTACTGTTTAATTAGTGAATGATATGAAAGAAGTACCAGGTCCTTGAACTAAATCTTGTTTGAGATTTTATTTGTGCTTGCTTGCTGGATTCTAAGGAACAGGTCACAGCGACTCAAAATAGGGGGTCTACTCAGCGTCCTAAACCATAAGTACGACTTATTCATAGATCAAATGATCAATAATCTTTATGCTGGACCATCTCTACAAAGCCTGGAGTTTGAGCCACGCTTTTGGACCATCCATAGTACCCTATATTTTAGGCAAGTGCTTGATTATGAAAGATGAGGTGCATCAATGTATTATTATGATATACTCTGCTGTTAGCCTCGGAAGAAAAAAATAGCAGCGACAGCAGCAGCTAGTACAATATAGAAGTGGGTGTATTTACAATGTGTTGCAATTAGTAATATGCATGTATGTAGCCAATTTAATTAAAAGGAGTGATTCTATTTAATTTAATTAAAAGCTGTAGATATCTAATCATAGTAGGGAGCGGCTCCCATTTACATAATAATTACTTTTTGATGGAGCTCCTAATTTTTTTGGTTCTATATATAAATCCACATAAATGATGGTATCATCGAATCAAATCAATTGAAAAAATTGTCGACTCCGCTCTTAATTAATTGAGTTAACTCACTTAATTTGATCACTCATCTATTCTTATATATAAATACACATAAATGATGATGTAAGATGACATCATCAATTGAAATTAATATCTATATATGTTCAATTGAAAAACTCACTGAGTTAATTAAGGGTTAACTCGGTTTATGTTAGTAAAAGTCAAATAATTTTTTTTTTTATTCTCCAACAAGAGAAGGTAAATTTAAAATATTTTTTATTTTTCGTTCTACCAAACTTATTATAATATTTTTTTATTAAAAAAAGTGTTTAAAATAATATATCTTGACCAATTTTATGTACGATAATTTAATTATTATAGTTTTACTAAGATATTCAATTTTTAGATATAGCCAATTAAAAATTTGAAAATATCATTATAAAATTAATTAATTGAAATATATAGTGTAGGTTTTCTTTCTCAAATATTACTATAATCAATTTAATTTAGCGCAAAAATTTATTAGAAATTAGTATTCCAATTAAACTCAAATATCACTATTTAATTATGTATTATTTTTTTTACATGAATGTCTGATAAATTATTAAAACTATTATTCAAATTAGTTAGTGTATTGCACGAATTATCAACTAGTATAAAGATAATTAGATAAACCAACTAAAGGTTCTTATTATCTTATAATATAATAATATAGTAAAGCTGGCCGCCTTATTTAGCTTGAATTTGAAACCCTAAAATTGTTGTATTAGCTTTTAGCTATAACGGACAGATACGGGATACCTCCCCTCCCGTCCCGTTGTAAAAGTATAATTTTGTCTAGTCTCTCCGGGTGCTGCTTTAACTTTTGCATTTCTCCTAGCTTTGTTTTGTTTTGTTTATCACCTTTCTCAACAAAAAAGAAAAAAAAAAAAATATATATATATATATATATATATATATATATATATATATAGGGTCCGGTTCCTATTCGGACTCCCGCATTTTTTTAAAATACGATTTTTTTTTTATTTTAAAAAACAACTAAAAAAAAGTTTAATATTTTATGAAACTGGAATTTTTTTATAACTAGATACAAACCCGCGCGTTACGGCGGGATTATTCAATTTTTTAATAATAAATGTGTACGTACAATTAATAAATTAAAATATAATAAGAAGATTGTAAATTGTTGTGCGATATCAAATTTTACACAGAAAAACAAATGAATATACATTGTAGGAGATAGTGTTGAGAGTTTATCTGTTTGTGCATTACATCTTCTGCTTTGTTCCAAGGTATTTTTTGTAACAATTGTTTCATGCCTTTGAGTAATTTCTTTATTTTTTTCCAAGTACATTTAATGCATGAATTAAGAATTTCGAACTTATTCTAAAGTCTAAAATCTAAAGATACAAAACAAGAAAGAAAAAACCCTACAAACCTAAATTTGTGTAGACAGTCAGCAAAATATTACAAACAAAGAGTAAGGGGACAAATAAAGAAAAAAACATATCAGGCACAAATCTTTAGTCCCGAATTGATTTTAATGGCCACACAGGATCAATTATCATATTTCCACATTTATATGTACTATATGTTAGTTGTTCAAAAATAGTTATGGAGAAGAGACAGAGAGTAGAGGAAGAAACAGTGTAATATATTACATTAAAGAAGCTAAGCATATTAATCAACTTACAAGCTACAACTATAAAATTAATTGTAACCTTTTAAATCTTTTTATAGCTGACAAAGAAGGCAAAAAAATATTGAAGGGTGGTTTTTCATAGAACTGGGATTAAAAGAATATACCGACTTAATTGTACAGTATTCAAAAAATAAAATATATCATGCTTCTATTGTTGGCTGTTTCGTATAAATTAGGTGTCGACTCTCATTTTTTCTTTTTTCTTTTTTAAATGTGGTTAATTTGGTGTCGAGTCTATCGCGTGTACCCAAGAAAAGGTGTTGATACTGGCAGTTTCATGCTTTCTTGTCAATATTATTTCATTTCCTTCTCCATATGCACTGATGTGCTCTTTGTGGCAGAGTGAAAGGTTCAAAATTGCCTTCTTAATTACTTCAAAGCCTCCCTCCTCTCTCATACTCTTAGTACTGTGATTCAAAAGATAAATAAGTTAAGATTGAACATAAATTCTGCATAATACCTTTCACAATGTTGGTATGCTATCACCAATTATCAATAAAAAAAAGTAAGTACTTGTAATTAGTGTGGCATCTTGCTCCATTTCAGTCACCCTGTGAATGCAAAGAAGAAAAGAATTACTTATTATTAAATTAGTCAACCATGATAGTAAAACTGCACTTTTTTGTGATGTAGCTTACGTCTATTGGTTTTGGGTCAAGTGTCAAAACAACACCAGCTTGTTCAGTAATTCTCTGTTGGAACAGAAGAGGGGAAAAAAACTATGTCAGTATAAAAAGACAACAAATGCATCTTCTAATTAGAAATTATGATTATAAGATATAAAAGAGAGTCAAAAGAAAAACAAATAATAGGCTTCAATGCAACTTCAAGCATTTATGAATTAGTTACTAAAGAACATGAATTACTCGGTGCCTCAATCATATTTCAAGAAGTGATTCTTTCCTGAGATGTATAAATTTATCTATATAGCCATAGTTATTGAAGATATCTTACCTCAATGAGGTATCTAGCACACCAGATATGATCTCCAACTTCAACACCGGGACCCACTTGAAATTCCCATTGCAAAACAATTTTCAAATATCTCACTTAGAATTCACAGCTAATAGAACATAAATGAACAAAACAGCTTTTAGGTTTTTTAGAACATGAGTTGTTATTTCAGGGGGGCTTTTTTGTCAAGGGCTTTTTTGTAAAGGGTAATTAGGAGCATTAATTAAGATGAACAGGGGTTCTATTTTTAAAATGACAGATGTCAATTTATTGTGACATGTATTGTGTTTTAGTATATATAACAGATTTCAAAGCTCAAAAATAAAGAAATTGAATATATAAATACCATCATTAGGTACTGGATGAACATAATCTCGCTGATTTATACGTTGACAATATTTTGCTGTTTGTAAATGTATATTTGGTATTGAATCAATACGACTACCAGCAACTTCATCGAAAGCTGAATTGAAATTTGTACAAACTATATAAAAAATTCATATGATATTAGGATAAGCAATTATTTTGAAGGTAAAATAAATAAAAAGATTTAATGAAATAATTACCATTTGAAAGGTCAGTTAGATGCATTCTGGATGTTTTGCTTGCTCTCACAGATGTAGTACTTGTGCTTATTTTGTTGGTGGGTTCTAACATGAAATATGAAACGTAATCAATATGCATAGGATAGTTTAGCAGATGTGCAAAATATTTTTATACACTTAATTAATGAATAAATAATTAGAAAGTATACATTGCAGTTTTTTTCTTGTTTTTCCAACATAATCATCCTTCTACGCATTCTTGTCTGAGTTTTGTCACACTGGTTGACAATAAATTCATGTTTTTCTTTTTTTTTCTGACATATATGGCTTATGGTTGATTTTTGGATTTTTTATTCGAAATAGGCTCTTCAATCTTGTAAACTACCTGCAGGAATATAGGATACAAAGATGTAATTATTGCACAAAATATTTTCAAAAATTAAATCTAATATTAAAAATTAAATACTAATGGATATTATCTGAAATATTAAAACACAGGTGTGAAGATTCCGAATTCATTTCGACTCAAAATCATAGTTAGTTTAACAGAAAATGAACAAATCGCACAAACACCACAACTAATTCACAAAATCATAGAATTCTCAACTATCGTATGGAATAGGAAGCAATTACATATTAAGATTAATACATAGTTTTGAATATTTAAGGATCAAGATAATTTTTGCAAGCAAAGTCTTCATGAATCCACATGATTTATTGCAAAAGGTAATGAAATAGAGTAAAAACGATAAATGATTTTAGTAATATAATTGTGCTAATATTCAAAACCTCAGAAAATGAGAAACAAAATGATACCTTTTTTGTTGCAAAATGTCAAAGATTAGATTCCATGTCAGTACAATCCCTTGGAGTATGAAACAAATCCTTTAACCCAGAGCTTGGAACCGATCCTGTGATGTAATTCCCGATAATTTTTCCAAATCAACTAACCCAATTATACACAAAACATTCAAAACATAATATTTGATTATATTCGAACTTGGCATCACAAGATTGATGTATGATTCAGATTCTTAATTAAGTGGATCGTTCAACAGTTTACTACAAAACATTATAACAAATTTATGAGAGACATCAATTTACCAAATTCTGTAAAATTAAACTTCATACTGTAGTAAACGATGAATGAAAAACATAGTCTTGTTGGCATCATTACAGCTTCATATGTTGATGCAGTGCAACCGATGTCAAAAACTTAAATAAACGATGAATATGGCACTAGTTAGAGCAACAAAAACAATACACAAACTCAAAAAAGCTCATTATAGAAGCATTCAACTAAGAGCTTAAAACTAAACTTTTAGCTAAAATTTTGTGGAACCAATTCATCCAATCAATTTCACAATACATGTTCATTACACATTCTGGGTACGGATTAAATACATAATTTTAGTCATAAAATCCCAAAATGCAATATTTGGCCATAAGTAACTAATTTGTTTTACCACGAAAATAAAAATAAATGTATGGCTTATTACAGCTTGTTCTTTACATATAAATAAAAACCACCTTTGTGTACATGTGCATTACTTTTAAAAAAGCACAAGTAATTGTTTTTCCTTGGAATGGGCACAACACCCATGTTCGGAAGCTTCATAATAAATTCTAAAACAAATACAAAACATAAATTTCCAACAAATACAATGCATTAAAGATTAAAATTTTCCAATGAATTCATCTAATATGCTCTACTTCAGTAAACCTTTTGAAACTAACTAACAATGATACGATTGAATTGGCTGAAAACAAAAAATTGGAAGGAAAATAGAGCTTACTTCTCAACCCGATTTGAGAAGAACATATTTCGAGGGAGACTCCAACAATGCAAGGTATCCAAGTGATTACCACTTTCTACTGTGTGGTAGAGAACTGAGAAATTGCAAGGTATCCAAGTGTCGTCCTGTTGTAGTAGTCTATTATATTCAATATGCTATTACAGCTTGCCACTTCACCTCTACAACTAATTTCATATAAATAAAAATTAGGTCAACAAATTCATGTATGGCTTATTGTTAATTTCCCCAATATTTGCAATCACAATCCTTGCATATAGACAAACATAAATTAAACACAAACATATTATATTTGATGAAAAAACTGAAGCAGTGAAAATACCAAAATTTGTGCAAAATTATTCTTCCGAGCGGGTTAACATCTCTTCAATTGACAGCTATAATTCAATTAATAGCTCTTCATGTTTCGTCTTTTTGTTGAAGAATTTCCACATAAATCGCTATTTTTTACTCATCGTGGTTACAATTTGCTACTTTTTGCAAAAGCTTGTTTAAATAGGAATTGTATACATTGATAAATCTGGATTGGAAGAAAAATAGGAATTGTATATGTTGATAAATCTGGATTGGTAGAAAAAATTGCTTAAATTCAAGGAATGGTTAGAGAAGACTGGAAGTACGGAGAAAGGAAAGCATGGAATCACAGGCTAATAATAAGGGTTTAGATGATGAGAAGCTGTCAGTGGGATATTTGGGCAAAGATAGGGTTGGTAAGGGTATTTTTGTCAAGGACAATTAGGAGCATTAAATAGAATGGACATGTGTTAAATTTGTAGAAGGACATATGTCAATTTATTGTGTCATGTACTATGATTTAGTATATACTTTACAGACATTGAACTACTTGCATCTAAACAAAAGATCATATATCTGTCATTTTATCAATGGAAGAATTTTATTAATGTATAGTATACGTTTTATGTCTTCAAATAAATGGCAGAAGCTTCTGTATCCTAAAGAAAGTAACTAATCTGAAAGATAATAGTATTTGAGTTTATGAACACGTAACATCATAAGTTTATTATCTTCTATAGAATCCCCATTGGAAAATATCTAGACTTAATATGATTGACAATTTTAGTATACCATAAAATTGACATGAGGTCACAAAGCCAAATACCATGTAAGATTCAAATGTTTCTTTTAATTTTCTATTCAAACTTCTATGGTGGGGCCAAGAAACCAATTAATCTCATCACTGGGGTGCTGAACTCATTAAACCGTTAGCTATGCTACAAGTAACTTGAGTGACCATTAGTTTGCTCTGTTAAATACTTCAACAAAATACTAAAAATAACAGGTTTTCCTTCTCTTTACAAAGTACATATAACAAAATGTCCTTCTTAAAAAGTAAGTCAGTTCTTCCCTCGTCTGTAGATACTTCAGTTCTCACCACTTTATAAAGTGAGAATGAAACTTATAAGACAAATACAAGCATCTAGATTATGCAAGTCCTCCCATTAAATAAAGATGTCAGCAGTGAAAAGCTTAGGCTCTCAAGTACGGTTATGAGATTTGAGTCCAATGGAAGCTATGTCATATAAAACATGGCTATAGGCAGTAGACTGTTTTCAGTAAAGTGATCAACAACAGGTAACAAGAGTATGTAATGACTTGTGATATTGATGAACAGCACAAGAGATGATTTAAGGTTAGCTCCAAGTAGGGAAAGAAAACTGACAATAAACATATAAGTAGATTACAAATATTGAAGGTTGGAAGGTTGTTACCTTTCCATCTTCTGTTACTGAAGCTATAAATGTATGCTTCGGGTTGTCAGCATCTCTCCAACATAAAATATCCTTGGACTGAGCTGTACCCAAAAAATGATAGTACAACTGATGATCAAGGTTAACATTAGTTTCTATCCCAGCATCCAACTTTTCTCCCTCCCTAAAACAAAACCACTGCTATTGTGAAAATCAAATTTAATAAAAGAAAACTCTGGCAAAAATAATACAATATATAGTTCCATATAAAACTAATGTTGTTCCATATAAGCAGAATTATAATTTAACTTCACAGGGAGGGCGGTAGTTGCACAAAACATAACCCGTCCATTTGCTTCAGAAACGGCAATTTACAGGCATTGAACTACTTGCATCTAAACAGAAGATCATATATCTGTCATTTTATCAATGGATGAATTTTATTAATGTATAGTATACGTTTTATGTCTTCAGATAAATGACAGAAGCTTCTATATCCTAAAGAAAATAACTAATCTGAAAGATAATAGTGTAAGACCCCGAATTTTATGAAATAAAAGTATTCAATTTTTCTTATAATTACTATTCAGTAAATGGTTAAATTGATAAAAGTTTAAAGTTATGGGTGAAATATGAATTTTTTTCAAAATAAGCAAGTGGTTATAAAATAATCATTGTTGTCGGGGAATATTCGTTTGGTCGTGGAATATTCTTTCTGTCGGGGAATATTCGTACGACGGCGCAGCTATTTGTGGGCCCAATAACGAAAAATGGTCGGGGGAAGATAACGACAAAAATTGAGTTTTTATAATTAACGGCGTAGTTATTACCATTAATACTGTTGGAATACCCAGTAGTTAAAAATACAGTAATACGCGTGGTTGCACAGTAGCACACGATTTTGTACAGTATTTTTGAATTATTGATTCTTACGAAGGAAGACACTACTCAATAATTGTTACAGTAATTACTGTTCAATATTTTATTTTATTGATTCAATAACTGTTGCATTGATATTTTATATTATTGTCGTTTTAATAATTGTTGCTGCACAGTATTTCCCATTATCAGATCAATAATTCATATTATTTGAATAATATTATTAGATAACATTATTGGCAATGTCTAGAAAGTTCTGTCTAAGGAGAGGTTTGGTCATCTATTTGCGCGTCAGTAAGGATAAATCCTTATTGGAAAGCCCCCTCTTTCCTGGGAACGGCCTGGTTGTCGTAAATGTGATTCTGTAATATTATTTTTGAATAATTAATTATTGATTCATATGATAAGATAATATTTATTTTATGTGGATATAAATGAGGGATATATTTTTGTGGTTAAAAATGAAGGAGTTAATGTTGAGGTGTTTTATCTGTATTTTTGTCGGAACGGAGGTTATGAAAATTAAATTAGGGTTTTTGAGATATTTTGCGAGGGTTATAATTTTTAATCCGACTATTGGATCGTGGTAATATTTGGATATGTTATACATATATAAGTTGAGTATATGCCCACAAATTTTGAACCGTTAAAAATGAACGTATGATTTATTATGAATTTTACGAGATGACTGGTTCAGAAATTGTTGAATTTTCGGAGTTTATCATTTTGGTAAAAAATTCTAGAATTGGTGGGCCCCACTTATGGTTGGTGAAGAAATATGCTGAATTTTATTTCAAATGTGGTGGGTGGGAATAGTAGCAGGTAAAGCCATCAGGTTGCAGGTCAAGTTTGCTAAAATTTTCCTATAAATAGAGGGTTAAGTTAGAATTGAAAATCACACCAGAAACATAAGCTTTATCTCTTTCTCTCTCTATATTATGAAGCATATTTTGTGAGTATTTAGATACTTTGAGAGTTGCTATTCAGTGCAAGTTTCCTTCGGCTTTGCATACCGATCAGAAGTACTGCTCTTTTGAGGTAAGGGATAGTAAGGAATTTTAAGGGGTGTTATGTTTTTCAGTTTCGTAATTTTTCTGACCTTCAAAAATTCTAGAAAAATTTGAAATGATATTTTGATGAGTTTTCTTAATTGTGTCCAAAAATGGTGATTTTTGGATATATAGATTGAGAGTTATGAATTTTATGAGAAAAGACTATTTTAAAAGTAACCGCTTATAATTCCTTGTGGTTAACTTTAAAATTGATGAAATTTTTATTGGGAGTACATGTATATGATAGAAGTATACTCTGTAAATTTCAGAATTTTTGGACAAAAGTATAATTTTTGATAAATGTCTAAATATTCAACTGTTTTGGCCATATGAAAAATAGTAAATGACTTTTAAAAATTCTGAGAAAAATATATGTTCACTATGGGACTATATTATGCTAAATCTCAGAAAAGAAATATTTTTGAAACTGATTTGGTATTTTTCATGAAAATAGTCTAGTTATGAGTAAATGAATTAAATATGTTTTGTGAAGTAAGAAAATTAGAAAATAGGATTCTATGACTTTGAAAATCCAATATGAGGTATATGTAGATTTTTTATGAGGGTTTTGATTATTGGTGATAAAATCTTATGAGTTTGGTATTTTAGAATGATTAAATGTATTATTTAGTAAAGTGTAAACAATTTAAATAAATTGTTTATACGCTTAAGAAATATTATTCTTTCAATATCATTATACCGAAATACTGGTATGGATTTTATTGTGGAATTTTTACCTTTTTGTGTCGGGTTTACTATTTATGAGTTACTATTCACGAGTTACTATTCACGAGTTACTATTCACGATAAAAATTAGTTTCTTTTTCTAACCAAATTATAGTTGATTTACGAATATTACTCTTGAGATTAAAACTAGATGTTGATCATATTATTTTTATTATTATATATAACATTTTTATAACCCTAATGATGATATTTCTCTTTGACTTGAGTGTAAAGATGGGTAGATTTTTGGTATGATCATGACTATGGGTTATCTTTGGCCAGTAGTGCAAAGTTGAATCGTTGATTGGTATGATCATGACCATTGAATTTATAAGTGAATATCTTTAGCTTAAGTGCAAAGGTGAATTGATCAACATGGTTATAATTATTGTTTATATAAATTCTGAAATGATTATATATTTCTTTGAGATATTAATATCTTTGGCCTGTAGTGCAAAGATGAAATATTGATGAATATCTTTGGCCTGTAGTGCAAAGATGAATTGTTGATGAATATCTTTGGCCCGTAGTGCAAAGATGACATGTTGAATATCTTTGGCCAGTAGTGCAAAGATGAACAGATGTTGAGATAAACATGACCAACTGGTGATACAAATGAATATCTTTGGTCGTAGTGCAAAGATGAAGTTATTAGTATGATTATGAACAGGAAATGTGATTTGGTGTAACCATGATCTTTGATGTTTCAGGTAAAGATAGGTGATGAAAATTATCTTCGTCCTAGATGAGAAGAAGAATTTAGAACTACAGTTATGATTATGAGTTATTCATATGATTGTGGACCAGAATTATTGATTGATGTTATAGGGATAAAACATTGTTGATGGATTTTTAACATGGAGAAGATAATAGACTTTATAGTCTATTTGACTCTTCTAATGGATTGCTCGTTCCGCTGCAACTATGGTTGAAATTTTTATCATTTACCATATGTTTTAAATCTCTGATTTATTATTGATGAAGGCTATTGATAATTTAATTATCTTTAGTCATGATATACTTTACTGAGCTAGTTGTGCTCACCCTTTTGCTTCACAATTCCTTTCAGGTAATAAGAGTGTAGCTGGGTCGAGCGAGGGTAAAGGGGAAATAGAACGGTGGTCTCTAGCTGTGGATGTTCTCCCGAAGCAGTATAGAAAAGTTCATTTAATAGTTTTATTTGGTGAATCCAATAGGGTAAGGTGTACCCAACGTTGGAAGGGTGGTTTGCCACTATCATACAAGATGTCTAACGACATACAACCTCGTGTCATCATAAGACAGGGATGTGCTCATCCACTTGCTGAGTATATATACGAGCACTACCTATATAATCTTGGTGTTTGTTTGAAGTATAATTCTCAATTAGAGACAGTAGAGATAATGATATGTCAAGAGAAGACTCACCATTGGGAAGAATATGATAGTAATCTTCTCGTTTTTCTTTGGGGTCTATTGGGTCAACCAAGAATAATTCTGTGGCCATATGATATCTATCATAACCTAGACGAATGGCCTCCCATGTACGAAGGTTTTCTTGAGCACTTCCCAAAGATTCTAATTTCTAAAACAATTTTTGACTATACCTTTATGTAAGGTGTCATTGTGAGGTGATGTCCACGGTTGGAATATGAGTCACATTTGGTATATATTTGTATCCAAACTCACAGCATATGTGTTGTTGTATTTTGCACGACAATTGTTGTAATAAAGTTACAGTTATTTTCTGTACCATGTATTTGGCGACTCAGAATAGGTTGGATGGAATGGACCTATTTTGGGGTCGTTACAAATAGCATTTGCAATCACAATCCTTGCATATAGACAAACATAAATTAAACACAAACATATTATATTTGATGAAAAAACTGAAGCAGTGAAAATACCAAAATTTGTGCAAAATTATTCTTCCGAGCGGGTTAACATCTCTTCAATTGACAGCTCTAATTCAATTAACAGTTCATCATGTTTCGTCTTTTTGTTGAAGAACGTAACATCCTCAATGCCGCTACAAAACCAGCAACCTGTAAAAACATAACAAATCCGTATAGGTAAAAGAAATGGAATGAAGAATATAACTCTTATTTAATATGAGATATAGGCAAATTATCATTATATTGTATATATTCGTTTTTGATAGAGCACAATTATATACTTACATGGTCAGAAAGGGATCCTTTTGGATCTATGAGAACTAAGTACAAGCAATGCAGCAGTGAGGTATAAAACCTGCAAATAGAAGCACCACCAATAACTTATTTACAAATTACTGATGGGAGGGTGATAAGGATACTTGACCAGAACATTGTCTTCCAGTAGAAGGCCTTTGGCTGCAAATGGGTTCAACTACCACCGGCAAGAGCGACTGTCAGGTTCCGTACGGAGGGTTAGTGATGGTTCCACTATCACAATCCACTAATCAATTTGATGATCCGCGTCGATAATCCTTGGAGGTTTTCCAGCAATGGCAAGGGAAGATAAGTCGGTGCCGAGGAATACCGGTGGTAGGGGTTTCGGATACCCAGAAGTCCGATTTCGGACGACGAAATGGCAAGCGATGCGAGCTCGGATTTTAGTAGCCGGTGATAGTATCTATTCTTGTCGCCGTAGCATGTATGAGCCAAAGACTCCATCAATTGCGCCGATCGAAGGTTATGTGCCGATGGAAGCCAGATATATATGGTTCTAGATATTATTTTAGAGAGGCTCTGTTGGGAAGGGTAAAGGGTATTTTAGTAAAGGACATTTAGGAGTATTGTTTATGATGGACAGGTGTTGAAAGTTTAGAATGACAGATGTTAATATATGTAGAAGAACATATGTTAATATATTGTGTTCTGTACTGTGATTTAGTATATATAATAGATAGATTTGGCCCGCATTTTAATCAGGTCCGAACTCCCGAACCTGATCCTGGCTATATATATATATATATATATATATATATATATATATATATATATATATATATACACACACACACACACACACACACACAGAGAGGATCAAGTTAGGACTCTCGCATTTTCTTAAAATACGAACTTTTTTTTTTACTTTTTTATTTAAAACAACAAAAAAAAATTAATATTTTATAGAACTGGAATTTTTTCATAATACAGTATTTTTGGTATGATTTGGATACATATAATAATACATGTTAGTACAGACGGTACTAAAATTCGAGAGTCCGGACTGGAACCGGATATATATATATATATACTCCCTCCGTTCTTTAATATAGGTCGTTTTAGAGTTGTGCATAAGTATTAAGGAAATGATTGTAAAATATTAAATATACTATCAATTGTCTATATTGTCCTTGTATTGAAAAAAGAGAGTATTATTTATTGGACAAAAAATAGTGAGAGAACCAAAATTATATTTATTACTTGAGGTAATATTGGAAACTAAGCAATTAATGCTTACTTAAAATTCTCAAACGACTTATATTTAGAAACAAAATTTTTTCTCTAAAACGACCTGTATTAAAAAACGGAGGGAGTACGTTCATTGAGACAAGTTCAGTTCAATATATAAATTGAACAAACATAAATTTTTCATGTTCATTTTTAGCAGTATGTCCACTAAATCACAAACAATAAATGCTTATGAAATTGACTAAATCACCGTGTTATATTCTCACATGTATTGAGAGCACAATTATACATATAGCTCAAAAGGTCAAGTGTCTGAAATGTTTTATGCCAAACCCAAATTATAGAAAGATTCCAAAACTATTATTATTAGAATTATAATTATAATGTCAATACTATTAAGTCATTTTATAATCTCGAGACTGATAGTCTCAATTCTAAATTTAAAAACAAATAAGACACATATGATTAATAGTTCTATCCCAAGTATAATCCTTACAAACAAACATAACCTTGTAGTCTACTCCTTACTTTCGCTACTGCTATTGTTGCATGATTGCCTAACCTCTTTGTATTCTTTCTTGGCATGTTTTTGTCAATGACATAATTCATTCATCACATTCTTCTTTTGTTGGTTAGTCGAACTAAACAATTGGTGTTCAAACCAGATATATGATGATGATTAGATTAGAGCTAAGAAACATGTAATAATGATATTGTTACTCCCTCTCTCCCTCTCTCTTCCAAAAGTAAATATACATTTTTATTTTTTACCTATTTTAAAATTAGAAAAAATAGACTATGAAATGGTGATATAACATTTCATTCTTGGTTGATTAAGTTCTAATATACCGTCATTGTAACATTTTAGTTAATGTAAGATCCCAACTTTTATGAATAAAGATGAATTTTCTATAAATATCATTTTTGAATATTATGGAGTAAATTTGACATAATGTTATAGTTGTGGGTAATATTTATAAATTTTGCAAAGTACGCAAGTTGTTATATAATATTCGATTGGTCGGGGAATATTCGTTTTAACAGGGAATATTCTTACGACGGCACAATCATTGATGGACCCCACAACGGAATTATTATCGAATTGAGAAAACGACAAAAAATCTTTTTACAAAATAACGGCGAAAATTTTACTGTTAACTGTTGGAATACCTGGTGGTTAAAATACAGTAATATGCGTTGTTGCACAGTATCACACTGTATTGCACAGTATTTTTAAATTATTGATTCTTACATAAGAAGGCACACTCAATAATTGTTACAATAATTACTGTTCAATATTTTATTTTATTGATTTAATAATTATTACGTTGATATTTTATATTATTGTTGTTTCAATAATTATCACTGCACAGTATTTTTCATTATCAGATCAATAATACATATTATTTGAATAATATTTATGACAACCCCAAAACAGGTCCATTCCATCCAACCCATTCTGAGTCGCCAATCATATGAATAACTCATAATCATAATTGTAGTTCTAAATTCCTCTTCTCAGCCAGGACGAAGATAATTTTCATCACCTATCTTTACCTGAAACATCAAAGATCATGGTTATACCAAATCACAGTTCATGTTTATAATCATACTAACAATTTCATCTTTGCACTACGACCAAAGATATTCATCAACAGACCATCTTTGCACTACGGGCTAAAGATATTCATCAACAATTCATCTTTGTACTACAGGCCAAAGATATTCATCAATAATTCATCTTTGCACTACAGACCAAAGATATTCAGGCCAAATGTAAGACCCCAATTTTTATAAATAAAGATGAATTTTCTATAAATATCATTTTTGAATATTATGGAGTTAATTTGATATAATGTTATAGTTGTGGGTAATATTTATAAATTTTGCAAAGTAAGCAAGTTGTTATAAAATATTCGTTTGGTCGGAGAATATTCTTTTTGTCGGGAAATATTCGTACGACGGCACAATCATTGGTGGACCCCACAACGGAATTATTGTCGGATTGAAAAAACGACAAAATTATCTTTCTATAAAAATAACGGCTGAGGTGTTACCGTTAAAATCGTTAAAACTGTTGAACTACTCGGTAGTAAAAGTACAGTAATACGCGTGGTTGCATAGTAGCACACGGTATTGATTATTGATGCTTACGTGAGAAGTCACTCAGCTATACTCAATTATTGCTACAGTAATTGCTGCATCATATCTCTTAAATTATTGTCATAGTATCATCTGTATAATATGTTATATTATTAAATCAATAATTGAGACGTTGTGGTAAGTTTGGTTATTTTATGGGGGGCCATATGTCATCATCTAAGAGTCTCTTCGTCAATAGTAATTACCGTCGTCAATAGTAATTATCGTCGTCAATAGTAATTACCGTCGTCAATAGTATTTACCTTGGCCAATAGTAATTACCTTCGTCAATAGTATTTACCTTGGTCAATAGTAATTACCTTCGTCAATAGTATTTACCTTGGTCAAATAGTATTTACCTTGGTCAATAGTAATTACCTTCGTCAATAGTATTTACCTTGGTCAATAGTAATTACTTTCGTCAATAGTAGTTGTCCCTTCAATATTACCAAGAGTCATTTGACCCTTCGTTAAGACCAAGAGCCACCCTCAGTTTTTCTATAAATAGAGGCCTAGGGCTTCATTATTTTTCACGAATTCATTCAAGCTATAGAGAGAGAAAGTATAGAGAGAATAAGAGAGAGAGAATAAAAGTATTCTGTTACATCACTTTTCCAATATCCAGTTCTTTTAAGGTAGGGAATATTATTTCTTTTATATTCATAAAGAGAACTTCTATTATTCCATTTGTTATTATTCTGTTGGAATAACCAGTATACGCGGTCTACCCTATACTTGGTGACATTCTTCTATTATTCTGTTGGAACATCCTGTCTGTGTGTTTTACACAGGACCTGATTCCGTTTATTATTCTGTTGGAACATCATGTCTGTGTGTTTTACACCGGACCTGGTTCCGTTTTATTATTATTCTGTTGGAATATCCTGTCTGTGTGTTTTACACCGGACCTGGTTCCATTATTTATTATTCTGTCGGAATATCCTGTCTGTGCGTTTACGCCGGACCTGGTTCCATTATTTATTATTCTATTGGAATAACCTGTCTGTGCGGTCTATCGCATGCATGGTGATTTCTTTTGTTATTCCATTCTTTATTGTACTCAGTTGGTTAAGTTTTGACTTCTATACTCCATGAAATTTGTGGAATATCCTTGATAGTTGCGTTTCATCCAGTATCTTTTCAAGAAAATATTCTTCTGATCATTCTTGAATTTTACTCCACAAAGTAGTATCATGTTGACAATTTGGACGTTGTTAATTCCTGGATAAATTAATTCTTGAACTTGTTTTATTGAATTCTTATATCATTGTCATCATCCTCATGCTTATAAAATGTTGAAAGTCATCTGTGGCATGTAGTGCATAGATGGACTTGGTATGATTATGACCAGGGATTATTCGGTATAATCATGACCGTAATGTTACAAATGATGTGGTAAAAGTCCTCATTGGCCCGTAGTGCATTGATGGACAGTTGTTGGCATGATCATGACCATTAATGAATATACGAATATCCTTGGCCGTAGTGCAGGGGTGATTCGATGATGTGGATTATTTTATTAAGCTGAGTCCCAGCGATCACAGTGTTGAAAAACTTTTTAAATCATAAAAGATAGTAGAGTTTATTTTCTACTTGACTCTTTTAATGGATTGCTTGTTCCGCTACAGTTAAACTTGATGTCTATTATATTTTATCAGTTTAACATTGTTGAAGGCTAATGATAATTTATTCTGCATTATCTTAGTCATAATATTTCTTACTGGGCTAGTTGAGCTCACCCTTTCTTTCACTGTTCTCTTCAGGAAATGAGAACGTAGCTGGGGCAAGTCGGGGAACGGAGTGATGGTCCGAAGAATAGTATTAGTTAGTAGTCCTCACTATTCTATGTAATGGTGTGTTAATAAATGTAAAGAGGATTCCTTTTGAGTATGAATACTCTCTAGAAGATAATATTTGTATTCAAACTCACAGTTTATGTTTTGTCATATTGTACACGACAGTTGTATTATTAAGTTATATTTGTATTCTGTACTATGTATCTGACGACCCAAGATGGGTGATGTATACCTAATTTTGGGGGTGTCACAGTTGGTATCAGAGCTTAGGGATATGATCCCTAGCTAAGATGTGAGAATAGAACTAGGAGGGGAGAGACGGGGAATTCCTTCGCTAGTATGACATACCTAAGTTTATTTGCATGGTATTTAATTGGTCGGTCATAATATAAGGATAATATATGACATATCAATTAATTTTTATTTTGTGGCAGTATCTGAAAATGGCATCTGAGAACGTTGAGAATAGCAATGGAGCACAGACGACTGTTGATTCACCACATATCAATAATCAGGATAATGTGCATCAGGAAGGTGTCAATCCTCATGCAAACAACAACACTGACAAAATGATGAATGATCAAATGTTCAGAGGCTTTATGCAATTCATGCAACAACAGGTGAAAGCGGCTCCTGTCCACAACGTAGGTGGAAATACTGGAAACTCTCTGGCGGTCACCGCTAAACAGTTTAAGGAGCTGGGACCACCGGAGTTTAAGGGAGAACCCAAACCACTTGTAGCTGAAACATGGATAAAGCAGATCACCAAGATATTTGATGTCTTGGGTTGCTCCGAGGAGCAAAAGGTTCCCTTTGCCGCCTTTATGTTGCGAGGAGAGGCAGATTACTGGTGGGAATCGATAAAGCGTACTCAACCTGCAGCACTGAAGATGTCCTGGGAGAAGTTCCAAGTGCTGTTTAACGACAAATACTTTCCCGAGAGTATTCGTCACATGAAGGAGGTGGAGTTCATCAAATTGGAGTAGAATAATATGACCGTGTCGCAGTACGAGGCAAAATTTACGGAGTTATCCCGGTTTGCGTCCCACCTGGTGGATAATGAAGAAAGAATGACGCGGATGTTTTTAAGAGGTTTGAAGCCGGAGATACGTCAACATCTTGTTTCTCATAAACTGTGTTTGTATTCAGATGTTGTAAATAGGGCTCAGTTGGTGGAGCGCGATAACGAGACAACGCAACCAAAAGAGAGCAGCCGGCAAAATGATAATACCAGTGAGAGCAGTCATCGAAGCGGTGACAACAAGCGTGGAGGGAATCAACAGGCCAGAAATGGTAACCACTTCGGTGGTAATCAGGGCCAAAACAATAAGAATGGACATTTCAAGAAGAGGAGATTCAACAATGATGGAAAGACGTCAGCACCAGCACCTGTCGTTAAGGAAGGAAAACGACCACCTATCATATGTTTCAAATGCGGAGGGGAGGGGCACATCAGTCCAAACTGCGCGATGCCGTCCAAAGCATGTTATAATTGTGGAAGAGAAGGTCATTTAGCCCGATTTTGTCGTTTACCGAAGACAAATTCAGCTAGGATGGAGGCACCAAAAACCGTCCCAGAAAAGTCAAAACCGGTTGTGCAAGGGAGAGCGTTTGTTGTGAACTCCCAGAGAGCAAGGAACCCGAATGAGGTCATCACGGGTAAGCTTATTATAAACTCTAAAGAAGTTTATACTTTATTTGATACCGGTTCAACCCATTCTTTTATTTCTCCTACTTGCGCTCATCGATTAAATTTGATTCCGGAGAAATTAGACTTTGACTTATCTGTGGAAACTCCGTTGGGAGAAACCTTCATTACCTCCACTGTTTATAAGTCTTGTTTGGTTCAAGTTGGTACCTACACATTACCTATCGATCTGATTTCATTAAAAATACTTGCATTTGACGTGATTCTAGGGATTGATTGGTTAACTACTCATTATGCAAAAATTGATTGTTTTCGTAAGGTTGTTAGTTTTCATATTCCTAATCGACCTATTATGCGAATTCCAGCAACCAAACCATTAAAATCAATCGCTGTCATCTCAAGCCATAAAACTATTCGTTTATTGAAAAACGGATGTCAAGCTTTCTTAGCTCATGTCACAGATCTAAACAAAAATACGTCAGTTTTGAATGATATTTCTATTGTTAATAAATTCCCTGACGTATTCCCTGAAGAACTTCCTGGCCTACCCCCAGAGCGTGAAATTGAATTTTGTATCGATCTTGAACCCGGTACAAAACCCATTTCCAAAGCCCCATATCGAATGACTCCTATTGAACTTCAGGAGTTAAAGATCCAACTGCAGGAATTGTTAGACATTGGCTTTATTCGTCCTAGTACTTCTCCTTGGGGAGCTCCTGTTCTATTCGTGAAGAAGAAAGATGGAAGTATGCGACTTTGTATTGATTATCGGGAGTTGAATCATGTCACCATCAAAAACAGGTACCCATTGCCACGTATTGATGACCTGTTTGACCAGTTGCAAGGAGCACAATTCTTTTCAAAGATCGATCTTCGTTCTGGATATCATCAGCTGAAGGTTAGAACTGAGGATATTCCAAAGACGGCTTTTAGAACTCGGTACGGGCATTATGAATTCCTAGTCATGTCCTTTGGATTGACTAATGCTCCTGCTGCCTTCATGGATATGATGAACCGGGTATTCAAGGAATATTTGGATCACTTTGTGGTCGTCTTTATTGATGACATCCTTATTTATTCCAAAAGCCGTGAAGATCATGAGCAACACTTGAGGCTGGTACTCCAAAAGCTTCGTGAATACAAGCTTTATGCCAAGTTGAAGAAATGCGAGTTCTGGCTGGAAGAGGTAGCATTCCTTGGGCACGTAGTATCAAGTCGTGGAATATCTGTTGACCCGGCAAAGATTGAAGCTATTCAAAGCTGGGAGCAACCTAAATCAGTGACCGAGGTACGTAGCTTTCTTGGTTTAGCTGGTTATTATCGGAGATTCGTGGAAGGATTTTCTCGAATCGCTACTCCATTAACTCAGCTGACTCGGAAAGATACAAAGTTTGGTTGGAGCGAAGAATGTGAGCAGAGTTTTCAAGAACTAAAGAGGAGACTCATTTCAGCACCTGTTTTAACAATACCATCTGGCTCGGAGGGATTTGTCATCTACAGTGATGCTTCGAGCAAAGGGTTGGGATGCGTTCTCATGCAACATGGAAAAGTCATAGCCTATGCATCAAGACAACTCAAGGAATATGAGAGGAATTATCCTACTCATGATCTAGAGTTGGCAGCTGTTGTCTTTGCACTTAAAATTTGGAGGCATTACTTGTATGGGGAGAAAGTGGAGATCTTTACGGATCATAAAAGCCTCAAATATTTCTTGTGACGCCCCCAAAATTAGGTATACATCACCCATCTTGGGTCGTCAGATACATAGTACAGAATACAAATACAACTGATTAATACATCTGTCGTGTACAATACGACAAAACATAAACTGTGAGTTTGAATACAAATATTATCTTCTAGAGAGTATTCATACTCAAAAGGAGTCCTCATTACATTTATTAACACACCATTACATAGAATAGTGAGGACTACTAACTAATACTATCATTCGGACCATCACTCCGTACCCCGACTTGTCCCAGCTACGTTCTCATTTCCTGAAGAGAACAGTGAAAGAAAGGGTGAGCTCAACTAGCCCAGTAAGAAATATTATGACTAAGATAATGCAGAATAAATTATCATTAGCCTTCAACAATGTTAAACTGATAAAATATAATAGACATCAAGTTTAACTGCAGCGGAACAAGCAATCCATTAAAAGAGTCAAGTAGAAAATAAACTCTACTATCTTTTATGATTTAAAAGGTTTTTCAACACTGTGATCGCTGAGACTCAGCTTAATAAAATAATCCACATCATCGAATCACCCCTGCACTACGGCCAAGGATATTCGTGTATTCATTAATGGTCATGATCATGCCAACAACTGTCCATCAATGCACTACGGGCCAATGAGGACTTTTACCACATCATTTGTAACATTACGGTCATGATTATACCGAATAATCCCTGGTCATAATCATACCAAGTCCATCTATGCACTACAGGCCACAGATGACTTTCAACATTTTATAAACATGAGGATGATGACAATGATATAAGAATTCAATAAAACAAGTTCAAGAATTAATTTATCCAGGAATTAACAACGTCCAAATTGTCAACATGATACTGCTTTGTGGAGTAAAATTCAAGAATGCTTAGAAGAATATTTTCATGAAAAGATACTGGATGAAACGCAATTATCAAGGATATTCCACAAATTTCATGGAGTATAGAAGTCAAAACTTAACCAACTGAGTATAATAAAGAATGGAATAACAAAAGAAATCACCATGCATGCGATAGACCGCACAGACAGGTTATTCCAACAGAATAATAAATAATGGAACCAGGTCCGGCGTAAACGCACAGACAGGATATTCCGACAGAATAATAAATAATGGAACCAGGTCCGGTGTAAAACACACAGACAGGATGTTCCAACAGAATAATAATAAAACGGAACCAGGTCCGGTGTAAAACACACAGACAGGATGTTCCAACAGAATAATAAACGGAACCAGGTCCGGTGTAAAACACACAGACAGGATGTTCCAACAGAATAATAGAAGAATGTCACCAAGTATAGGGTAGACCGCGTATACAGGTTATTCCAACAGAATAATAAGAAATGGAATAACAGAAGTTCTCTTCATGAATAAGAAAGAATAATATTCCCTTACCGTTTTAAAGAAGAGCTGAAATAAGGAAGTAGTTAAGTAGCAGAATACTCTTCTTCTCTCTCTCTATAGTTTCTCTCTATAGTTTCTCTCTCTAGAGTTCAGTGAATTCGTAAGAAATAATGAAGGAATGAGCTGCTATTTATAGAAAAATAGAATGCATAGTAACTAATCCATGAACGGTCCAGATTGATTACTTTAATCTGACGGTCCATATTTAAAGAAAAATCTTTTAAATAAAATAAAATATATTCTATTTATAGAATAACTTTAATAAAGTATTTTGTTTTATATAAAAAGATGTTTCTGTTTTATTACGTTAATAATACGAATAAAACAAAACGTCATTATCGCTAAATAATTCATATTATTAACTGACAATAATTGAATCAAACTGAGTGACTTCTCACATAAGCATTAATAATCAATACCGTGTGCTACTATGCAACCACACGTATTACTGTACTTTTACTACCGAGTAGTTCAACAGTAACAATGGTAAAACTTCCGCCGTTATTTTTAATAAAATATTTTTGTCGTTTTCTCAATCCGACAATAATTCCGTTGTGGGGTCCACCAATGATTGTGTCGTTGTACGAATATTCCCTGTTAAAACGAATATTCCCGACCAATCGAATATTATATAACAACTTGCGTACTTTGCAAAATTTATAAATATTACCCACAACTATAACATTATATCAAATTAACTCCATAATATTCAAAAATGATATTTATAGAAAATTCATCTTTATTTATAAAAGTTGGGGTCTTACAACCTCCCCTTCTTATGAAATTTCGCCCTCGAAATTAGGGTACGTACCTGGTATGTCGAAGAGGTAAGGATACCTTGATTTCATTTCTGATTCTAACTCCCAAGTCATTTCCTCAACATCGTGGTTTCTCCACAAAACTTTGACTTGAGGTATAACCTTGGAGCGTAGAATATGTTCCTTCTTATCCAAGATTTGAACAGGAACTTCTTCATACGTCAAATCCTCCGCTATTTCGTCCGGTTCTAACTCAATAATGTGGTTCGGGTCTTCCACATATTTGCGTAACATGGATATGTGGAAAACGTTATGAACACGAGACATACTTGGCGGTAAAGCGAGTCTATAAGCCACAGTTCCTACTCGATCGAGGATTAAAAATGGACCGATGAATCGAGGATTTAGCTTTCCTCTCTTTCCAAATCTCGTAACTCCTTTCCATGGAGCAACACGTAAGAACACATGATCTCCTACATCAAATTCCACGTCCTTTCGATGAAGATCAGCATAACTCTTTTGTCGATCTTGTGAGGTTTTTATACGTTGTCGGATCGTTTGAATCTTTTCTGTAGTCATACGTACCAACTCCGGTCCCAACAACGTTGCTTCACCCACCTCATCCCAGCATACTGGAGAACGACATTTTCTTCCATACAATGCTTCGAATGGAGCCATGCCAATACTTGCTTGATAACTGTTGTTGTAGGAAAACTCCACCAATGGTAAGAACTTGTCCCAACTTCCCTTGAAGTCAAAGACACAGAGTCTTAATAGATCTTCAAGAGTTTGAATAGTCCTCTCTGATTGTCCGTCCGTCTGAGGATGATATGCTGAACTAAATCGTAACTCCGTGCCCATAGCTTTTTGTAAACTAACCCAAAATCGTGAAGTGAATCTTGGGTCTCGATCAGAAACTATGGATACTGGCATACCATGCAGTCTTACAATCTCGTTTATGTACATACGAGCAAGACGTTCAAGTGTATAAGTTTCTCGTATCGGTAAGAAATGAGCAGACTTGGTCAATCTATCAACAATGACCCAAATCGCATCAATACCTTGAGAAACCCTAGGAAGACCGGTAACGAAATCCATGGTAATGTGCTCCCACTTCCATTCTGGAATTTCAAGTGGTTGCAATGGACCTTTTGGTACTTGATGCTCCGCTTTGACTCGTTGACAAGTTAGACACCTTGAGATAAACAACGCTATCTCTCTCTTCATATTGCTCCACCAAAATGTATGACGAAGATCATGATACATTTTGGTACTTCCAGGATGGATTGCAAACGGTGTGTTGTGCGCCTCCATCATGATTTCATACTTTAAATCAGGGTTGTTAGGAACACAAAGTCTGGAGTTGACTCGAAGTATTCCTTCTTCATCGATTCTTGCTTCCGGCATAGCACCTTCTTGCACTTTCTTCCTCATACGCATCAGCTCCAGGTCTGTAGCTTGAGCAGCTTTAACTTTATCGATTAAAGTCGGTTCTACTCGTATATTCGCCATCATCACATGGGTCCCTGGAGTCTTCAACTCTATCTCCATCCTTTGCAAGTCACACAAAATGGGCCTTTGCGTTGTTAATATTGCACTTGTACCCGCATATGATCTTCTACTCAATGCGTCAGCTACCACGTTCGCTTTTCCAGGATGGTATTGAATGGTATGATCATAATCTTTCAACAGTTCAAGCCAACGTCGTTGTCGCATGTTGAGTTCCTTTTGAGTGAAGAAATATTTGAGGCTTTTATGATCCGTAAAGATCTCCACTTTCTCCCCATACAAGTAATGCCTCCAAATTTTAAGTGCAAAGACAACAGCTGCCAACTCTAGATCATGAGTAGGATAATTCCTCTCATATTCCTTGAGTTGTCTTGATGCATAGGCTATGACTTTTCCATGTTGCATGAGAACGCATCCCAACCCTTTGCTCGAAGCATCACTGTAGATGACAAATCCCTCCGAGCCAGATGGTATTGTTAGAACAGGTGCTGAAATGAGTCTCCTCTTGAGTTCTTGAAAACTCTGCTCACATTCTTCGCTCCAACCAAACTTTGTATCTTTCCGAGTCAGCTGAGTTAATGGAGTAGCGATTCGAGAAAATCCTTCCACGAATCTCCGATAATAACCAGCTAAACCAAGAAAGCTACGTACCTCGGTCACTGATTTAGGTTGCTCCCAGCTTTGAATAGCTTCAATCTTTGCCGGGTCAACCGATATTCCACGACTTGATACTACGTGCCCAAGGAATGCTACCTCCTCCAGCCAGAACTCGCATTTCTTCAACTTGGCATAAAGCTTGTATTCACGAAGCTTTTGGAGTACCAGCCTCAAGTGTTGCTCATGATCTTCACGGCTTTTGGAATAAATAAGGATGTCATCAATAAAGACGACCACAAAGTGATCCAAATATTCCTTGAATACCCGGTTCATCATATCCATGAAGGCAGCAGGAGCATTAGTCAATCCAAAGGACATGACTAGGAATTCATAATGCCCGTACCGAGTTCTAAAAGCCGTCTTTGGAATATCCTCAGTTCTAACCTTCAGCTGATGATATCCAGAACGAAGATCGATCTTTGAAAAGAATTGTGCTCCTTGCAACTGGTCAAACAGGTCATCAATACGTGGCAATGGGTACCTATTTTTGATGGTGACATGATTCAACTCCCGATAATCAATACAAAGTCGCATACTTCCATCTTTCTTCTTCACGAATAGAACAGGAGCACCCCAAGGAGAAGTACTAGGACGAATAAAGCCAATGTCTAACAATTCCTGCAGTTGGATCTTTAACTCCTGAAGTTCAATAGGAGCCATTCGATATGGGGCTTTGGAAATGGGTTTTGTACCGGGTTCAAGGTCGATACAAAATTCAATTTCACGCTCTGGGGGTAGGCCAGGAAGTTCTTCAGGGAATACGTCAGGGAATTTATTAACAATAGAAATATCATTCAAAACTGACGTATTTTTGTTTAGATCTGTGACATGAGCTAAGAAAGCTTGACATCCGTTTTTCAATAAACGAATAGCTTTATGGCTTGAGATGACAGCGATTGATTTTAATGGTTTGGTTGCTTGAATTCGCATAATAGGTCGATTAGGAATATGAAAGCTAACAACCTTACGAAAACAATCAATTTTTGCATGATGAGTAGTTAACCAATCAATCCCTAGAATCACGTCAAATGCAAGTATTTTTAATGAAATCAGATCGACAGGTAATGTGTGGGTACCAACTTGAACCAAACAAGACTTATAAACCGTGGATGTAATGAAGGTTTCTCCCAATGGAGTTTCAACAGATAAGTCAAAGTCTAATTTCTCCGGAATCAAATTTAATCGATGAGCGCAAGTAGGAGAAATAAAAGAATGGGTTGAACCGGTATCAAATAAAGTATAGACTTCGTTAGAGTTTATGATAAGCTTACCCGTGATGACCTCATTCGGGTTCCTTGCTTCTGGGAGGTCACAACAAACGCTCTCCCTTGCACAACCGGTTTTGACTTTTCTGGGACGGCCTTTGGTGCCTCCATCCTAGCTGAATTTGTCTTCGGTAAACGACAAAATCGGGCTAAATGACCTTCTCTTCCACAATTATAACATGCTTTGGACGGCATCGCGCAGTTTGGACTGATGTGCCCCTCCCCTCCGCATTTGAAACATATGATAGGTGGTCGTTCTCCTTCCTTAACGACAGGTGCTGGTGCTGACGTCTTTCCATCATTGTTGAATCTCCTCTTCTTGAAATGTCCATTCTTATTGTTTTGGCCCTGATTACCACCGAAGTGGTTACCATTTCTGGCCTGTTGATTCCCTCCACGCTTGTTGTCACCGCTTCGATGACTGCTCTCACTGGTATTATCATTTTGCCGGCTGCTCTCTTTTGGTTGCGTTGTCTCGTTATCGCGCTCCACCAACTGAGCCCTATTTACAACATCTGAATACAAACACAGTTTATGAGAAACAAGATGTTGACGTATCTCCGGCTTCAAACCTCTTAAAAACATCCGCGTCATTCTTTCTTCATTATCCACCAGGTGGGACGCAAACCGGGATAACTCCGCAAATTTTGCCTCGTACTGCGACACGGTCATATTATTCTGCTCCAATTTGATGAACTCCACCTCCTTCATGTGACGAATACTCTCGGGAAAGTATTTGTCGTTAAACAGCTCTTGGAACTTCTCCCAAGACATCTTCAGTGCGGCAGGTTGAGTACGCTTTATCGATTCCCACCAGTAATCTGCCTCTCCTCGCAACATAAAGGCGGCAAAGGGAACCTTTTGCTCCTCGGAGCAACCCAAGACATCAAATATCTTGGTGATCTGCTTTATCCATGTTTCAGCTACAAGTGGTTTGGGTTCTCCCTTAAACTCCGGTGGTCCCAGCTCCTTAAACTGTTTAGCGGTGACCGCCTGAGAGTTTCCAGTATTTCCACCTACGTTGTGGACAGGAGCCGCTTTCACCTGTTGTTGCATGAATTGCATAAAGCCTCTGAACATTTGATCATTCATCATTTGGTCAGTGTTGTTGTTTGCATGAGGATTGTCACCTTCCTGATGCACATTATCCTGATTATTGATATGTGGTGAATCAACAGTCGTCTGTGCTCCATTGCTATTCTCAACATTCTCAGATGCCATTTTCAGATACTGCCACAAAATAAAAATTAATTGATATGTCATATATTATCCTTATATTATGACCGACCAATTAAATACCATGCAAATAAACTTAGGTAGGTCATACTAGCGAAGGAATTCCCCGTCTCTCCCCTCCTAGTTCTATTCTCACATCTTAGCCAGGGATCATATCCCTAAGCTCTGATACCAACTGTGACGCCCCCAAAATTAGGTATACATCACCCATCTTGGGTCGTCAGATACATAGTACAGAATACAAATACAACTTACTAATACAACTGTCGTGTACAATACGACAAAACATAAACTGTGAGTTTGAATACAAATATTATCTTCTAGAGAGTATTCATACTCAAAAGGAGTCCTCATTACATTTATTAACACACCATTACATAGAATAGTGAGGACTACTAACTAATACTATCATTCGGACCATCACTCCGTTCCCCGACTTGCCCCAGCTACGTTCTCATTTCCTGAAGAGAACAGTGAAAGAAAGGGTGAGCTCAACTAGCCCAGTAAGAAATATTATGACTAAGATAATGCAGAATAAATTATCATTAGCCTTCAACAATGTTAAACTGATAAAATATAATAGACATCAAGTTTAACTGCAGCGGAACAAGCAATCCATTAAAAGAGTCAAGTAGAAAATAAACTCTACTATCTTTTATGATTTAAAAGGTTTTTCAACACTGTGATCGCTGAGACTCAGCTTAATAAAATAATCCACATCATCGAATCACCCCTGCACTACGGCCAAGGATATTCGTGTATTCATTAATGGTCATGATCATGCCAACAACTGTCCATCAATGCACTACGGGCCAATGAGGACTTTTACCACATCATTTGTAACATTACGGTCATGATTATACCGAATAATCCCTGGTCATAATCATACCAAGTCCATCTATGCACTACAGGCCACAGATGACTTTCAACATTTTATAAACATGAGGATGATGACAATGATATAAGAATTCAATAAAACAAGTTCAAGAATTAATTTATCCAGGAATTAACAACGTCCAAATTGTCAACATGATACTGCTTTGTGGAGTAAAATTCAAGAATGCTTAGAAGAATATTTTCATGAAAAGATACTGGATGAAACGCAATTATCAAGGATATTCCACAAATTTCATGGAGTATAGAAGTCAAAACTTAACCAACTGAGTATAATAAAGAATGGAATAACAAAAGAAATCACCATGCATGCGATAGACCGCACAGACAGGTTATTCCAACAGAATAATAAATAATGGAACCAGGTCCGGCGTAAACGCACAGACAGGATATTCCGACAGAATAATAAATAATGGAACCAGGTCCGGTGTAAAACACACAGACAGGATGTTCCAACAGAATAATAACAAGACGGAACCAGGTCCGGTGTAAAACACACAGACAGGATGTTCCAACAGAATAATAATAAAAACGGAACCAGGTCCGGTGTAAAACACACAGACAGGATGTTCCAACAGAATAATAGAAGAATGTCACCAAGTATAGGGTAGACCGCGTATACAGGTTATTCCAACAGAATAATAAGAAATGGAATAACAACAGTTCTCTTCATGAATAAGAAAGAATAACACCCCTTACCGTTTTAAAGAAGAGCTGAAATAAGGAAGTAGTTAAGTAGCAGAATACTCTTCTTCTCTCTCTCTATAGTTCCTCTCTATAGTTTCTCTCTCTAGAGTTCAGTGAATTCGTAAGAAATAATGAAGGAATGAGCTGCTATTTATAGAAAAATAGAATGCATAGTAACTAATCCATGAACGGTCCAGATTGATTACTTTAATCTGACGGTCCATATTTAAAGAAAAATCTTTTAAATATAATATATTCTATTTATAGAATAACTTTAATAAAGTATTTTGTTTTATATAAAAAGATGTTTCTGTTTTATTACGTTAATAATACGAATAAAACAAAACGTCATTATCGCTAAATAATTCATATTATTAACTGACAATAATGGAATCAAACTGAGTGACTTCTCACATAAGCATTAATAATCAATACCGTGTGCTACTATGCAACCACACGTATTACTGTACTTTTACTACCGAGTAGTTCAACAGTAACAATGGTAAAACTTCCGCCGTTATTTTTAATAAAATATTTTGTCGTTTTCTCAATCCGACAATAATTCTGTTGTGGGGTCCACCAATGATTGTGTCGTTGTACGAATATTCCCTGTTAAAACGAATATTCCCCGACCAATATTATATAACAACTTGCGTACTTTGCAAAATTTATAAATATTACCCACAACTATAACATTATATCAAATTAACTCCATAATATTCAAAAATGATATTTATAGAAAATTCATCTTTATTTATAAAAAATTGGGGTCTTACATCATATGCAAGTACAAGTGCGATATTGTCAACATAAAGGCCCATTTTGTGTGACTTGCAAAGGATGGAGATAGAGTTAAAGACTCCAGGGACCCATGTGATGATGGCGAATATACGAGTAGAACCGACTTTAATCAATAAAGTTAAAGTTGCTCAAGCTACAGACCTGGAGCTGATGCGTATGAGGAAGAAAGTGCAAGAAGGTGCTATGCCGGAAGCAAGAATCGATGAAGAAGGAACACTTCGAGTCAACTCCAGACTTTGTGTTCCTAACGACCCTGATTTAAAGTATGAAATCATGATGGAGGCGCACAACACACCGTTTGCAATCCATCCTGGGAGTACCAAAATATATCATGATCTTCGTCATACATTTTGGTGGAGCAATATGAAGCGAGAGATAGCGCTGTTTATCTCAAGGTGTCTAACTTGTCAACGAGTCAAGGCGGAGCATCAAGTACCAAAAGGTACATTGCAACCACTTGAAATTCCAGAATGGAAGTGAGAGCACATTACCATGGATTTCGTTACTGGTCTTCCTAAGGTTTCTCATGGTATTGATGTGATTTGGGTCATTGTTGATAGATTGACCAAGTCTGCTCATTTTTTACCGATACGAGAAACTTATATACTTGAACGTTTTGCTCGTATGTACATAAACAAGATTGTAAGACTGCATGGTATGCCAATATCCATAGTTTCTGACCGAGACCCAAGATTCACTTCACTATTTTGGGTTAGTTTACAAAAAGTTATGGGCACGGATTTACGATTTAGTTCGGCATATCATCCTCAGACGGATGGACAATTAGAGAGGACTAGTCAAACTCTAGAAGATTTATTAAGACTCTGTGTCCTTGACTTCAAGGGAAGTTGGGACAAGTTCTTATCATTGGTGGAGTTTTCCTACAACAACAGTTATCAAGCAAGTATTGGCATGGCTCCATTCGAAGCGTTGTATGGAAGAAAGTGTCGTTCTCCAATATGCTGGGATGAGGTGGGTGAAGCAACGTTGTTGGGACCGGAGTTGGTACGTATGACTACAGAAAAGATTCAAACGATCCGACAACGTATAAAAACCTCACAAGATCGACAAAAGAATTATACTGATCTTCATCGAAAGGACGTGGAATTTGATATTGGAGATCATGTGTTCTTACGTGTTGCTCCATGGAAAGGAGTTACGAGATTTAGAAAGAGAGGAAAGCTCAATCCTCGATTCATCGGTCTATTTTTAATCCTCGATCGAGTAAGAACTGTGGCTTATAGACTCGTTTTACCGCCAAGTATGTCTCGTGTTCATAACGTTTTTCACATATCCATGTTACGTAAATATGTGGAAGACCCAAACCACATTATTAAGTTAGAACCGGACGAAATAGCGGAGGATTTGACGTATGAAGAAGTTCCTATTCAAATCTTGGATAAGAAGGAATATATTCTACGCTCCAAGGTTATACCTCAAGTCAAAGTTTTGTGGAGAAATCACAATGTTGAGGAAATGACTTGGGAGTTAGAATCTGAAATGAAGTCAAGGTAACCTTACCTTTTCGACATACCATATACGTACCCTAATTTCGAGGGCAAAATTTCATAAGAAGGGGAGGTTGTAAGACCCCAACTTTTATAAATAAAGATGAATTTTCTATAAATTTCATTTTTGAATATTATGGAGTTAATTTGATATAATGTTATAGTTCTGGATAATATTTATAAATTTTGTAAAGTACGCAAGTTGTTATATAATATTCGATTGGTCGGGGAATATTCATTTTAACAGAGAATATTCGTACAACGGCACAATCATTGGTGGACCCCACAACAGAATTATTGTCGGATTGAGAAAACGACAAAAATATTTTATTAAAAATAACGGCGGAAGTTTTATTATTGATACTGTTGAACTACTCGGTAGTAAAAGTACAGTAATACGTGTGGTTGCATAGTAGCACACGGTATTGATTATTAATGCTTATGTGAGAAGTCACTCAGTTTGATTCAATTATTGTCAGTTAATAATATGAATTATTTAGCGATAATGAAGTTTTGTTTTATTCGTATTATTAACGTAATAAAACAGAAACATCTTTTTATATAAAACAGAATACTTTATTAAAGTTATTCTATAAATAGAATATATTTTATTTTATTTAAAAGATTTTTTTTTAAATATGGACCGTCAGATTAAAGTAATCAATCTGGACCGTTCATGGATTAGTTACTATGCATTTTATTTTTCTATAAATAGCAACTCATTCCTTCATTATTTCTTACGAATTCACTGAACTCTAGAGAGAGAAACTATAGAGAGAAACTATAGAGAGAGAGAAGAAAAGTATTCTGCTACTTAACTACTTCCTTATTTCAGTTCTTCTTTAAAATGGTAAGGGGTGTTATTCTTTCTTATTCATGAAGAGAACTGTTGTTATTCCATTTCTTATTATTCTGTTGGAATAACCTGTATACGCGATCTACCCTATACTTGGTGACATTCTTCTATTATTCTGTTGGAACATCCTGTCTGTGTGTTTTACACTGGACCTGGTTCCGTCTTTATTATTATTCTGTTGGAATATCCTGTCTGTGCGGTCTATCGCATGTCGGGTGATTTCTTTTGTTATTCCATTCTTTACTATACTCAGTTGGTTAAGTTTTAACTTCTATACTCCATGAAATTAGTGGAATATCCTTGATAATTGCGGTTCATCCAGTATCTTTTCATGAAAATATTCTTCTAAGCATTCTTAAATTTTTCTTCACAAAGCAGTATCATGTTGACAATTTGGACGTTGTTAATTCTTGGATAAATTAATTCTTGAACTTGTTTTATTGAATTCTTATATCATTGTCATCATCCTCATGTTTATAAAATGTTAAAAGTCATCTGTGGCCTGTAGTGCATAGATGGACTTGGTATGATTATGATCAGGGATTATTCTGTATAATCATGACCGTAATGTTACAAATGATGTGGTAAAAGTTCTCATTGGCCCGTAGTGCATTGATGGACAGTTGTTGACATGATCATGACCATTAATAAATACACAAATATTCTTGGCCCGTAGTGCATGGATAATTATGGTCGTGATACTAAAGAATATCCTTGGCCGTAGTGCAGGGGTGATTCGATGATGTGGATTATTTTATTAAGCTGAGTCCCAGCGATAACAGTGTTAAAATTTTTTTTAAATCATATAAGATAATAGATTTTATTATCTACTTGACTCTTTTAATGGATTGTTTGTTCCACTGCAGTTAAACTTGATGTTCGTTATATTTTATCAGTTTAACATTGTTGAAGGCTAATGATAATTTATTCTGCATTATCTTAGTCATAATATTTCTTACTGGGCTAGTTGAGCTCACCCTTTCTTTCAATGTTTCCTTCAGGAAATGAGAATATAGCTAGGACGGGGAACGGAGTGATGGACCAGATGATTGTATTTGTAGTCCTCACTATTCTGTTAAATAGTGTGATAATAATTGTAATGAGGACTCCTTTTGAGTTTGTATAGTCTCTAGTAAACAATAATTGTATTCAAACTCACAGTTATGTTTTGTCGTATTATACACGACAGTGGTATTAGTAAGTTGTATTTGTATTCTGTACCATGTACCTGACGACCCAAGATGGGTGATGTATACCTAATTTTGGGGGCGTCACAGAAAAATATTATGAACACGAGACATACTTGGAGGTAATGCGAGTCTATAGGCCACATTTCCTATTCGGTCAAGAATCTCAAATGGACCAACAAATCTTGGATTGAACTTTTCTCTCTTTCCAAATCTTATAACTCCCTTCTATGGAGCAACACGTAACAGTACATGATCTCCAATATTAAACTCCACGTCCTTTCTATGAAGATCAACATAACTCTTTTGTCGATCTTGTGAGGTTTGAATACGTTGTCGAATCATTTGAATATTTTCTGTAGTCATGCGAACTAATTCTGGTCCCAACAACGTTGCTTCTCCCATCTCGTCCCAGCATACTGGAGAACGACATTTTCTTCCATACAACGCCTCGAATGGAGCCATGCCTATACTTGCTTGATAACTGTTGTTGTAGGAGAATTCCACCAATGGTAGGTACTTATCCCAACTCCTTTTAAAATCTAGGACACAGAGTCTTAATAGATCTTCAGGAGTTTGAATAGTCCTCTCTGATTGTCCGTCCATTTGAGGATGGTATGCTGAACTAAATCGTAAATCCGTGCCCATAGCTTTCTGCAAGCTAACCCAAAATCGTGAAGTGAATCTTGGGTCACGATCCGAAACTATGGATACTGGCATGCCATGCAATCTCACAATCTCATTCACGTATATACGAGCAAGACGTTCAAGGGAATAAGTCTCACGTATCGGCAAGAAATGGGTAGACTTGGTTAATCTATCAACAATAACCCTAATCGCATCTATGCCTTGAGAAACTTTGGGAAGACCTGTAACGAAATCCATAGTAATGTGTTCCCACTTCTATTCTGGAATATCAAGCGGTTGCAATGGTCCTTTTGGCATTTGATGCTCCGCCTTTACACGTTGACAAGTTAAGCACCTCGAGATAAACTCTGCGATTTCTCTCTTCATATTGTTCCACCAAAATGTATGTCGAATATCATGATACATTTTGGTACTCCCAGGAAGGATTGCAAACGGGGTGTTGTGTGCCTCCATCATGATTCTATGCTTCAAGTCAGAAACGTTAGGAATACAAAGTCTGGAGTTGAATCTAAGTATTCATTCTTCATCGATTCTCGCTTCTGGAATAGCTCCTTCTTGCACTTTCTTCTTCATACGTATCAGCCCTAGGTCCGTAGCTTGAGCAGCTTTAACTTTATCGATTAAAGTCGGTTCTACTCGTATATTCGTCATCATCATGTGGGTCTCTTGAGTCTTTAATTCTACCTCCATCCTTTGCAAGTCATACAGAATGGGCCTTTGTATTGATAATATCGCACTCGTACTCGCATATGATCATCTACTCAATGCGTCAGCTACTACGTTCGCTTTTCCAGGATGATATTGAATAGTGTGATCGTAATCTTTCAATAGTTCAAGCCAACGTCGTTGCCGCATGTTGAGTTCTTTTTGGGTGAATAAATATTTGAGGCTTTTATGGTCCGTATAAATCTCCACTTTCTCCCCATACAAGTAGTGTCTCCAAATTTTCAACGCGAATACGACTGCTGCCAACTCCAGATCATGAGTAGGATAATTTCTCTCATATTCTTTGAGTTGTCGTGAGGCATAGGCTATGACTTTCCCATGTTGCATGAGAACACATCCTAACCCTTTGCCTGAAGCATCGCTGTAGATAACAAATCCATCCGTACCAAATGGTATTGCCAGAATAGGTGCTGAAATGAGTCTCTTTTTGAGCTTTTGAAAACTCTTCTCGCATTCCTCGCTTCATATGAATTTTGTATCTTTCCGAGTCAGCTAAGTTAACGGAGTAGCGATTCGAGAAAATCCTTCCACGAATCTCCGATAATTACCAGCTAAGCCGAGAAAGCTGCGTACTTCGGTCACCGACTTCGGTTGCTCCCAACTTTGTATTGCTTCAATCTTTGCCGGGTCAACAGATACTCCATGTTTTGACACCACGTGCCCAAGGAATGCTACTTCCTCAAGCCAGAACTCGCATTTCTTCAGCTTGGCATAAATCTTATTTTCACGAAGCCTTTCAAGTATCAGCTTCAAATGGTGCTCATGATCTTCACGGCTTTTGGAATAGATGAGGATGTCATCAATAAAAACAACAACCAATTGATCCAAATATTCCTTGAATACACGGTTCATCATATCCATGAAAGCAGCTGGAGAATTAGTCAATACAAAAGATATGACTAAGAATTCATAATGCCCGTACCGAGTTCTGAATACAGTCTTTAGAATATCCTCAGTTTTAATCTTCAGCTGATGATATCCAGAACGAAGGTCAATATTTGAAAAGAATTGTGCTTCTTGCAACTGGTCGAACAGGTCATTAATGCGAGGTAACAGATACCTATTCTTGATGGTGACATGGTTCAATTCTCGGTAGTCAATACAAAGTCGCATACTCCCGTCCTTCTTCTTTACGAATAAAATAGGAGCACCCTAAGGAGATGTACTAGGACGAATTAAACCGATGTCTAATAACTCCTGTAGTTGGACTTTTAACTCCTGAAGTTCAATAGGAGCCATTAGATATGGAGTTTTAGAAATGGGTTTTGTACCCAGTTCAAGGTCAATAAAGAATTTAACATCACGTTCTGGGGGTAGACCGGGAAGTTCTTCAGAAAATACATCGGAAAATTCTCTAACAACAGAAATATTATTCAAATCTGACTTGTCTTTGTTCAAATCCATAACATGGGCTAAGAAAGCTTGACATCCATTTTTCAATAAACGAATAGCTTTGTGGCTTGATATGACTGTGACTGATTTTAGTGGTTTAGTAGTTTGAATTCGTATGACAGGTTGGTTAGGAATATGAAAACTAACAACCTTACGAAAACAATCAATTTTAGCATGATGAGTGGTTAACCAATCAATTCTTAAAATCACGTCAAAAGCAAGTATCTTTAAAGAGATAAGATTAACAGGTAATGTGATAGTGCTAACTTGGATCATGCAAGATTTATAAACTGTAGATGTAACGAAGGTTTCACTCAACGGAGTTTCAACAGATAAGTCAAAGTCCAATTTCTTCGGAGTCAAGTTTAAACATTGAGCACAAGCAGGAGAGATAAAAGAATGGATAGAATCGGTATCTAGTAAGGTATAAACATTTCAAGAGTTCAAGAGTTCAAGATTAGCTTACCCGTGATCACCTCGTTCGGGTTCCTCACGTTTTGGCCAGTCACGACAAACGCTCTTCCAGGAATCGCTGATTTCGACTTATCCGGGACAACCCTTGGAGTCACCATCCCCGTTGAACTTGATTTTGCTACAGAACAATCCCAAGCTATGTGGCCTTCTTTTCCACAGTTGTAACAATACTTGGATTGTTGTGGACAGTTTGGGCTGATATGTCCCTCTTTCCCGCATTTGTAACATCTAACTGGCGGTCGTTCTCCTCCCCTAGAATTTGTTGTTGGTGCTGGTGCTGCTGCTGATGTCTTCCCGTCATTGTTGAATCTCCTCTTTCTAAAATGTCCACTTGACTCACCTCTCCTATTATCATGGTCACGATGACCACCCGAGTGGTTACCGCCTTTGTTCTTATTTTTCCCTACTCGTTGGTTATCATCGCTCTGATGACTGCTGTCACCGGTATGACCCTGGTTGTGGTCCCTCGGTTGAACATACTCACTATCTCACTCTAATAATTGAGCCCGGTTGACAACATCTGAATATAGAGAAAATTTATTAGAGATAAGGTATTGACGAATTTCTGGTTTTAGACCTCTCAGAAACATCCTTGTCATTCGTTCCTCATTCTTTACCAAATGAGGTGCAAACCTGGATAACTCAGCGAACTTCGCCTCGTATTGGGACACCGTCATGTTGTTTTCTTCCAGTTTGATAAACTCTACCTCCTTCATATGACGAATACTTTCAAGAAAGTACTTGTCATTAAACAGTTTCTGAAACGTTTCCCAAGACACGTTGAGTGCGTCAGGCTGGGTACGCTTCACAGACTCCCACCAGTAGTCTACCTCACCGCAGAACATAAAGGTGGCGAATGGAACCTTCTGTTCCTCCGTGCATCCCAAGACATCGAATATCTTGGCAATTTGCTTAACCCACGTTTCCGCCATGATCGGATCCGGCTTTCCCTTAAATTCTGATGGTCCCAACTCTTTGAACTGCTTGGCTGTGACAGACCGCGCGTTGCTATCACTTCCACCCATATTTTGTACACGAGTCTCCCTCGTCTGATTTTGCATGAACTGCAAAAAGCTCCTAAACATTTCATCATTCATCGTTTGTTCGGTAGTGTTGTTTACTGGAGGAATATTGCCTTCCCGTTGCACGTTTTCCTGGTTTGTAACTAAAGGTTGTTCCACAGTCTCATACACTCCATTGTTAACGTTCTCAGCAGCCATTCTTAAATACTGCCATAAAACAAGGGTTAATTAAATAAATTAACATATCACATAATATCCCTATATTATGACCGACCAACAAATAAGCTTAGGTAGGACATACTAGCGAAAGATTTACTCATCTCTCCCCTCCTAATTCTATTCCCCGATCTCCGCCAGAGACCATATCCCTAAGCTCTGATACAAACTGTGACGCCCCCAAAATAGGTATACAACACCCATTCTGAGTCGCCAAATACATGGTACATAAAGCAAACTACAACTTCAATAATACAATTGTCGTGCAAAATACGACAACACATACTGTGAGTTTAAATACAATTATTGTCTTCTAGACAATATCCACACTCAAATAAGTCCTCATTACAATTATTCAAACACTATTTTATAGAAATAGTGAGGACTGCTAAAACATCTTTCTAGAACCATCACTCCACACCCCGACTTGTTCCCGCTATATTCTCACCTCCTGAGAAAAATGGAACAAAAAAGAAAAGGGTGAGCTCAACTATCCCAGTAAAGAATGTTATGACTAAGATAATATAGAACAAATTATCATTAGTCTTCAACAGGGAAAAATCTGATAAAATATAATAGACAATAAATTTTAGATCAACAACTGCAGCGGAAACAGCAAACCATTAGAAGAGTCAAGTAGAGAATGAGTTCTACTATCTTCTAAGATTCAAAAGTCCATCATCAATATTTTATCCCTATAACAACAATCAATAGCTATCTTTAATCAAATATTCATCTTTGCACTACAGGCCAAAGATATTCATTTGTATCACCAGTCGGTCATGTTCATCTCAACACCTGTTCATCTTTGCACTATGGGCCAAAGATATTCATCAGTTAATCATTCATCTTTGCACTACAGGCCAAAGATATTCAGTAATATCATCATTTAGGACTGAGGATGATAAAAAATATCTTAAAGAAAATGAATCCAGTAAGACAGAAGGACAAATATTAAGAATTCGTGTAACAGTTTATCCAAGATCAATAATACTCCATACTAACTAATTTTGAAGCAGAATTCAAAAATAAAGACCAAAATATGAATACAATCAAAGATAGTGTGACGCCCCCAAAATTAGGTATACATCACCCATCTTGGGTCGTCAGATACATAGTACAGAATACAAATACAACTTACTAATACAACTGTCGTGTACAATACGACAAAACATAAACTGTTAGTTTGAATACAAATATTATCTTCTAGAGAGTATTCATACTCAAAAGGAATTCTCATTGCATTTATTAACACACTATTACATAGAATAGTGAGGACTACTAACTAATACTATCATTCGGACCATCACTCCGTTTCCCGACTTGTCCCAGCTACATTCTCATTTCCTGAAGAGAACAGTGAAAGAAAGGGTGAGCTCAACTAGCCCAGTAAGAAATATTATGACTAAGATAATGCAGAATAAATTATCATTAGCCTTCAACAATGTTAAACTGATAAAATATAATTGACATCAAGTTTAACTGCAGCGAAACAAGCAATCCATTAAAAGAGTCAAGTAGAAAATAAACTCTACTATCTTTTATGATTTAAAAGGTTTTTCAACACTGTGATCGCTGGGACTCAGCTTAATAAAATAATCCACATCATCGAATCACCCCTGCACTACAGCCAAGGATATTCGTGTATTCATTAATGGTCATGATCATGCCAACAACTGTCCATCAACGCACTACGGGCCAATGAGGACTTTTACCACATCATTTGTAACATTACGGTCATGATTATACCGAATAATCCCTGATCATAATCATACCAAGTCCATCTATGCACTACAGGCCACAGATAACTTTTAACATTTTATAAACATGAGGATGATGACAATGATATAAGAATTCAATAAAATAAGTTCAAGAATTAATTTATCCAAGAATTAACAACGTCCAAATTGTCAACATGATACTGCTTTGTGAAGTAAAATTTAAGAATGCTTAGAAGAATATTTTCATGAAAAGATACTGGATGAACCGCAATTATCAAGGATATTCCACTAATTTCATGGAGTATAGAAGTTAAAACTTAACCAACTGAGTATAGTAAAGAATGGAATAACAAAAGAAATCACCCGGCATGCGATAGACCGCACAGACAGGTTATTCCAACAGAATAATAAATAATGGAACCAGGTCCGGCGTAAACGCACAGACAGAATATTCCGACAGAATAATAAATAATGGAACCAGGTCCGGTGTAAAACACACAGACAGGATGTTCCAACAGAATAGTAACAAGACGGAACCAGGTCCGGTGTGAAACACACAGACAGGATGTTCCAACAGAAGAATAATAAAAACGGAACCAGGTCCGGTGTAAAACACACAGACAGGATCTTCCAACAGAATAACAGAAGAATGTCACCAAGTATAGGGTAGACCGCGTATACAGGTTATTCCAACAGAATAATAAATAATGAAATAACAACAGTTCTCTTCATGAATAAGAAAGAATAACACCCCTTACCGTTTTAAAGAAGAGCTGAAATAAGGAAGTAGTTAAGTAGCAGAATACTCTTCTTCTCTCTCTCTAAAGTTTCTCTCCATAGTTTCTCTCTCTAGAGTTCAGTGAATTCGTAAGAAATAATGAAGGAATGAGCTGCTATTTATAGAAAAATAGAATGCATAGTAACTAATCCATGAACGATCCAGATTGATTACTTTAATCTGACGGTCCATATTTAAAGAAAAATCTTTTAAATAAAATATAATATATTCTATTTATAGAATAACTTTAATAAAGTATTCTGTTTTATATAAAAAGATGTTTCTGTTTTATTACGTTAATAATACGAATAAAACAAAACGTCATTATCGCTAAATAATTCATATTATTAACTGACAATAATTGAATCAAACTGAGTGACTTCTCACATAAGCATTAATAATCAATACCGTGTGCTACTATGCAACCACACGTATTACTGTACTTTTACTACCGAGTAGTTCAACAGTATCAATGGTAAAACTTCCGCCGTTATTTTTAATAAAATATTTTTGTCGTTTTCTCAATCCGACAGTAATTCTGTTGTGGGGTCCACCAATGATTGTGCCGTTGTACGAATATTTCCTGTTAAAACGAATATTCCCCGACCAGTCGAATATTATATAACAACTTGCGTACTTTACAAAATTTATAAATATTACCCACAACTATAACATTATATCAAATTAACTTCATAATATTCAAAAATGATATTTATTAAAAATTCATCTTTATTTATAAAAGTTGGGGTCTTACAACCTCCCCTTCTTATGAAATTTCACCCTCGAAATTAGGGTACGTACCTGGTATGTCGAAGAGGTAAGGATACCTTGATTTCATTTCAGATTCTAACTTCCAAGTCATTTCCTCAACATCGTGGTTTCTCCACAAAACTTTGACTTGAGGTATAACCTTGGAGGGTAGAATATGTTCCTCCTTATCCAATATTTGAACAGGAACTTCTTCATATGTCAAATCCTCCGCTATTTCGTCCGGTTCTAACTCAATAATGTGGTTCGGGTCTTCCACATATTTGCGTAACATGGATATGTGAAAAACGTTATGAACACGAGAAATACTTGGCGGTAAAGCGAGTCTATAAGCCACAGTTCCTACTCGATCGAGGATTGAGCTTTCCTCTCTTTCCAAATCTCGTAACTCCTTTCCATGGAGCAACACGTAAGAACACATGATCTCCTACATTAAATTCCACGTCCTTTCGATGAAGATCAACATAACTCTTTTGTCGATGTTGTGAGGTTTTTATACGTTGTCGGATCGTTTGAATCTTTTCTGTAGTCATACGTACCAACTCCGGTCCCAACAACGTTGCTTCACCCACCTCATCCCAGCATACTGGAGAACGACATTTTCTTCCATACAACGCTTCGAATGGAGCCATGCCAATACTTACTTGATAACTGTTGTTGTAGGAAAACTCCACCAATGGTAAGAACTTGTCCCAACTTCCCTTGAAGTCAAGGACACAGAGTCTTAATAAATCTTCTAGAGTTTGAATAGTCCTCTATGATTGTCCGTCCGTCTGAGGATGATATGTCGAACTAAAGCGTAAATCTGTGCCCATAGCTTTTTGTAAACTAACCCAAAATCGTGAAGTGAATCTTGGGTCTCGATCAGAAACTATGGATACTGGCATACCATGCAGTCTTACAATCTCGTTTATGTACATACGAGCAAGACGTTCAAGTGTATAAGTTTCTCGTATCGGTAAGAAATGGGCAGACTTGGTCAATCTATCCACAATGACCCAAATCGCATCAATACCTTGAGAAACCTTAGGAAGACCGGTAACAAAATCCATGGTAATGTGCTCCCACTTCCATTTTGAAATTTCAAGTGGTTGCAATGGACCTTTTGGTACTTGATGCTCCACTTTGACTCGTTGACAAGTTAAACACCTTGAGATAAATAGCGCTATCTCTCTCTTCATATTGCTCCACCAAAATGTATGACAAAGATCATGATACATTTTGGTACTTCCAGGATGGATTGCAAATGGTGTGTTGTGCGCCTCCATCATGATTTCATACTTTAAATCAAGGTTGTTAGGAACACAAAGTCTGGAGTTGACTCGAAGTATTCCTTCTTCATCGATTCTTGCTTCTGGCATTGCACCTTCTTGCACTTTCTTCCTCATACGCATCAGCTCCAGGTCTGTAGCTTGAGCAGCTTTAACTTTATCGATTAAAGTTGGTTCTACTCGTATATTCGTCATCATCACATGGGTCCCTAGAGTCTTTAACTCTATCTCCATCCTTTGCAAGTCACACAAAATGGGCCTTTGTGTTGACAATATCGCACTCGTACTTACACATGATCTTCTACTCAATGCGTCAGCTACCACGTTCGCTTTTCTAAGATGGTATTGAATGGTATGATCATAATCTTTTAACAGTTCAAGCCAACGTCGTTGTCGCATGTTGAGTTCCTTTTGAGTGAAGAAATATTTGAGGCATTTATGATCCGTAAAGATCTCCACCTTCTCCCCATACAAGTAATGCCTCCAAATTTTAAGTGCAAAGACAACAGCTGCCAACTCTAGATCATGAGTATGATAATTCCTCTCATATTCCTTGAGTTGTCTTGATGCATAGGCTATGACTTTTCCATGTTGCATGAGAACGCATCCCAACCCTTTGCTCGAAGCATCACTATAGATGACAAATCCCTCCGAGCCAGATGGTATTGTTAGAACAGGTGCTGAAATGAGTCTCCTCTTGAGTTCTTGAAAACTCTTCTCACATTCTTTGCTCCAACCGAACTTTGTATCTTTCCGAGTCAGCTGAGTTAATGGATTAGCGATTCGAGAAAATCCTTCCACAAATCTCCGATAATAACCAGCTAAGCCAAGAAAGCTACGTACTTCGGTCACTGATTTAGGTTGCTCCCAGCTTTGAATAGCTTTAATCTTTGCCGGGTCAACCGATATTCCACGACTTGATACTACGTGCCCAAGAAATGCTACCTCCTCCAACCAGAACTTGTATTTCTTCAACTTGACATAAAGCTTGTATTCACGAAGCTTTTGGAGTACTAGCCTCAAGTGTTGCTCATGATCTTCACGGCTTTTGGAATAAATAAGGATGTCATCAATAAAGACGACCACAAAGTGATTCAAATATTCCTTGAATACCCGGTTCATTATATCCATGAAGGCAGCAGGAGCATTAGTCAATCCAAAGGACATGACTAGGAATTCATAATGTCCGTACCGAGTTCTGAAAGCCGTCTTTGGAATATCCTCAGTTCTAACCTTCAGCTGATGATATCCAGAACGAAGATCGATATTTGAAAAGAATTGTGCTCCTTGCAACTGGTCAAACAGGTCATCAATACGTGGCAATGGGTACCTGTTTTTGATGGTGACATGATTCAACTCCCGATAATCAATACAAAGTCGCATACTTCGATCTTTCTTCTTCACGAATAGCACAGGAGCACCCCAAGGAGAAGTACTAGGACGAATAAAGCTAATGTCTAATAATTCCTGCAGTTGGATCTTTAACTCCTAAAGTTCAATAGGAGCCATTCGATATGGGGCTTTGAAAATGGGTTTTGTACCGGGTTCAAAGGCGATACAAAATTCAATTTCACGCTCTGGGGGTAGGCCAGGAAATTCTTCAGGAAATACGTCAGGAAATTTATTAACAATAGAAATATCATTCAAAACTGACGTATTTTTATTTAGATCCGTGACATGAGCTAAGAAAGCTTGACATCCGTTTTTCAATAAACGAATAGCTTTATGGCTTGAGATGACAGCGATTGATTTTAATGGTTTGGTTGCTTGAATTCGCATAATAGGTCGATTAGGAATATGAAAGCTAACAACCTTACGAAAATAATCAATTTTTGCATGATGAGTAGTTAACCAATCAATCCCTAGAATCACGTCAAATGCAAGTATTTTTAATAAAATCAGATCGACAGGTAATGTGTGGGTACCAACTTGAACCAAACAAGACTTATAAACCGTGGATGTAATGAAGGTTTCTCCCAATGGAGTTTCAACAGATAAATCAAAGTCTAATTTCTCCGGAGTCAAATTTAATCGATGAGCGCAAGTAGGAGAAATAAAAGAATGGATAGAACTGGTATCTAGTAAGGTATAAACTTCGCAAGAATTTATAATTAACTAACCCCTTATACCTTCGTTCGGGTTCCTCGCATTTTGGGCAGTCACGACAAACGCTCTTCTAGAAACCGCCGACTTTATTTTGTCTGTATCCGCCTTTGGTGTCACCGTCCCAGCTGGACTTGGTTTCGCTATAGTACAATCTCGTGCGAGATGTCCTTCCTTTCCACAATAGAATGCATATCGCTCGAGATTGTACTATAGCGAAACCAAGTCCAGCTGAGACGGTGACACCAAAGGCGAATACGAACAAAATAAAATCGGCGGTTTCTAGAAGTGCGTTTATCGTGACTGCCCAAAACGCGAGGAACCCGAACGAAGGTATAATGGGTTAGTTAATTATAAATTATTGCGAAGTTTATACCTTACTAGATACCGGTTCTAACCATTCTTTTATCTCTCCTGCTTGTGCTCAACGTTTAAACTTGACTCCGGAGAAATTAGACTTTGACCTATCTGTGGAGACTCTGTTAGGAGAAACTTTCATTACATCTACAGTTTATAAATCTTGCTTAATCCAAGTTGGCACAATCACATTACCTGTTGACCTTATCTCTTTAAAGATACTTGCTTTTGAAGTGATTTTAAGAATTGATTGGTTAACTACTCATCATGCCAAAATTGATTATTTTTGTAAGGTTGTTAGTTTTCATATTCCTAACCAACATGTTATGCGAATTCAAGCAACCAAACCACTAAAATCAATCGCTGTCATACCAAGCCATAAAGCCATTCGTTTATTGAAAAACGGATGTCAAGCTTTCTTAGCCCATGTCATGGACTTGAACAAAAATACGTCAGATTTGAATGATATTTCTGTTGTTAGTGAATTTCCTGACGTATTTCCTGAAGAATTTCCTGGCCTAACCCAGAGCGTGATATTGAATTTTTGTATTGATCTTCAACCCGATACAAAACCCATTTCTAAAATCTCATATTGAATAGCTCCTATTGAACTTCAGGAGTTAAAAACCCAACTATAGAAGTTGGTACCCGAGCCTCTATCTGGTGACTTCCTTTGTGGAATGCACCAAAGTCAGACTCTCCGTAAGGGACTCTATATTTGTGTGGTGGTAAAACAATAGGTGCCATTATGACGTGCTATCCAAGATTGGGATATAAATCACAATTGAGAGCAACCGAAGTCGGTGACCAAAGTACGTAGCTTTCTGGCCTTAACTGGTTACTATCAGAGATTCGTCGAAGGATTTTCTCGAATCGCTACTCCGTTAACTTAGCTGATTCAAAAAGATACAAAATTTGTATGGAGCGAGGAATGCGAGAAGATTTTTCAATAGCTCAAGAGGCGACTCATTCGGAACCTATTCTGACCATACCATCCTAGAAAAACGAACGTGGTAGCTGACGCGTTGAGTAGAAGATTGTACGCGAGTACGAGTGCGATATTGTTGAACACAAAGACCTATGTTGTATAATTTATAAATGATAGAGATAGAGTTAATGACTCTAGGGACCCACGTGATGATATACGAGTAAAATCGACTTTAATCGATAACGTTAAAGCCGCTCAAGCTACAGACCTGGAGCTGAAGAATATAAAGAAGAAGGTGCAAGAATGTGTTATTCTAGAAGTAAGAGTCGATGAAGAGAAGAAAGCTCAAGCCTTCGATTTATTTGAAATGCTCGATCGAGTAGGAACTGTGGTCTATAGACTCGCCTTAACGCTAAGTATGTCGCGTGTTCATAACATTTTTCACGTATCGATGTTACGTAAATATGTGGACGACCCGAATCATATTATTGCGTTAGAACCAGACGAGATAGCCGAAGATTTAACGTACGAGGAGGTACCTGTTAAGATATTGGATAGGAAAGAACATGTCCTATGCACAAAGGTTATACCACAAGTTAAGGTTTTGTGGAGAAACCATGCTATTGAAGAAATGACTTGGGAGTTGGAATCAGAAATGAAAGTGAGGTATCCTCACCTTTTCGAAACACCAGGTACGTACGTCAATTTCGAGGACGAAATTTCATAAGGAGGGGAGGTTGTAAGACCCCAACTTATTAATAAATGAAATTAAATTTCCTCTATTTATTATTTTAAAATAGAAAGGGTTGATTTGATTAATGTGGTTAGTTATGGGTAAAATGTCCAAATATTTCAAATAAGCAAGTGGTTATAAAATATTCATTTTTGGTCAGTGAATATTCGTGTGGTCGTGAAATATTCTTTCTGTCGGGGAATATTCGTACGACGGCGCAGTTATTTGTGGGCCCCATAACGGAAAATGATTGGATGAAGATAACGATAAAAATTGAGTTTTTATAAATAACGGCGTAGTTGTTACCGTTAACACTGTTAGAATACCCGGTGGTTAAAATACAGTAATACGCGTGGTTGCACAGTAGCACACGGATTGCACAGTATTTTAGAATTATTGATTCTTATGAAGGAAGGCACTATTCAATAATTGTTACAGTTGTAAGACCCCAACTTATTAATGAATAAAATCAAATTTTCTCTAAATATTATTGTGAATAATAAGGGGTTAATTTGATATAATACTTTGGTTATGGGTGAAATGTGCAAATTTTACAAAATAAGCAAGTGGTTATAAAATATTTATTTTGGTCGGTGAATATTCGGTTGGTCGTGGAATATTCTTGCTGTCGGGGAATATTCGTACGACGACGCAGCCTTGTGTGGGCCCCATAACGGAAAGCGATTGGATGAAGAAAACGACAAGTATAAGTTATTTATAAATAACGGCGTAGTTGTTACCGTTAATACTGTTGGAATACCCGTGGTTAAAATACAGTAGCACACGGTATTGCACCAATTATTGATTCTTACGTAAGAAGGCACTACTCAATAATTGTTACAGTAGTTATTATTCAATATTTTATTTTATTGATTCAATAATTGCTGCGTTGATATTTTATATTATTGTTGTTTCAATAATTGTTGCTGCACAGTATTTTCATTTATCAGATCAATAATTCATATTATTTGAATAATATTATTAGATAACATTATTGGCAATGTCTAGAAAGTTCTGTCTAAGGAGAGGTTTGGTCATCTAATTGCGCGCCAGTAAGGAGAAATCCTTATTGGAAAGCCCCCTCTTTCCTGGGAACGGCCTGGTTGTCATAAATGTGATTCTGTAATATTATTTGTGAATAATTAATTATTGATTCATATGATAAGGAAATATTTATTTTATGTGGATATAAATGAGGGATATATTTTTGTGGTTAAAAATGAAGGAGTTAATGTTGAGGTTTTTATCAGTATTTTTGTCGGAATGGAGGTATTAAAAATCAGGGTTTTTGAGATATTTGCGGGGGTTATAATTTTTAATCCGACCGTTGGATCGTGGTAATTTTTGGATATGTTATACATATATAAGTTGAGTATATGTCCACAAATTTTGAACCGTTAAAAATGAACGTATGATTTATTATGAATTTTACAAGATGACTGGTTCAGAAATTGTTGAATTTTCGGAGTTTATCATTTTGGTGGAAAATTCTAGAATTGGTGGGCCCCACTTGTGGTTGGTGAAGAAATGTGCTGAATTATATTTCAAATGTGGTGGGTGGGAATAGTAGCAGGTAAAGCCATCAGGTTGCAGGTCAAACCTACCAAAATTTTCCTATAAATAGAGGGCTAAGTTAGAATTGAAAATCACACCAGAAACAAGTTTTCTCTCTTTCTCTCTCTAGATTATTGAGTGTATTTTGTGAGTATTTAGATACTTTGAGAGTTTCTATTCATCAGAGCAAGTTTCTTTCAGCCTTATACCGGTATTCCGACCAGAAGTACTGATATTTTGAGGTAAGGGATATTATTTTCTTCTTAATGATATTATTTTCTTCAATATCATTATGCTGAAATATTGATATGAGTTTTTATCAAATTTGGAACTTTTTGTGTCGGGGGTTACTATTCACGTATACGGCACTATTCACGTATACGGCACTATTCACGAATACGGCACTATTCACCGAAAAATAAAATTTTCCCTTTTTGTCCAAGATGTCTATTATGGTTACTATCTTTGATTGTATCCATGTTTTGATCTTTATTTTTGAATTCTGCTTCACAATTGATTATTATGAAGTATTATTGATCTTGGATAAACTGTTATACGAATCCCTACTATTTGTCCTTCTGTCTCATTGGATTCGTTCTCTTTAAGATATTTTTCATCATCCTCAGTCCTAAATGATGATATTACTGAATATCTTTGGCCTGTAGTGCAAAGATGTATAATTACTTGATGAATATCTTTGGCCTGTAGTGCAAAGATGAACAGGTGTTGAGATGAACATGACCGACTGATGATACAAATGAATATCTTTGGCCTGTAGTGCAAAGATGAATATTTGGTTAAAGATGATTATTAATTGATGTTACAGGGATAAAATATTGATGATGGACTTTTAAATCTTAGAAGATAGTAGAATTCTTTCTCTACTTGACTCTTCTAATGGTTTGCTGTTTCCGCTGCAGTTGTTGATCTAAAACTTGTTGTCGATTATATTTTATCAGATTTTTCCCTGTTGAAGACTAACGATAATTTGTTGTATATTATCTTAGTCATAATATTCTTTACTGGGCTAGTTGAGCTCACCCTTTTCCTTTTTGTTCCATTTTTCTTCTCAGGAGGTGAGAACATAGCAGGATCTAGTCGGGGTATGGAGTGATGGTTCTAGAAAGATGTATTAGCAGTCCTCACTATTTCTGTAAAATAGTGTTTGAATAATTGTAATGAGGATTTATTTGAGTGTGGATATTGTCTAGAAGACAATATTTGTATTTAAACTCACAGTATGTGTTGTCGTATTTTGCACGACAATTGTATTATTGAAGTTGTAGTTTGCTTTCTGTACCATGTATTTGGCGACTCAGAATGGGTGTTGTATACCTATTCTGGGGGCGTCACAGTTGGTATCAGAGCTTAGGGATATGATCCCTGGCTGAGATGTGAGACAAGAACTAGGAGGGGAGAGACGGGGAATTCCTTCGCTAGTATGACCTGACTAAGTTTATTTGGTGTTTATTTGGTCGGTCAGAGTATAGGGATAATATATGACATGACTATTAACCCTTGTTTTATGGCAGTATTTAAGAATGGCAGCTGAGAACGTTAATAATGGAGTAAATCAGACCGTGGAGACACCTTTGATCACTACCCAGGGGAACGTGCAACAGGAAGGCAATATTCCTCCTGTAAACAACGTTACCGAGCAAACGATGAATGATGGAATGTTTAGGAGCTTTTTGCAGTTCATGCAAAATCAGACGAGGGAGACTCGTGTGCAGAATACGGGTGGAAATGATAACAACGCGCGGTTTGTCACAGCTAAGCAGTTCAAAGAATTGGGACCACCAGAATTTAAGGGAAAGCCGGATCCGATCATGGCGGAAACGTGGGTCAAGCAAATTACCAAGATATTTGATGTCTTGGGATGCACGGAGGAACAGAAGGTTCCATTCGCCACATTTATGTTCCGCGGTGAGGCAGACTACTGGTGGGAGTCTGTGAAGCGTACCCAGCCTGACGCACTCAACATGTCCTGGGAAACATTTCAAAAACTGTTCAATGACAAGTACTTTCCTGAAAGTATTCGTCATATGAAGGAGGTTGAGTTTATTAGACTGGAACAAAACAACATGACGGTGTCCCAGTACGAGGCGAAGTTTGCAGAGTTATCCAGGTTTGCACCTCATTTGGTCGAAAATGAGGAACGAATGACAAGGATGTTTCTGAGAGGTCTAAAACCCGAGATTCGGCAATATCTTATCTCTCATAAATTTTCTTTATATTCAGATGTTGTAAACAGGGCTCAATTATTAGAGCGAGATAATGAGTATGTGCAACCGAGGGACCACAACCAGGGTCATACCGGTGGCGGCAGTCATCGAAGCAATGAAAACCAGCAGGGAGGAAAACATTCGGACAAAAGCGGTAACCACTCTGGTGGTAATCGTGGTCGTGATAATAGAAGGAGCGAGTCGGGAGGAGATTTCAAGAAGAGAAGGTACAACAATGATAACGTGAAGACGTCAGCACAAACATCAACTGTTTCTAGGGGAGGAGAACGACCACCGGTCGTATGTTACAAATGTGGGAAAGAGGGACATATCAGCCCAAACTGCCCACAACAATCCAAGGTATGTTATAACTGTGGAAAGGAAGGTCATATAGCTCGAGAGTGTTCTGTAGCAAAACCAAGTTCAGCGGGGATGGTGACTCCAAAAGTTGTCCCGGATAAGTCGAAATCAGCGGTTCCTGGAAGGGCGTTTGTCGTTACTGGCCAAAACGCGAGAAACCCGAACGAGGTGATCACGGGTAAGCTAATCTTGAATTCTTGCGAAGTTTATACTTTACTAGATACCGGTTCTACCCATTCTTTTATCTCTCCTGCTTGTGCTCAACGTTTAAACTTGACTCCGGAGAAATTGGACTTTAACTTATCTGTTGAAACTCCGTTGGGTGAAACCTTCGTTACATCTACAGTTTATAAATCTTGCATGATCCAAGTTGGCACTATCACATTACCTGTTGATCTTATCTCTTTAAAGATACTTGCTTTTGATGTGATTTTAGGAATTGATTGGTTAACCACTCATCATGCTAAAATTGATTGTTTTCGTAAGGTTGTTAGTTTTCATATTCCTAACCAACCTGTCATACGAATTCAAACTACTAAACCACTAAAATCAGTCACTGTCATATCAAGCCACAAAGCTATTCGTTTATTGAAAAACGGATGTCAAGCTTTCTTAGCCCATGTTATGGATTTGAACAAAGACAAGTCAGATTTGAATAATATTTCTATTGTTAGAGAATTTTCCGATGTATTTCCTGAAGAACTTCCCGGTCTACCCCCGGAACGAGAAATTGAATTCTTTATTGACCTTGAACCCGGTACAAAGCCCATTTCTAAAACCCCATATCGAATGGCTCCTATTGAACTTCAGGAGTTAAAAGTCCAACTACAGGAGTTGTTGGACATCGGTTTTATTCGTCCTAGTACGTCTCCTTGGGGTGCTCCTGTTTTATTCGTAAAGAAGAAAGACGGGAGTATGCGACTTTGTATTGACTATCGAGAATTGAACCATGTCACCATCAAGAATAGGTATCCGCTACCTCGCATTGATGACCTGTTTGACCAGTTGCAAGGAGCACAATTCTTTTCAAAGATCGATCTTCGTTCTGGATATCATCAGCTGAAGATTAAAACTGAGGATATTCCAAAGACTGCCTTCAGAACTCGGTACGGGCATTATGAATTCTTAGTAATGTCTTTTGGATTGACTAATGCTCCTGCTGCCTTCATGGATATGATGAACCGTGTATTCAAAGAATATTTGGATCAGTTCGTTGTTGTCTTTATTGATGACATCCTCATCTATTCCAAAAGCCGTGAAGATCATGAGCGCCATTTGAAGCTGGTACTGCAAAGGCTTCGTGAAAACAAGCTATATGCCAAACTGAAGAAATGCGAGTTCTGGCTTGAGGAAGTAGCATTCCTTGGGCACGTGGTGTCAAAACATGGAGTATCTGTCGACCCGGCGAAGATTGAAGCCATACAAAGTTGGGAGCAACCGAAGTCGGTAACCGAAGTACGTAGCTTTCTGGGCTTAGCTGGTTATTATCGGAGATTTGTGGAAGGATTTTCTCGAATCGCTACTCCGTTAACTCAGCTGACTCGGAAAGATACAAAATTCGTATGGAGTGAGGAATGCGAGAAGAGTTTCCAAGAACTCAAGAGGAGACTCATTTCGGCACCTGTTTTGACAATACCATCTGGTTCGGATGGATTTGTTATCTACAGCGATGCTTCAGGCAAAGGGTTAGGATGTGTTCTCATGCAACATGGGAAAGTCATAGCCTATGCCTCACGACAACTCAAAGAATATGAGAGGAATTATCCTACTCATGATTTGGAGTTGGCAGCAGTCGTTTTTGCGTTGAAGATCTGGAGACACTACCTGTATGGGGAGAAAGTGGAGATCTATACAGATCATAAAAGCCTCAAATATTTCTTCACCCAAAAGGAACTCAACATGCGGCAACGACGTTGGCTTGAGCTGTTGAAAGATTACGATCATACCATCCAATACCATCCTGGAAAAGCAAACGTAGTAGCTGACGCATTGAGTAGAAGATCATATGCGGGTACGAGTGCAATGTTTTTAACACAAAGGCCCATTTTGTATGACTTGCAAAGGATGGAGATAGAGATGAAGGCTCCAAGTACCCACATGATGATATCAAATATACGAGTAGAACCGACTTTAATCGATAAAGTTAAAGCTGCTCAAGCTACGGATATAGAGCTGATGCGTATGAAGAAGAAAGTGCAAGAAGGTGCTATTCCAGAAGCAAGAATCGATGAAGAAGGAATACTTCGAGTCAACTCCAGACTTTGTGTTCCTAACGATTTTGACTTGAAGCATAGAATAATGATGGAGGCACACAACACACCGTTTGCAATCCATCCTGGGAGTACCAAAATGTATCACGATCTTCGACATACATTTTGGTGGAGCAATATGAAAAGAGAGATCGCGGAGTTTATCTCGAGATGTTTAACTTGTCAACGTGTAAAAGCGGAGCATCAAGTACCAAAGGGTCCATTGCAACCACTTGAGATTCCGAAATGGAAGTGGGAACACATTACTATGGATTTTGTTACAGGTCTTCCCAAGGTTTCTCAAGGCATAGATGCGATTTGGGTTATTGTTGATAGATTAACCAAGTCCGCTCATTTCTTGCCGATACGTGAGACTTATTCCCTTGAACGTCTTGCTAGTATGTACGTGAACGAGATTGTGAGATTGCATGGCATGCCAGTATCCATAGTTTCGGATCGTGACCCAAGATTCACTTCACGATTTTGGGTTAGCTTGCAGAAAGCTATGGGCACGGATTTACGATTCAGTTCAGCATACCATCCTCAAACGGACGGACAATCAGAGAGGACTATTCAAACTCTTGAAGATCTATTAAGACTTTGTGTCTTAGATCTCAAAGGGAGTTGGGATAAGTACCTACCATTGGTGGAATTCTCCTACAACAACAGTTATCAGGCGAGCATAGGTATGGCTCCATTTGAGGCGTTGTATGGAAGAAAATGTCGTTCTCCAGTATGCTGGGACGAGGTGGGTGAAGCAACATTGTTGGGACCAGAATTGGTACGCATTACTACAGAGAAGATCCAAACGATTCGACAACGTATACAAACGGCACAGGATCGACAAAAGAGTTATGCGGATCTTCATCGGAAGGACGTGGAATTTAATATTGGGGATCATGTATTGTTACGTGTTGCACCATGGAAGGGAGTTACAAGATTTGGGAAGAGAGGAAAGCTCAATCCAAGATTTGTTGGTCCATTTGAGATTCTTGAGCGAATAGGAAATGTGGCATATAGACTCGCATTACCTCCAAGCATGTCTCGTGTTCATAATGTTTTTCACATATCTATGCTTCGTAAATATGTTAAAGACCCGAACCACATTATTGAGTTAGAACCAGACGAGATAGCTGAAGATTTAACGTACGAGGAGGTACCTGTTAAGATCTTGGATAGGAAAGAGCATGTCCTACGCACGAAGGTTATACCACAAGTTAAGGTTTTGTGGAGAAACCATGCTATTGAAGAAATGACCTGGGAGTTGGAATCAGAAATGAAAGCGAGGTATCCTCACCTTTTTGAAACATCAGGTACGTACGTCAATTTCGAGGACGAAATTTCATAAGGAGGGGAGGTTGTAAGACCCCAACTTATTAATGAATAAAATCAAATTTTCTCTAAATATTATTGTGAATAATAAGGGGTTAATTTGATATAATACTTTGGTTATGGGTGAAATGTGCAAATTTTGCAAAATAAGCAAGTGGTTATAAAATATTTATTTTGGTCGGTGAATATTCGGTTGGTCGTGGAATATTCTTGCTGTCGGGGAATATTCGTACGACGACGCAGCCTTGTGTGGGCCCCATAACGGAAAGCGATTGGATGAAGAAAACGACAAGTATAAGTTGTTTATAAATAACGGCGTAGTTGTTACCGTTAATACTGTTGGAATACCCGGTGGTTAAAATACAGTAGCACACGGTATTGCACCAATTATTGATTCTTACGTAAGAAGGCACTACTCAATAATTGTTACAGTAGTTATTATTCAATATTTTATTTTATTGATTCAATAATTGCTGCGTTGATATTTTATATTATTGTTGTTTCAATAATTGTTGCTGCACAGTATTTTCATTTATCAGATCAATAATTCATATTATTTGAATAATATTATTAGATAACATTATTGGCAATGTCTAGAAAGTTCTGTCTAAGGAGAGGTTTGGTCATCTAATTGCGCGCCAGTAAGGAGAAATCCTTATTGGAAAGCCCCCTCTTTCCTGGGAACGGCCTGGTTGTCATAAATGTGATTCTGTAATATTATTTGTGAATAATTAATTATTGATTCATATGATAAGGAAATATTTATTTTATGTGGATATAAATGAGGGATATATTTTTGTGGTTAAAAATGAAGGAGTTAATGTTGAGGTTTTTATCAGTATTTTTGTCGGAATGGAGGTATTAAAAATCAGGGTTTTTGAGATATTTTGCGGGGGTTATAATTTTTAATCCGACCGTTGGATCGTGGTAATTTTTGGATATGTTATACATATATAAGTTGAGTATATGTCCACAAATTTTGAACCGTTAAAAATGAACGTATGATTTATTATGAATTTTACAAGATGACTGGTTCAGAAATTGTTGAATTTTCGGAGTTTATCATTTTGGTGGAAAATTCTAGAATTGGTGGGCCCCACTTGTGGTTGGTGAAGAAATGTGCTGAATTATATTTCAAATGTGGTGGGTGGGAATAGTAGCAGGTAAAGCCATCAGGTTGCAGGTCAAACCTACCAAAATTTTCCTATAAATAGAGGGCTAAGTTAGAATTGAAAATCACACCAGAAACAAGTTTTCTCTCTTTCTCTCTCTAGATTATTGAGTGTATTTTGTGAGTATTTAGATACTTTGAGAGTTTCTATTCATCAGAGCAAGTTTCTTTCAGCCTTATACCGGTATTCCGACCAGAAGTACTGATATTTTGAGGTAAGGGATATTATTTTCTTCTTAATGATATTATTTTCTTCAATATCATTATGCTGAAATATTGATATGAGTTTTTATCAAATTTGGAACTTTTTGTGTCGGGGGTTACTATTCACGTATACGGCACTATTCACGTATACGGCACTATTCACGAATACGGCACTATTCACCGAAAAATAAAATTTTCCCTTTTTGTCCAAGATGTCTATTATGGTTACTATCTTTGATTGTATCCATGTTTTGATCTTTATTTTTGAATTCTGCTTCACAATTGATTATTATGAAGTATTATTGATCTTGGATAAACTGTTATACGAATCCCTACTATTTGTCCTTCTGTCTCATTGGATTCGTTCTCTTTAAGATATTTTTCATCATCCTCAGTCCTAAATGATGATATTACTGAATATCTTTGGCCTGTAGTGCAAAGATGTATAATTACTTGATGAATATCTTTGGCCTGTAGTGCAAAGATGAACAGGTGTTGAGATGAACATGACCGACTGATGATACAAATGAATATCTTTGGCCTGTAGTGCAAAGATGAATATTTGGTTAAAGATGATTATTAATTGATGTTACAGGGATAAAATATTGATGATGGACTTTTAAATCTTAGAAGATAGTAGAATTCTTTCTCTACTTGACTCTTCTAATGGTTTGCTGTTTCCGCTGCAGTTGTTGATCTAAAACTTGTTGTCGATTATATTTTATCAGATTTTTCCCTGTTGAAGACTAACGATAATTTGTTGTATATTATCTTAGTCATAATATTCTTTACTGGGCTAGTTGAGCTCACCCTTTTCCTTTTTGTTCCATTTTTCTTCTCAGGAGGTGAGAACATAGCAGGATCTAGTCGGGGTATGGAGTGATGGTTCTAGAAAGATGTATTAGCAGTCCTCACTATTTCTGTAAAATAGTGTTTGAATAATTGTAATGAGGATTTATTTGGGTGTGGATATTGTCTAGAAGACAATATTTGTATTTAAACTCACAGTATGTGTTGTCGTATTTTGCACGACAATTGTATTATTGAAGTTGTAGTTTGCTTTCTGTACCATGTATTTGGCGACTCAGAATGGGTGTTGTATACCTATTCTGGGGGCGTCACAACAGTAGTTACTATTCAATATTTTATTTTATTGATTCAATAATTGCTGCATTGATATTTTATATTATTGTTGTTTCAATAATTGTCACTGCACATTATTTCCCATTATCAGATCAATAATTCATATTATTTAAATAATATTATTAGATAGCATTATTGGCAATGTCTAAAAAGTTCTGTCTAAGGAGAGGTGTGGTCATCTAATTGCGCGCTAGTAAGGAGAAATCCTTATTGGAAAGCCCCCTCTTTCCTGGGAACGGCCTGGTTGTCATAAATGTGATTCTGTAATATTATTTGTGAATAATTAATTATTGATTCATATGATAAGAAAATATTTATTTTATGTGGATATAAATGAGTGATATATTTTTGTGGTTAAAAATGAAGGAGTTAATGTTGAGATGTTTTATCTGTATTTTTGTCGGAACGGAGGTATTGAAAATCAAATTAGGGTTTTCGAGATATTTTGCGAGGGTTATAATTTTTAATCCGACCGTTGGATCGTGGTAATATTTAGATATGTTATACATATATAAGTTGAGTATATGTCCATAAATTTTGAACCGTTAAAAATGAACGTATGATTTGTTATGAATTTTACGAGATGACTGGTTCAGAAATTGTTGAATTTTCGGAGTTAATCATTTTGGTGAAAAATTCTAGAATTGGTGGGCCCCACTTTTGGTTGGTGAGAAATGTGCTGAAATTTTAATTCAAATGTGGTGGGTAAGAATAGTAGCAGGTAAAGCCATCAGGTTGCAAGTCAAGTCTGCTTCGGCGTGCTAACATTTTCCTATAAATAGAGGATTAAGTTAAAATTGAAAATCACACCAGAAACAAGTTTTCTTTCTTTCTCTCTCTAGATTATTGAGTGTATTTTGTGAGTATTTAGATACTTTAAAAGTTGTTATTTAGCACAAGTTTCATTCAGCCTCATATCCGATATTCAGTCAGAAGTACGGTTATTTTGAGGTAAGGGATATTATTTTATTCTTAAATGATATTATTTTCTTCAATATCATTATGCTGAAATATTGATATGAGTTTTTTTTATCAAATTTAGAACTTTTTGTGTCGGGGTTACTATTCACGTATACGGTACTATTCACGAATACGACACTATTCACCGAAAAATAATTTTTTTTTTGTCCAAGATATCTATTATGGTTACTATCTTTGATTGTATCTATGTTTTGATCTTTATTTTTAAATTCTGCTTCACAATTGGATATTATGGAGTATTATTGATCTTGGATAAACTGTTATACGAATCCTAACTATTTGTCCTTCTATCTCACTGGATTCGTTTTCTTTAAGATATTTTTCATCATCCTCAGTCCTAAATGATGATACTACTGAATATCTTTGGCCTGTAGTGCAAAGATGTATGATTACCTGATGAATATCTTTGGCCTGTAGTGCAAAGATGAACAGATGTTGAGATGAACATGACTGACTGGTGATACAAATGAATATCTTTGGCCTGTAGTGCAAAAATGAATATTTGATTCAAGATGTATATTGATTGATGTTACAGGGATAAAATATTGATGATGGACTTTTAAATCTTAGAAGATAGTAGAATTCTTTCTCTACTTGACTCTTCTAATGGTTTGTTGTTTCCGCTGCAGTTGTTGATCTAAAACTTGTTGTCGATTATATTCTATTAGATTTTTCCCTGTTGAATACTAAGGATAATTTGTTGTATATTATCATAGTCATAATATTCTTTACTGGGCTAGTTGAGCTCACCCTTTTCCTTTTTGTTCCATTTTTCTTCTCAGGAGGTGAGAACATAGCAGGATCTAGTCGGGGTATGGAGTGATGGTTCTAGAAAGATATTTTAGCAGTCCTCACTATTTCTGTAAAATAGTGTTTGAATAATTATATTGAGGACTTATTTGAGTGTGGATATTGTCTAGAAGACAATATTTATATTTAAATTCACAGTATGTGTTGTCATATTTTGCACGATAATTGTATTATTGAAGTTGTAGTTTGTTTTCTGTGTCATGTATTTGGCGACTCAGAATGGGTGTTGTATACCTATTTTGGGGGCGTCACACTTGGCCCGTAGTGCATGGATAATTCAGTGATGTGAATTATTTATTTAGTTGAGTCTCAGCGATAAAATTGATGATAAATTTTTTAAATCATAGAAGATAGTAGATATCATGCTCTACTTGACTCTTATAATAGATTGCTTGTTTCGCTGCAGTTAACTTGATGTTTATTATATTTTATCAGTTTAACACTGTTGAAAGCTAATGATAATTTATTCTGCATTATCTTAGTCATAATATTTTTTACTGGGCTAGTTGAGCTCACCCTTTTGCTTTCATTGTTCTCTTCATGAAATGAGAATATAGCTGGGACGAGTCAGAAAATGGAGTGACGGTCCAGATAGATGGCTATAGTAGTCCTCACTATTATGTGAAATAGCGTGATAATAATTGTAATGAGGACTTTATTTGAGTTTGGATACTCTCTACGAGACATTATCCGTGTTGAAACTCACAACTACGTTTTGTCGTACTGTATAAAAGAAGTTTGTATTTAAATTCTATACCATGTAATTACCGACTCAAGATGGATGATGTATACCTATTTTGGGGGCGTCACAATTATATTTATTATAAAACTAGTTATTATGTGGAGACTCGAATTTGATCTTGAATTTGAAGCTCGCGAGTAGTTTGAATAAATATTCGAGTCGAGTCGGATCAAATTCGACTAAGCATTAAAACTAAGAAGAGTTTTATACTTGTATTTATAATTGGTTTATGAATTTTTTTTGTGTCCTCCAAATTTAACTCTTCCATTAATGTACCCCTTAAGTGTATTAATTTACATATATATATATTTGTCTCTATTCTTATAAAACAAATCTGCAAGAACAGCTGCCTATGTTGACCCTTAAATACATCTACCTCTGCATGTAATCCATTCATTTATCAACTAAAAGTAGTTGAAATATATTAATACATGAAACTTAATGGAATTATAATATAATCTCACTTATTATGTAACTTTCTAAAAAAATTACTACTACTATTTATTTACGTAATTAATAATCAAAAAAATAATATAAATATACACAATATATATCATTTTTGGGAAACTTTTTGCTATATTTGTAGGTAAAATATTTTCAATGTTATAAGGAAAAACACCCAAAAAAAACCTAATAACTATGAGTAATGCTACGCGGACAGGAAAGTTGGACCGGAAAATTGGATCGGTCCAATTTTTTTTATTTTTTATTTTTTTTTTGCTAGTGACCCTTAAAAAATGTATAGTATTTATTCTAATAAGAATTTCTACAAAATATAGTGTTTTAGGTATAATTTGGATACATATACAAATACAGGGTTATACAGTCTGTATAACCCTGTATTTTTCGATCCAATTTTCCGATCCAATTTTCCGGTTCAACTTTCATGTCCGCCGAGACTTATTCAATAACTATTATACCGACCCTTTTTGATTTGTACCTCATAAAGAACTAAAAGAGGTAGGAGCACTGAAAAAGTAAATTTCTTCCTTAACCTTTTAATGATAGTATGGAAAAGCGTGCGGATTGAAAAAAGCAAACTGAATATTTACCCCGTTGTTCAACGCCGGTTATTTTAAAGTTGTGCATAAATATTAAAAAAATAATTATATAATATTAACTATAATATTAATTATGTATATTGTTTTTATATTGGAAGAAGAAATTATTATCTATTAAATAAAAAATAGTGAGAGAACTAAAGTTATATTTAATATTTAGATTAATATTAGAAATTAAGTACTAGTAATGTTTACTTGAAATTCTCAAACTACTTATATTAAGGAACAAAAATATTTTTTTAAATCGATTTATATTAAAGAATGGAAGGACTAGTATGGGTATGATTGGTAAAATAGTATTTCTACGCATACAAGAGTTTTGAACAGAAAAATTAGATAAGAAAAACAAAAATAATTTATTCTAACAAATAATTAGACATTATAATTAATTTGTTGACGAGAATAAATTCATTTTATCTTTTCGGTCTAATTTTCTTATCCAAAATCCCAGTCCTAATATACTTATTGTTGATAAAATAAATACCCACTAAGCCTAAAACCCTTTTTAACGTGATGATGATTCATCTAACAGTAGTAAGTAATAATGATAAGTATGAATATACTCCCTCGGTCACTTTTTAAATAAATAAATGGAGGTGACTTAACACCACTCAAGGTGTCCAACCATAATAGGCGCGAAGTTTGTTTTCAGGACTTCTTTTTTGATCGGCAAAGAAAAAGGTTAAACTTTAACCTTTTTCTTTTAAGCACTTCTCAGAGATCCAAAGCCGAGTCCATTTCCACTCTTTGTAATGTAAGTCTTTACTATTCTAATTTTATTAGTGCTTCCTCACAGTTGTTGTTCATCTTTCTAGTAAGCTCAATTTGATTTGTAATTATGTTTTTCAGGGTTCTTTTTAATTTCACTACTTTTACTGTTCTGTTTTGTTTATTGTATTTTCTTTATTAATCTCAAGAAAATGGAGGCTCAATATTGAATTTGGTCTAGATGTGTTGTTTGAGTTGACGGGTTAGTGGCAATTGAGGAGATTTTGATCTGGATTTGAGTCACTACTTTTCAATTTCAGTGGTACATTATGCCCTTCCAAATTTGCTTGCATTATGTTTCTTCTTCTTTTGTTGTTTTTTCCATACGGTCTTTACTACTGAATTTACCTGATCAGAGCATAATTTTTTATTTTTTTTTTCAGTATTTTTTTAGTGATATTTTTTAAAAAAGAATTTTGTGTTAGCATGAGTGGAGTTTGTTGTCCGGCACTTATTTGATTTGAGAGCCACAAGAAACAATGGTTGTTTGTAGTTATTTTTGTGGTTTTTTTTATATATTGGGATGCAACATGTGTTTTAGACGTTGGGATCAGATAAGCCCCTCTTACTATGTGGTGCTCAACAACATAAATATCACATATTGGGCAAATTAAATCTAGAATCCTTAATATAAACCTGTTCATTTGTTTGCAATTTGTTAGGTTTTGAGTTCGATGCTTCAACAATTATATATTTATGACACTTTTTGTGGTTAGTTCATTTAAAGGTTTTAGTAATCCTACTTTGACATGCGCGATCCATTTATTGTTTCCATGTTGTAGTAGCAACCTGTGGTTTAATATACTCGGATGCTCCTGATATTCATTTAGTGTTTGGTCGAGCGCATATGGTAAGCATTAGGTTTTTTGGACACCAATGAAGATATAAGCATTCTTAGGTTAACTACATCCTTCTTGAAGCTATATATTTATCAATAGAACACCTAACTGCTAACCAAGCAAATAGCCTAGGTTGTTTATGTACTTGCTTGACCTAAATGAATAGCTCCTAGTTATAATTTAGCTTCCTCCGACGGTTAAGTAGGTTGTGGGAGTGATGAAATTATAATATAGGCTCAAAGGTAGTTACTTCACAAGTTTAATCCAAATGCAGTAGTATTTTTTACATGTCTAACTTAGTCACAACCTTCCCCAACCCCTTCCCACTTCATGTGGCGCCAATCTTCTCTAGTTACAGCTACCTAAACACAAACTTCTTAAAAAAACATAAAGTGAGTACAGGGTGTTGTATGTGAAGTTACCGAAGCTGATTTTGTTTTACATTAATGAGCTGTCCGCGTCTTCTGAGTTGCACTTAAAACACGTAATCCCATTCAGTTGTGAAAATTGTAGCAATGAGTTCAGAGTACCATTGTATAATTATGTATGCCTTTGGACTCCAGTCTCAACCATGCTTAACTACTTTCTTTTACTATGCATGCAGTTTCAGTAAGTTACCAGTGTAATCAACTTACAAAATGGATATTCCAATTACAAACAATCTGATATCACATAATGAGGATAAAATGAGCAAAACCATGAAACAAGTCCTTCTCTTGTTAAACTGCGCAATGTTAGGCCTAGGGAATTGTGGTGGTCCACTTGTGCAGCGACTCTACTTTGTGAAAGGTGGAAAGCGAGTTTGGTTATCAAGCTGGCTACAAACTGGTGGCTGGCCATTTCTCTTGTTCCCAATCGTGATATCTTATCTGTATCGTCGAAGCAAGGGAGTTCGGGGGACTAAGCTGGTCTCTATCAAGCCTGCTCTCTTCATGCCTTGTGCTGTTCTTGGCATTCTTACTGGTGCGGATGATTATTTAGCTGCTTATGGTGTTTCTCGACTTCCTGTCTCCACTTCTGCTCTTATAATAGCTACCCAGTTGGCATTTACTGCTGGATTTGCATTTCTTCTGGTTAAGCAGAAGTTCACCCCTTTTACCATCAACGCTGTCTTTTTGTTATGTGTTGGAGCTGTAATTCTTGCATTTCATACTAACACTGATCGCCCTGCTAATGAGTCCAATAAGCAGTACTTCATAGGATTCTTTATGACTCTTGGAGCATCCGCATTATATGGGTTTGTGCTACCAGCAATCGAGTTAATGTACAAAAAGGCGAAACAGCCCATCAATTATTCTCTGGTCATGGAGATGCAGCTGGTCATGTCATTCTTTGCAACTGCTGTCTGCACAATAGGAATGCTTGTGAATCACGACTTCACAGTCTCTTTCTATCTCAATATGAATAGTATTTGAAGAGTTTTTGATATCTTGCTTAAGCCTAATGTTGTATATAAATATATGCTATTTTACTATTGGGTTCACATGATGATATTGCAGGCAATTCCAAGAGAGGCAAGGGATTTTGAGCTCGGGAAAGCTATTTATTATTTGACGCTCACAACTAATGCACTGCTTTGGCAATTTTTCTTCTTGGGAGCAACTGGAGTGATTTTCTGTGCCTCGTCATTGCTCTCTGGCATTATAATTGCCACGCTGCTACCACTGACAGAGTCCTTGGCAGTGTTGTTCTTCCACGAGAGATTCCATGTTGAAAAAGCGATTTCTCTCACTCTGTCTCTTTGGGGTTTCCTCTCCTACTTCTATGGGGAGTTCCAAGATGTTAAGAAAAAGAAGGCTGCGAATCTAGAGTTGTCTCAGTGACGCTGCTCATTATGGAAAACTGCATACCCTAGCTTGTCCATATTAATTTAATTGTGTAGTCAAAGCTTGTTCATATGATTTCTGCTCTTTAACTCTATGCGTGTAATCTTCTTTCTTTTCTCTTACAAAAGATGAATGCTCCCATTTAAATTATATAAGATTTTGGGATTTGACTGTTCTTTGCTTTATGTCCCTTGCATGGCAAAAGTATCATAGTAGTTCAGAATCTTATAATCGTGGATATTATTGTATAATCGACAATATCTTATATTTAGCTACTACATTTAGGTTGTTTTCCTTGGCTCGTTTATACTATTTGTTCGTAAGAAAGGCAAGTGACATAGAACTTAATCTCGACCTTGCATGAACTAGGTGGTTTCATGGTTTGTATGGACTGTTGGAGAATCATATGACTAGAGCAAGAGCTCAAAAAATGGTTGAAATTCGTTAAACATAGAGGAGAATTTATAATTAGTAGTAAAAGTACGTTTACTCGTTGGCCTATGACCATATGATTAGTAGTAAATGTTTACTCATTGGACTAAGCTTTCATGGAAGTATAGTGATAAAATAAACAATCAGTCAGGATGGCCGAGTGGTCTAAGGCGCCAGACTCAAGTTCTGGTCCTCGTGAGAGGGCGTGGGTTCAAATCCCACTTCTGACAATTTCTTTTTCTCCAAACAAGACCTAACGGGCTAACCCTTTCCATTTTTGATTTAATTTTTTTTTAAAAAAATGATTCCAAACAATTCATTTTTCTTCACGCACAGAGCTGAAATGAAGGGAACCAAAGAGCTCTGAACGAACACCTAAAATGGCAGCTCGTTCCATCTTCCTCACTCTCAATCGGTATCCTCTTTCTATACATGCATACATACATATAAATTTATATAGATATAGATATATGTGCTGTTTTTTTACTGTGTTGATTCAAGGTTTAATCTTTCTTTGTATGATGAATACCTAGAAATTGGAGGAGAGAGAAAATCATATTGAGACCCTTTTCATCCCTTGCTACGAAAGCTGAAATTGTGTTCGATGAACCCCCAATTTCTGTTGAACAAGAAGAATCCATTGATGATGATTTGAAAAGCAGAATATTCAGGTTGAGACTCCCCAAGCGTAGTGTCACAAATGTGCTCCAGAACTGGGTTAGCGAAGGCCATAAGATTAGCGCCTCTGATCTCCGTCGAATCTCTAAGGAACTTCGCCAGTCTCATCGCTTTAAGCATGCCCTTGAGGTCCCTTATATTTTTCTTTCATTTAACTTATTTTTACTTGTGTTTGTATATTTTCTTGCTGGGGTTCTGTTTGGATGGTGAGGAGAATGGTGGGTTAGTTTGAGTAAAGCCATAATCTTTTTAGTTGAAAAACACACCCAATTGATCTTTATTGTCTCATTGAACTTCTTTTATCAGTATTTTGCAATTTTCTTCTTTTGGGTGATATTTATTTGCCTAGAAAATGTTGAACAGAGTTCAGATTTATGTCAAATAGTTTCCGCTCTCCCTTTTCTCTCATTCGACTTATTTCATATCTATTTTGTTATTTCGCTGCTGCTCTGCTCTGTGGCCTAGAGAATGAAATGAAATTTAACAGACAAAAAACTTATTCAGTCTTGAAATTTATACACTGTTGATCTTTAGAATTGGGTTTAACATTTTATCAACCAATTTGTATATGGTTTAAGGTTTTTGTATGGTTAATCTTCATTCAAAGAATTGTTTGTATGCGAAAAGGTCTCTGTCAAGGTGTAAATGATATGTGAAATCCCGTAATATATAATAATTCTATATTTTCTTCTGATTAATTGACTGGAATTTAGGCCCTAAAAACTTGTTAGCAATAGTTTACTCCAACTCCTTGGCATAAGAAGTTCTGATTACTTTGAAGGAAGTATAATTCATATAGAAACACATAATTGAATCCAAATGCATGTTCCTGCATCAAATTTTATTTGCCGGCACACGTCGGCTTATAAGTTTTCACTTTTCCCCATGGTGCTTACAAATATTAGCTTAAATGATTAAACATTCTGTTTTATTTTAGAACTTGATATGACATACTGGGATATGAACCTAAATATTTCTAAAAGGAGTTTATGTAAAAACAGATTGTGTCTGAGGGGAGCTTCCCCTTTTTGTCATAGAATCTTCCAGACCAATAGACTGAGATGGGAGCATGCGGATAGCATACATATAGAGAAGTCTTACCTTTGACTTGACATTAATCTTCTCTCCAAGTCGCACTTTTAGAAAGAACTCAATGTTTGACTGGAAATTTTGGGTTTAGCCATGTACTCGTGTTCTTGTCTTAATTGTTTCTATTTGACAAAACAGGTGCTCATATCTGGGTACCATTCTTGCTGACAAAAGATTACTATTGATTGCTTATCTGAAGTGGTTCCTTATGTCAACTTGAACTTGTCATGAGGCAGACCTCTTTAACAAAGGCCAACCATGTGATAGTGTATACCAGATTTTATCTGCTGTAGTATATTTGCTATCTCATTTCCGATACAAGTCATAGCGTGAATGTGTATTTTGAACTACTTATGCTGATACCCCTTGTATGAAATTTGAAGAATCCATGATTTGGATTATTGAGCGACCGACTTGTTTTGATTGTTCAATCACAATGTTTCATTTTATTAGCTGGAACTGATTGGAGGAATTGTTTTAGAATTGAGAATTCTGTTTATTTCAATCTTGTTATGGTTAATAAAGATTTTTTTCTTGCCATTTATTTGTGAAATACTAAAATGACTTTTCACTGATGTATAATTACACAATTGCAGTTATCTGAGTGGATGGTTGCTCATGATGAGTTTCAGATGTCGGACTCTGACTATGCAATCCGCATCGACTTGATGACCAAAGTTTTTGGTATTGATCCTGCAGAGCGCTACTTTGAAGGTCTTCCTTCCACTGCAAAAACCAGTGAAACCTACACGGCTCTCCTCCATTCTTATGCTGTATTAAAATTGACTGACAAGGCTGAGGAACTTTATTGGAGAATGAAGGAGGCAAACCTGTCTTTGAGTGCCCTCACCTACAATGAGCTAATGACTTTGTTCATGTCAGTTGGGCAGGTGGAGAAGGTTTCTTCTGTTGTTGAGGACCTGAAATGCCAGAAGGTTGCGCCAGACCTGTTCACCTACAACTTGTGGGTAAGTGCACATGCTGCAGCTCTTCAAATTGATGAAGTTAGAATGGTTCTTGATGAAATGAGTCGTGACCCTAGCTCTAACGAAGGTTGGGTAAGATATGTGAACCTTGCAAACATATATCTCTCCTCAGGCAACCTTGTGAATTCAGATGTCAACTCTCTAGTTGAAAGTGAGAAAGGAATCACACAAAGAGAATGGATAACATACGACTTTCTTATAATTCTATATGCAAGCGTAGGAAACAAGGATAAAGTAGATCAGATTTGGAAATCTTTGAGAATGACCAAACAAAAAATGACAAGTAGAAATTATCTGTGTATACTTTCTTCATATCTGATGCTCGGGCATTTGAAAGAGGTAGAAGAAGTGATTGGTCAATGGAAGCAGTCTGCAACCACAGAATTTGATGTTTTCACCTGTAGTAGGCTTTCAAAAGCATTTGCAGAAGTTGGATTGTGGGAAAAGGCGGCAAGTTTCGATATGCTCTTGGCTGAGGACTGTGACACCATTGACGAATCGAAGTAGGAGTATAGGGCCATTTTTCTGTTTTATGTGATATAGGAACATGGGTTAGAAGCATTCATTTTTACAAGGTTTTGCAAACTACCATACTAAGGAGAGGGAATAAGTGAAGTTGTGCGACTGACCAGAATCTGTTAACACTAAATAGCGGTGTCAGTTCACCATAGTGCTCTACTTCGATGCCCGTTTCTTTGACTGGATCTACGACAACCTTGTTCTGCTTTTATCAATGGTTGATGAAATGATAATAAATTTTCCAAGGACGATAATTCTGTTTCTTAGTATAAACTACTGTGTTTTGCAATGCAAGCATCTGATTCTGCAATGCATTAGTACACAGGCTGTCATTTATGTACTGCCTAGCTCCTTCCTTGCTCCTCGTGTTCATTTACTGCCTAGCTCCTCTAGTTCAAGTTCGGCATGCATCAGCAAATATAGAGCTGGCCGATTGCGTGTTTCCCTTACCTTACAAGTGCATGCACACAGCACACTAGTTTATCTAATCTACTAAAGAATATAAAAATCTCGCTCAATATTTTTGGCCCAACTGTTTTAGTATTCTGTCGGTCTTATAATATAATTATATGACGTTTTAAGTTAGGCACAAGAATTATAATTAAGAAAATAATTATATAATATTAAATATATTAGTTGGGTCCTGTGCCTTTGGCACTACATAGACGGTGAGATTTATTTTAAATTTTAGACGGTCCAAATAATTTATTAGGGTGAGCGTAAAATTAATTATATTTTGTTAGATAAATTATTAATTTATTATATATTTATTTCATACTGTCTTTCATTTGTAATTTTTTTCAAATGAAGAGTAATTTTAAAAAAATTATAATAAATTTTTTTAAATTATATAAAACGTCAAATAAATTGAAAAAATTATCTACCGCATCGTATATTATTCAGAGGGAGTACCATTTTCGTCCTAACATATGAACATGCCATTTAATGATATTAAGCCAATTTTTGAAGGATTTAATTTGACCCCGTCAAGTTAAACTCATCTGAGTTATTGTAAGGCGATCCTTCCTGTTCTCTCGGCTGTTCTGCCCGATTTCGTCTTCGTATCATTCCCTCTCACAGCACCAAATCAAAACAAAACTCTTCTCATAGCACCCCGCCAGAAGAGAAACATTGCGATTCCACTAACCCTAAAGAATTACTTTGTTCCGCTACCACCGATAGTTGACCACCGCAATTCTATTGAGGTATGTGCCTGATATATGTTTTTTTCCGTCCACTTAACTAAAATTTTCGAACATATCTCAAAAATTACTCCATTTTCAATTCATATTGAGCTATATTTTCCCCTTCTATTACTTTAGATAGCAAGAGCCCTCTATATGTTCGACAAATTGATTCAATGACAGGTGAAATTTTGTATGACTGAAGGATGTTAACTTTTGGTTGTTAAGAAAATATGATCGGACAATTATCGCACAAACCACACTTTTTTAACATAGTTCTGTGGATGACTTGAACAGTCCAATCCTATAATATAAATAACAAAATACTTAAAAAAAATCTAGAATGTCTATAAAAACAAAACCAATGTACATTTTGTATGTATGTATCTTTCTTTGCAAAGATATGTATCCTTACATATTTTCACAATTCATCTGGATTGAGTTTTAGTTGAACTAAATTACGGCAACTAATATAAGTTTGGTCCTACTTAGTATTGAAATATTTTAATGTAGCTTATTGTTGTGATGATTTTTAGTTGTGGCCCGAAGTTATTAGGATAGCCACGGAATGAAGATTGGATGCGATGTGTATGATGTCTTTTTGGCTATAATGAAAATAAAGGATACCTATGGTTTCATGGGTCCAAATCAAGTTAAATATTTTACTTGAACAACTAAATACATGTATCATGTTAATTTATGGGTTAAATACACTTCTTCACACTCTACACGACGTGGTTTACAAATGCATCATTGGACTGAAAATTTTTACGAACTATAATTTTTTTACAAAAATTTGAAAAACCGTCTATTATGTTAAAAACTTACGTGACACCACATGGTCACACTTACGTGGAATATAAGACTCACCTTAGAATTTTTTTAATAATTATAACAAAATAACTTAAATTTAATTTTTTAGTTTTCAAGCTTGCACTCTCTCTCTTTTTTTTAAATAACAAATAATTAAATTAATTAACTAAAGTAATAATAAAATATATTAATTAAATAAATTAATAATAAATATATTAATGTATAAATTTTACAAATTTAATTATATAAAATTAATGAATTCATATTATTTTTTTAATTTTTAAATATTATAGTTCACTTTAAAAGTATAAAATTATCTAATATTTTGAAATGAGGGATTATTATTATTATTACTATTATAATTATAATATTTAAAAATAAATTACTACCAAAATAGCCATTATATTTTACACAACAAATTAATTTATAAATTTAAAACAAGTTATGAATAATATTTAAAAACAAATTACTACCAAAATTAGAAAGAAATTAACATCAAACTAAAAGAACATATTATCCGATCAGATCAAAACACATGAAGGCAAGACCAAAATCAAAACTAATAAACCCAAATCGCCATAATAATCGAAATCAAATCAAAACACACAAAAAACAACCCAAATCGACTATTAAAGGCACAAATCTTTGCTCCAGATCGGAACACATCCACTACCGAACACAAATCTTTGCTCCATATCAAAAATTAAAGGCAAATCCACTATCGAACACATCCACTTAGATCGGAACACATCCACACCCAGGTTAGAAATTTAAGGCACAAATCTTTGCTCCAAATCTGAACAAATCTCTGCTCCATTTTTCTTCATTTCATTCTTACCGAACACATCCACTACCGGCGCCAGACATCATCACTAAATCCATCTTCTTCCAACCAAATCCAGTAAAATATAGAGAAATTAGAAAAGAAATAAATGGTTTGAGAAACAAAGAAACACATCCACATGATCGCGAAACCCATTTCCTCCCAATTAATGCGCCTCTCTAATTTTTTTCATGATTTGGGATTTTGTTGTAGTTAGTTTGAGATTATTGATTTAAAAATTTTTGTGCTTCTTTTTTGATGTATGCCATTGTTGTTTTGTTCAATTGAAGAAGAAAAAGAAGCTTTCGGTGGCGGCGGAAATTATTTTTGGTAATGTATTTTGTTGAAAAATCAATGGCCTAAACCAGATCTGTTCATTATATTTTTTCTCTTTACCAGTTAAAAACCATATCTGCTTTCTCTTTCTTCAATAAGTGACCACCTCAGCTTTCTCTCTCCTTCGTGGCGCGTATGTGTACTTACTCTTAAAAGTCAATTTTTTTAATGGTTTTTGTAACGTTTTGAAAAAAAAATCAGTTTAGTGAGTCGAATGTAAAAAAATTCAGTCCAGTAATGCATTTATAAACTGAGGTCGAGTAGAATAGGGAAAAATATATTTAACCCGTTCATTTATGAATGCTTATTTGTAGGTGCATACGTACGTTCACATATATAATACAAATATAGTTTTTGTCACTGGAGCTTTATGGGATGAAAATTTTTGTACTAATAATTGAATCTAAAAAAATTTTGGAGCCTTCCGCGACTGTGTTGTGTTTGCCAAGTCTCCTATAGTAACATTATGTTGCAGTAGGTTGGTCTCCTACATAACACTGTGTTGCGATAGACAAGCTTTCTACAATAATACTGTGTTGCGGTAGGGGGGTTGTATTCTTAAATAGTGGTTGCCATATTTAAAATCAGTGTTCTAAAAATCTCCGTCTAGTCGCTAGGCCCCCCTTGGCGCCCCGCCTAGGCGCTAGGCTTCCCTTGGGCCTCACCTAGGCCAAATGCGGCAAAAAATCCCTTTAGAAAATTATGCGGGGTCTAGGTAGAGAGTTTTTTTTATTTTATTTTAATAACTATCCAAGATATATTTATTTTTCTAATGATTTACCATATTCATAATGCATGTTGTAGTTTATCAAATCACAACAAAAAGTGAACAATTTCAAGTCAAAATGGATAATTTTATTATAGTTGTAATTTTTTGAACTTGTACCAACTTCAAATTATATAAATGATGATACATTTGTAATATTTAGTTTAATTCAATATAATTCTTAAATTTATGTTTAGTTTTTTATGTTTTAATACTGAATTGAATTCTTAAAATTTTATTATTTAATAGCAATCTTATTTATGAATAAAACTAATACGTTAAAGATATATTTGAACTTTCAACAATTGCATATTTGTGTTTGAACTTTGACATTTGCAATATGGATATGTGTTTGAACTTTAAGCAAAGACATGTATTATCTTTATTTTAAATTGTTTTACTTTATATTATTGTTTTGTTTGGATAAATGTAAGATAAAATATTAAAATTGACTTAAAATAAAAAATCCCGCTTAGGCCCCGCCCAAGCCCCCTAGGCGCTAGGCCCCCCGGCCTCCCGCCTCCCGCCTCCCGCCTCCCGCCTCCCGCTTAGCGCCTTTTAGAACATTGTTTAAAATGAACGGTGTAAGATTTGACGACAATATAAAGTATTGTACCTACTATGTAGGAACTTAAATTAACTTTTGATATTTATTTTAGAGCATGATACGATATCAAATTTTCTAAATAATCAACCCGTGCTTCACACGGGTTAAAGAGCTAGTTATTGAAAATCAAAGTTGACCACTTGCCATCACTCTTGTAGATTAATCTTTCTAAGTTAAAATATTGGGCCAAAATAGTATTACGTACTAAATTCATCAATTTTGAGAGTTTCACAATATATATATATATATATATATATATATATATATATACGGTCCGGATCTTAAGCTCACTCATTATCTAGTTCATCTTGCTCACCCCCCTTTAGCGACAGACCGGGCGACGATTCGGTCCGTCGTTATATGTTGTCCGTCACTAAAAGTTAAAACGACGGTTCTACATATATCGACAGACCGAATCATTGTCCGGTCCATCGCTAAAGGGGGGTGAGCTAGATAAGGGGTGAGTTTAAGATCCGGACCGTATATATATATATATATATATATATATATATATATATATATATATTAAAGATCACCAGGAATAGAAAACTTAATAAGATCATTCCAACATTTATGTGGAATGTATTTGTTAGTTTAGGTGCATCGAGTTTCGTCTTTACAAGATATAAATTTATCGAATATATATAAGCAATTAAGAAATAAAACTAAATAAACACAAATTAAAATACTTATCGCAACAACTAGACCAATTTCTCTTCACAAGAATATGTTAGAAACTAGAAGAAAGTTGAGTTTAAAAGCTTTTTTCTATTTATAGAAAGTGAAAGAGTTAGCTGTTCTATCTCAAGTCGACATGTGCCGTGCCATCCTCTGCATCGCCGGGACGCCTTGGCATGACAACTGTGGTGATGATGAACAGAGGGAGTGGGCATAAACCAGGCTCTTTCCCTCTTTTCAGATGTCGTTTCTTAACGAAATTTGTAATGTGTTGTAGGTGTTTCTCGAATTCAATGCACAATCAGGCTCTGACTTGAGAGGAGGCAAAACCAGGTATTGTTATCCCGACAACCTGAATATCCTCCTTTGAGCTCTCCGCCGTTAACGGTGGTTCTTTGCAGAGATCCGGATGAGATGGAGAACGAAAATGAGGTGCTCTATCTTTTCTCTCATTTCATTATATGTAATTTTGCTTCTGTGCATGTAAAAGAGGAGTGGTACAAAGAAGAATTTTGGGATTTTAAAGATTTTAATATTCATTGGCTCCTAATAAGAAAAATTAGTATGCCTAAATTTAGTACACCTTTTTCTGTTATGCATTACAACTTTAAGGATTTACAATTTGTGAAATGATTTTGAGAAGTTTAATTTTGAAGTATTTTTCACTTAAATACATAATGCATCCCAAGTGTTTGATGAAATAAGGCTAAGGAACATGCTTCATTGTTGCCAACAATTTTTCGATCATTTATGGCGAGTTGCCGTAAACTCGCGCTGAAATTCTCCCTTTTTTTACTTGATTTGTCGATATCGATTTGTCGACTTGTTGTATCATGTCTAGGATTTGGTTGGGCGCTGGCCAAAACCTATTGTAACGGCCAAAACTTCGAAAATATCTGACAATTGAAACAAGTGGTAGTTTTGCTGTTTTTGCTATTTATTACCTTCTTTCCTTATTTTGCTCATCATTCTTGAAACCTATCACAGAAAGTAGGCAAGTGCTCTAATTGTGCAATAACATTATAGATTAACCTTAGGGTAGTTTTTGAGTTGCAGAAAGTATCCAAGTACTTCTTTGACAGATTTATTGCTGGGAGGTGACAAAAACTAGCCCTATAGTATCCACCCCTTATTAATTTAGTCCATCAATCCATCTAATTAATTTTTGACTTGAAAAGGATTCAAACTATGTCATTGTATCAAATTGACCTTTTTATTTTGGGCAAATGACAAAAACGTACCGACGAGAAGTTGTCAACTTCTTCGTTTTTAACCCACGTGTTTGCGAATAAATAATCAACACCTCCATGAATTTTTAAAATACAATGTTGTTCCTTTTTGCTGGTTCCGGCAAATTAGTCGCCTAAAATACGGTTCGACTGTCGTTGAAGTAGTCTTTCCTACCTATTTACCTATAAAATAATACTACTACATTAAGAGCTATATAAAGCAGACAACAATAAGCAGTAGTTCACACCTTTAGGAAATGAATTATACATTTTTCTTTAGTGGATGCTCTGTTTTTTACTCTAAAAATTCACTAGTAACTTGTAATAAGACATTTGTACAATCATAGACTTGCAACAACTAGAAGAATTTGAAGTGCATATTGATGACTTTGGCTTCAATGTTCCTTTGATGGCAGATGATTCCTCTAAATCGCAGATGAACCCTACCAATTTGGCCTACTTCTCTCTCTCAGCGACCAAGTAAAGGAAACTGAATAGATTTCCCCCTAATTTTACCTTTTTATTTTCTAGAATAATACGTAAATTGTATGTTGTATATGTATACCGTATTTCATACTTTTTAAAAAACACATATGTTAATATGTCTACACGTGTCTATTTCAGGCGACTAATTGGCCGGAACCGGCAAAAAGAAAAAACATTGTATTTTAAAAATTCTTGGAGGTGTTGATTGTTTATTCGCAAACATGAGGGTTAAAAACGAAGAAATTGACAACTTTGAGTACATTTTTGTCATTTGCCCTTTTAGTTTTATTTCATGCATTAACATACACTTTTGAGATGGAAATAGTGGAGTAATTTAGAACCTTGACACATTTAAAGCATGGAACTTTCAAAAATACCCTTTTAAATTGGTCACAAGATAATTTCCTTTTTTAAAAAGGATTGTTTTGATACACCGTCATAGTTTAGGTCCTTTTTAAGATATAAATCACTTCAGGGTGGATATTTCGGGATGCCCCCCTTTTTCTAGGTATTTGTTTTTATCTATTCTTTTTATGGAAACTCTGATATTATGATGTATTTTCTTTTATTGTTTTTTCCTAATTATATTTGAAATGTGGCAGAAAGTAAGCAAGACTAGAGCAATGGCAGGTTCTGCCAAAACTCTACCTAACCCACCTGAAGATTGGACAATTGTTTTTCCCCGTCGCAACAAACAGAGAAATTTTTTCCCCCAAATCAAATCTTCTGAACAGCAGCAACAAGAAAAACAATGGGTTCCTACTGATATTGAATCTGACCCCAAGAGAGAGTCAACATTGATGCAGAAGATGCAAATATACATTAAGAAACTCGAAGACTCTCACTTCTATCATACATTATTGAAACAAATCGAGACTCCTCAGATTTTGGAATACTTCCTCAAGGTTTTGGGTGCTGAATCAAACATGCAGATGGTGATATATGGTATTGGTAGCATTGAATCATTTGAACCCCCGCGTTTACAACTTAGTCTAGCAATACTGATGAAGAGAAGGTTCAGTTGGATTGGTACCATAGAGGTTTTTGATCCAATTTTATCTTTGACAGAATCTAGGGTTTTGGAAGCTCTTGGGTGTTCCGTGTTATCAGTTAACGAATTAGGTAGAAGGCAAGTTCTAAGACCGACTCTGTTCTTCATGCCACATTGTGAGGCAGAGTTATATGACAATCTCCTACAGGCGAATTGGAGAGGTGATATGTTAAACCGAATTGTAGTATTTGGAAACAGCTTTGTGGTGTATCAGCATCATGGGTTGATTGTTAATAACTCAACAGTGATTGATTCGAGGCAGCATATATTGGCTGTTAGGAGGTTTGTTAAGGAGTTTGAGGTCAGCACGGTTTCAGATGATTATTTTCGAGCTTTTAATGGTTCGAGTTGGCATTTCTTTAGCCTTGATCCTGAATCAGAATTGCAGCCGGTTTAGTTATGATTTAGTTATTATGTTCTTTTTCTTTTTTCTAAATTGAAAGGGTATGACAATTGATCAATTCTTTCCATTTTCACCATGATAACTTGTACAACATGATTATTCCTTGTAGCCTTCCCCTGCATATGAAATCTTGCGTGAGAGAAGGGTTGTTAAATTGATGGATATTGGTGATATTAAAGTTTGAAGTAATGATTAATCTTAATGTACATGTCTGCCTTTGTGATTTTTGTGAGTTTATCATCACTGCCTAAAATTGAGGTTTGATACCATGTTGATATGTCCCCGACTTGCTGTTCCTGAGCGCATTGCATTGACTTGATTTGGTGTGTACAGTTTGACTGCTTATGGTTTGTATCCCAACTCTTTCTAGAGTTTTTGTTTTAGTGTGTATTCCTTATCAATTGGGAATATAGCAGTGTATCTTCCGCCCATAGTATGAAATAAGTTATATAATATTTCAGTTTATTCTATATATTGCCTTATTTGCTTGTAAAATCCTTCATCTTTTAACCAGCCTGACTGACTCTGGAATGTACTGCTACTTAACAGGCCCATATTTATAATTGATTTTTTCTATCACCCAAACCCCTAATTAAGTGCGTAACAGCAGAAAAAAAGTCGAGACTTTTTCCTCTTTATTTCTTCATATAGAGAAAATTCATCTGATATGTAATTGGCTTGTTGGGTTCAATATATAGAAAACAAGGAAGTTGACGAGGCAGATAAATTGAAAAAGGCGACTTTGTATTGGTAAGAACTAGTCTAAACAAAAAACTATAAATTATCATTGTACAAGCCATACTATAATATCCAAATCCTTGTTAAGAAGTATCTACAAGTATACACTAGAAATTTTAGCATTCCACAATTGTTTACAGCTGTCAGATGCTAAAAAATAGTGAATCAGTGGTGGTCGGACAGCTAAAAATAGTGAATCAGTGATGGTCTTCCATTTTCAGCGATGCAATGTTGAGCCATTTGGACCCTCAGTCAAGTATGAGTATTCTAAGCAATACCTAGACACCACAAGAAGATAAGATAAGGTCGGTCAGTTGTATACAACAGCAATATTGACAACATTGATGAAAAAAACTAATCTTAGTAACAACTCTTCGACAACATATGCAGTCCCTTGCGCACCACTATAAACATAGGGTTCCTATCCTTGTCCGCAACTTACAATGCAATTACGCGAATACGTAAGACATTCCACCCCAATTTCACCATAATAGATTTTACTCGACTCCGTCACCTCCAAATTAGAATTTGAGGGTTGAGTTTGCACATCGGAAATTTGAGGTTACGTCAGCAGATCAGAATCTGCAGTGAGAGTAGTCTGAAGATTAAAATTTGCAGAGTTTGATCCCGAATAACATCGCCGGAGACTGTTTCCGCGATAATGTTGTGAAGTTGGGGATGCGGGTATTGAATTTTCTCTTGGGAAGACGAAATCCAAATCTCGACCGAAAGGATTGGAAAAGGCAGCTGAAGAGGAAAAAGGAGTCATTCTACAATTCTGCAACTATGTTCTTTATTATCAAATTCATTTTACAATTCTGCATCTATGTTTTATGTTCTTGCTGCAATCAATAGAGAATTTGGGTGGATTTATTGAAGAGGAGGAGACGAAGAGACAAGTAGATGAAGAGGAAAAGAAGCTCACTTCGCAGATAAATATATGAAGAGATTGAACGATTGATCAACCAATTTCAACAAAATTAACCGACTTTACTCTTAATTAATCAATAATTAATTCACTGATTTTTCAAATTAAAAAGATCAACTTAAGTCATAGTTGGTCTTCCCTTTATATATAAAGGATTGATTAGATATGATTATCCTATTTTATAATTTTTTTTCATGTTTATATGAACACTATCTTACATAAAAATGATCTCATTTTTGTTAATTCAATTGTTAAGCCGTCTATCTCTATTGTAAGATATGTATTTTTAAAATATAAAATAATTATTAACTTTTTTAAAGTTAATTTAAAATATTCAAACTCAAAATTAATATTAATTTTTTAATTTTAATCGATGACAAATATTACTACATAATCAATAATCAAAGGGTATTGTCAGCGATTAATGTTGTATGTGTGAGTTTAAATTTAAATTAATAAAAAAATAATAATATTACTACATATAAATTATATAAAAAATATGTAAGACCCCAACTTTTATAAATAAAGATGAATTTTCTATAAATATCATTCTTGAATATTATGGAGTTAATTTGATATAATATTATAGTTGTGGGTAATATTTATAAATTTTGCAAAGTACGCAAGTTATTATATAATATTCGATTGGTCGGGGAATATTCGTTTTAACAGGGAATATTCGTACAACGACACAATCATTGGTGGACCCCACAACGGAATTATTGTCGGATTGAGAAAACGACAAAAATATTTTATTAAAAATAACGGCGGAAGTTTTACCATTGTTACTGTTGAACTACTCGGTAGTAAAAGTACAGTAATACGTGTGGTTGCATAGTAGCACACGGTATTGATTATTAATGCTTATGTGAGAAGTCACTCAGTTTGATTCCATTATTGTCAGTTAATAATATGAATTATTTAGCGATAATGACGTTTTGTTTTATTCGTATTATTAACGTAATAAAACAGAAACATCTTTTTATATAAAACAAAATACTTTATTAAAGTTATTCTATAAATAGAATATATTATATTTTATTTAAAATATTTTTCTTTAAATATGGACCGTCAGATTAAAGTAATCAATCTGGACCGTTCTTGGATTAGTTACTATGCATTCTATTTTTCTATAAATAGCAGCTCATTCCTTCATTATTTCTTACGAATTCACTGAACTCTAGAGAGAGAAACTATAGAGAGAACTATAGAGAGAGAAAAAAAGAGTATTCTGCTACTTAACTACTTCCTTACTTCAGCTCTTCTTTAAAACGGTAAGGGATATTATTCTTTTGTATTCAAGAAGAGAACTTCTGTTATTCCATTTCTTTATTATTCTGTTGGAATAACCAGTATACGCGGTCTACCCTATACTTGGTGATATTCTTCTATTATTCTGTTGGAACATCCTGTCTGTGTGTTTTACACCGGACCTGGTTCTGTTTTTATTATTATTCTGTTGGAACATCCTGTCTGTGTGTTTTACACCGGACCTGGTTCCGTTTTTATTATTAATCTGTTGGAACATCCTGTCTGTGTGTTTTACACCGGACCTGGTTCCGTTTTTATTATTATTCTGTCGGAATATCATGTCTGTGCGTTTACGCCGGACCTGGTTCCATTATTTATTATTCTGTCGGAATATCCTGTCTGTGCGTTTACGCCGGACCTGGTTCCATTATTATTATTCTGTTAAGAATAACCTGTCTGTGCGGTCTATCGCATGCATGGTGATTTCTTTTGTTATTCCATTCTTTATTATACTCAGTTGGTTAAGTTTTGACTTCTATACTCTATGAAATTTGTGGAATATCCTTGACATTTGTGCTTCATCTAGTATCTGTTCATGAAAATATTCTCCTGATCATTCTTGAATTTTACTCCACAAAGCAGTATCATGTTGACAATTTGGACGTTATTAATTCATGGATAAATTAATTCTTGAACTTGTTTTATTGAATTCTTATATCATTGTCATCATCCTCATGTTTATAAAATGTTGAAAGTCATCTGTGGCCTGTAGTGCATAGATGGACTTGGTATGATTATGACCAGGGATTATTCGGTGTAATCATGACCGTAATGTTACAAATGATGTGGTAAAAGTCCTCATTGGCCCGTAGTGCATTGATGGACAGTTGTTGGCATGATCATGACCATTAATGAATATACGAATATCCTTGGCCGTAGTGCAGGGGTGATTCGATGATGTGGATTATTTTATTAAGCTGAGTCTCAGCGATCACAGTGTTGAAAAACTTTTTAAATCATAAAAGATAGTAGAGTTTATTTTCTACTTGACTCTTTTAATGGATTGCTTTTTTTCGCTGCAGTTAAACTTGATGTCTATTATATTTTATCAGTTTAACATTGTTGAAGGCTAATGATAATTTATTCTGCATTATCTTAGTCATAATATTTCTTACTGGGCTAGTTGAGCTCACCCTTTCTTTCACTGTTCTCTTCAGGAAATGAGAACGTAGCTGGGGCAAGTCAGGGAACGGAGTGATGGTTCGAATGATAGTATTAGTTAGTAGTCCTCACTATTCTATGTAATAGCGTGTTAATAAATGTAATGAGGACTCCTTTTGAGTATGAATACTCTCTAGAAGATAATATTTGTATTCAAACTCACAGTTTATGTTTTGTCGTATTGTACACGACAGTTGTATTAGTAAGTTGTATTTTTATTTTGTACTATATATCTGACGACCCAAGATGGGTGATGTATACTGTAAGACCCCAATTTTTATAAATAAAGATGAATTTTCTATAAATATCATTTTTGAATATTATGGAGTTAATTTGATATAATGTTATAGTTGTGGGTAATATTTATAAATTTTGCAAAGTAAGCAAGTTGTTATAAAATATTCGTTTGGTCGGAGAATATTCTTTTTGTCGGAGAATATTCGTACGACGGCACAATCATTGGTGGACCCCACAACGGAATTATTGTCGGATTGAGAAAACGACAGAATTATCTTTCTATAAAAATAACGGCTGAGGTGTTACCGTTAAAACCGTTAAAACTGTTGAACTACTCGGTAGTAAAAGTACAGTAATACGCGTGGTTGCATAGTAGCACACGGTATTGATTATTGATGCTTACGTGAGAAGTCACTCAGCTATACTCAATTATTGCTACAGTAATTGCTGCATCATATCTCTTAAATTATTGTCATAGTATCATCTGTATAATATGTTATATTATTAAATCAATAATTGAGACGTTGTGGTAAGTTTGGTTATTTTATGGGGGGCCATATGTCATCATCTAAGAGTCTCTTCGTCAATAGTATTTACCTTGGTCAATAGTAATTACCTTCGTCAATAGTATTTACCTTGGTCAATAGTAATTACCTTCGTCAATAGTATTTACCTTGGTCAATAGTAATTACCTTCGTCAATAGTATTTACCTTGGTCAATAGTAATTACTTTCGTCAATAGTAGTTGTCCCTTCAATATTACCAAGAGTCATTTGACCCTTCGTTAAGACCAAGAGTCATTTGACCCTTCGTTAAGACCAAGAGCCACCCTCAGTTTTTCTATAAATAGAGGCCTAGGGCTTCATTATTTTTCACGAATTCATTCAAGCTATAGAGAGAGAAAGTATAGAGAGAATAAGAGAGAGAGAGACTAAAAGTATTCTGCTACATCACTTTTCCAATATCCAGTTCTTTTAAGGTAGGGAATATTATTTCTTTTATATTCATGAAGAGAACTTCTGTTATTCCATTTGTTATTATTCTGTTGGAATAACCAGTATACGCGGTCTACCCTATACTTGGTGACATTCTTCTATTATTCTGTTGGAACATCCTGTCTGTGTGTTTTACACCGGACCTGGTTCCGTTTATTATTCTGTTGGAACATCCTGTCTGTGTGTTTTACACCGGACCTGGTTCCGTTTTATTATTATTCTGTTGGAATATCCTGTCTGTGTGTTTTACACCGGACCTGGTTCCATTATTTATTATTCTGTCGGAATATCCTGTCTGTGCGTTTACGCCGGACCTGGTTCCATTATTTATTATTCTATTGGAATAACCTGTCTGTGCGGTCTATCGCATGCATGGTGATTTCTTTTGTTATTCCATTCTTTATTGTACTCAGTTGGTTAAGTTTTGACTTCTATACTCCATGAAATTTGTGGAATATCCTTGATAGTTGCGTTTCATCCAGTATCTTTTCAAGAAAATATTCTTCTAAGCATTCTTGAATTTTACTCCACAATGCAGTATCATGTTGACAATTTGGACGTTGTTAATTCCTGGATAAATTAATTCTTGAACTTGTTTTATTGAATTCTTATATCATTGTCATCATCCTCATGTTTATAAAATGTTGAAAGTCATCTGTGGCATGTAGTGCATAGATGGACTTGGTATGATTATGACCAGGGATTATTCGGTATAATCATGACCGTAATGTTACAAATGATGTGGTAAAAGTCCTCATTGGCCGTAGTGCATTGATGGACAGTTGTTGGCATGATCATGACCATTAATGAATATACGAATATCCTTGGCCGTAGTGCAGGGGTGATTCGATGATGTGGATTATTTTATTAAGCTGAGTCCCAGCGATCACAGTGTTGAAAAACTTTTTAAATCATAAAAGATAGTAGAGTTTATTTTCTACTTGACTCTTTTAATGGATTGCTTGTTCCGCTACAGTTAAACTTGATGTCTATTATATTTTATCAGTTTAACATTGTTGAAGGCTAATGATAATTTATTCTGCATTATCTTAGTCATAATATTTCTTACTGGGCTAGTTGAGCTCACCCTTTCTTTCACTGTTCTCTTCAGGAAATGAGAACGTAGCTGGGACAAGTCGGGGTACGGAGTGATGGTCCGAATGATAGTATTAGTTAGTAGTCCTCACTATTCTATGTAATGGTGTGTTAATAAATGTAATGAGGACTCCTTTTGAGTATGAATACTCTCTAGAAGATAATATTTGTATTCAAACTCACAGTTTATGTTTTGTCGTATTGTACACGACAGTTGTATTATTAAGTTGTATTTGTATTCTGTACTATGTATCTGACGACCCAAGATGGGTGATGTATACCTAATTTTGGGGGCGTCACAGTTGGTATCAGAGCTTAGGGATATGATCCCTGGCTAAGATGTGAGAATAGAACTAGGAGGGGAGAGACGGGGAATTCCTTCGCTAGTATGACATACCTAAGTTTATTTGCATGGTATTTAATTGGTCGGTCATAATATAAGGATAATATATGACATATCAATTAATTTTTATTTTGTGGCAGTATCTGAAAATGGCATCTGAGAATGTTGAGAATAGCAATGGAGCACAGACGACTGTTGATTCACCACATATCAATAATCAGGATAATGTGCATCAGGAAGGTGTCAATCCTCATGCAAACAACAACACTGACCAAATGATGAATGATCAAATGTTCAGAGGCTTTATGCAATTCATGCAACAACAGGTGAAAGCGGCTCCTGTCCACAACGTAGGTGGAAATACTGGAAACTCTCAGGCGGTCACCGCTAAACAGTTTAAGGAGCTGGGACCACCGGAGTTTAAGGGAGAACCCAAACCACTTGTAGCTGAAACATGGATAAAGCAGATCACCAAGATATTTGATGTCTTGGGTTGCTCCGAGGAGCAAAAGGTTCCCTTTGCCGCCTTTATGTTGCGAGGAGAGGCAGATTACTGGTGGGAATCGATAAAGCGTACTCAACCTGCCGCACTGAAGATGTCCTGGGAGAAGTTCCAAGAGCTGTTTAACGACAAATACTTTCCCGAGAGTATTCGTCACATGAAGGAGGTGGAGTTCATCAAATTGGAGCAGAATAATATGACCGTGTCGCAGTACGAGGCAAAATTTGCGGAGTTATCCCGGTTTGCGTCCCACCTGGTGGATAATGAAGAAAGAATGACGCGGATGTTTTTAAGAGGTTTGAAGCCGGAGATACGTCAACATCTTGTTTCTCATAAACTGTGTTTGTATTCAGATGTTGTAAATAGGGCTCAGTTGGTGGAGCGCGATAACGAGACAACGCAACCAAAAGAGAGCAGCCGGCAAAATGATAATACCAGTGAGAGCAGTCATCGAAGCGGTGACAACAAGCGTGGAGGGAATCAACAGGCCAGAAATGGTAACCACTTCGGTGGTAATCAGGGCCAAAACAATAAGAATGGACATTTCAAGAAGAGGAGATTCAACAATGATGGAAAGACGTCAGCACCAGCACCTGTCGTTAAGGAAGGAGAACGACCACCTATCATATGTTTCAAATGCGGAGGGGAGGGGCACATCAGTCCAAACTGCGCGATGCCGTCCAAAGCATGTTATAATTGTGGAAGAGAAGGTCATTTAGCCCGATTTTGTCGTTTACCGAAAACAAATTCAGCTAGGATGGAGGCACCAAAAGCCGTCCCAGAAAAGTCAAAACCGGTTGTGCAAGGGAGAGCGTTTGTTGTGAACTCCCAGAGAGCAAGGAACCCGAATGAGGTCATCACGGGTAAGCTTATTATAAACTCTAAAGAAGTTTATACTTTATTTGATACCGGTTCAACCCATTCTTTTATTTCTCCTACTTGCGCTCATCGATTAAATTTGATTCCGGAGAAATTAGACTTTGACTTATCTGTGAAAACTCCGTTGGGAGAAACCTTCATTACCTCCACTGTTTATAAGTCTTGTTTGGTTCAAGTTGGTACCCACACATTACCTATCGATCTGATTTCATTAAAAATACTTGCATTTGACGTGATTCTAGGGATTGATTGGTTAACTACTCATTATGCAAAAATTGATTGTTTTCGTAAGGTTGTTAGTTTTCATATTCCTAATCGACCTATTATGCGAATTCAAGCAACCAAACCATTAAAATCAATCGCTGTCATCTCAAGCCATAAAGCTATTCGTTTATTGAAAAACGGATGTCAAGCTTTCTTAGCTCATGTCACAGATCTAAACAAAAATACGTCAGCTTTGAATGATATTTCTGTTGTTAATAAATTTCCTGACGTATTTCCCGAAGAACTTCCTGGCCTACCCCCAGAGCGTGAAATTGAATTTTGTATCGACCTTGAACCCGGTACAAAACCCATTTCCAAAGCCCCATATCGAATGGCTCCTATTGAACTTCAGGAGTTAAAGATCCAACTGCAGGAATTGTTAGACATTGGCTTTATTCGTCCTAGTACTTCTCCTTGGGGTGCTCCTGTTCTATTCGTGAAGAAGAAAGATGGAAGTATGCGACTTTGTATTGATTATCGGGAGTTGAATCATGTCACCATCAAAAACAGGTACCCATTGCCACGTATTGATGACCTGTTTGACCAGTTGCAAGGAGCACAATTCTTTTCAAAGATCGATCTTCGTTCTGGATATCATCAGCTGAAGGTTAGAACTGAGGATATTCCAAAGACGGCTTTTAGAACTCGGTACGGGCATTATGAATTCCTAGTCATGTCCTTTGGATTGACTAATGCTCCTGCTGCCTTCATGGATATGATGAACCGGGTATTCAAGGAATATTTGGATCACTTTGTGGTCGTCTTTATTGATGACATCCTTATTTATTCCAAAAGCCGTGAAGATCATGAGCAACACTTGAGGCTGGTACTCCAAAAGCTTCGTGAATACAAACTTTATGCCAAGTTGAAGAAATGCGAGTTCTGGCTGGAAGAGGTAGCATTCCTTGGGCACGTAGTATCAAGTCGTGGAATATCGGTTGACCCGGCAAAGATTGAAGCTATTCAAAGCTGGGAGCAACCTAAATCAGTGACCGAAGTACGTAGCTTTCTTGGTTTAGCTGGTTATTATCGGAGATTCGTGGAAGGATTTTCTCGAATCGCTACTCCATTAACTCAGCTGACTCGGAAAGATACAAAGTTTGGTTGGAGCGAAGAATGTGAGCAGAGTTTTCAAGAACTCAAGAGGAGACTCATTTCAGCACCTGTTCTAACAATACCATCTGGCTCGGAGGGATTTGTCATCTACAGTGATGCTTCGAGCAAAGGGTTGGGATGCGTTCTCATGCAACATGGAAAAGTCATAGCCTATGCATCAAGACAACTCAAGGAATATGAGAGGAATTATCCTACTCATGATCTAGAGTTGGCAGCTGTTGTCTTTGCACTTAAAATTTGGAGGCATTACTTGTATGGGGAGAAAGTGGAGATCTTTACGGATCATAAAAGCCTCAAATATTTCTTCACTCAAAAGGAACTCAACATGCGACAACGACGTTGGCTTGAACTGTTGAAAGATTATGATCATACCATTCAATACCATCCTGGAAAAGCGAACGTGGTAGCTGACGCATTGAGTAGAAGATCATATGCAAGTACGAGTGCGATATTGTCAACACAAAGACCCATTTTGTGTGACTTGCAAAGGATGGAGATAGAGTTAAAGACTTCAGGGACCCATGTGATGATGGCGAATATACGAGTAGAACCGACTTTAATCGATAAAGTTAAAGCTGCTCAAGCTACAGACCTGGAGCTGATGCGTATGAGGAAGAAAGTGCAAGAAGGTGTTATGCCGGAAGCAAGAATCGATGAAGAAGGAATACTTCGAGTCAACTCCAGACTTTGTGTTCCTAACAACCCTGATTTAAAGTATGAAATCATGATGGAGGCGCACAACACACCGTTTGCAATCCATCCTGGAAGTACCAAAATGTATCATGATCTTCGTCATACATTTTGGTGGAGCAATATGAAGAGAGAGATAGCGTTGTTTATCTCAAGGTGTCTAACTTGTCAACGAGTCAAAGCGGAGCATCAAGTACCAAAAGGTCCATTGCAACCACTTGAAATTCCAGAATGGAAGTGGGAGCACATTACCATGGATTTCGTTACCGGTCTTCCTAGGGTTTCTCAAGGTATTGATGCGATTTGGGTCATTGTTGATAGATTGACCAAGTCTGCTCATTTCTTACCGATACGAGAAACTTATACACTTGAACGTCTTGCTCGTATGTACATAAACGAGATTGTAAGACTGCATGGTATGCCAGTATCCATAGTTTCTGACCGAGACCCAAGATTCACTTCACGATTTTGGGTTAGTTTACAAAAAGCTATGGGCACGGAGTTACGATTTAGTTCAGCATATCATCCTCAGACGGACGGACAATCAGAGAGGACTATTCAAACTCTTGAAGATCTATTAAGACTCTGTGTCTTTGACTTCAAGGAAGTTGGGACAAGTTCTTACCATTGGTGGAGTTTTCCTACAACAACAGTTATCAAGCAAGTATTGGCATGGCTCCATTCGAAGCATTGTATGGAAGAAAATGTCGTTCTCCAGTATGCTGGGATGAGGTGGGCGAAGCAACGTTGTTGGGACCGGAGTTGGTACGTATGACTACAGAAAAGATTCAAACGATCCGACAACGTATAAAAACCTCACAAGATCGACAAAAGAGTTATGCTGATCTTCATCGAAAGGACGTGGAATTTGATGTAGGAGATCATGTGTTCTTACGTGTTGCTCCATGGAAAGGAGTTACGAGATTTGGAAAGAGAGGAAAGCTAAATCCTCGATTCATCGGTCCATTTTTAATCCTCGATCGAGTAGGAACTGTGGCTTATAGACTCGCTTTACCGCCAAGTATGTCTCGTGTTCATAACGTTTTCCACATATCCATGTTACGCAAATATGTGGAAGACCCGAACCACATTATTGAGTTAGAACCGGACGAAATAGCGGAGGATTTGACGTATGAAGAAGTTCCTGTTCAAATCTTGGATAAGAAGGAACATATTCTACGCTCCAAGGTTATACCTCAAGTCAAAGTTTTGTGGAGAAACCACGATGTTGAGGAAATGACTTGGGAGTTAGAATCAGAAATGAAATCAAGGTATCCTTACCTCTTCGACATACCAGGTACGTACCCTAATTTCGAGGGCGAAATTTCATAAGAAGGGGAGGTTGTAAGACCCCAATTTTTATAAATAAAGATGAATTTTCTATAAATATCATTTTTGAATATTATGGAGTTAATTTGATATAATGTTATAGTTGTGGGTAATATTTATAAATTTTGCAAAGTAAGCAAGTTGTTATAAAATATTCGTTTGGTCGGAGAATATTCTTTTTGTCGGGAATATTCGTACGACGGCACAATCATTGGTGGACCCCACAACGGAATTATTGTCGGATTGAGAAAACGACAGAATTATCTTTCTATAAAAATAACGGCTGAGGTGTTACCGTTAAAACCGTTAAAACTGTTGAACTACTCGGTAGTAAAAGTACAGTAATACGCGTGGTTGCATAGTAGCACACGGTATTGATTATTGATGCTTACGTGAGAAGTCACTCAGCTATACTCAATTATTGCTACAGTAATTGCTGCATCATATCTCTTAAATTATTGTCATAGTATCATCTGTATAATATGTTATATTATTAAATCAATAATTGAGACGTTGTGGTAAGTTTGGTTATTTTATGGGGGGCCATATGTCATCATCTAAGAGTCTCTTCGTCAATAGTATTTACCTTGGTCAATAGTAATTACCTTCGTCAATAGTATTTACCTTGGTCAATAGTAATTACCTTCGTCAATAGTATTTACCTTGGTCAATAGTAATTACCTTCGTCAATAGTATTTACCTTGGTCAATAGTAATTACTTTCGTCAATAGTAGTTGTCCCTTCAATATTACCAAGAGTCATTTGACCCTTCGTTAAGACCAAGAGTCATTTGACCCTTCGTTAAGACCAAGAGTCACCCTCAGTTTTTCTATAAATAGAGGCCTAGGGCTTCATTATTTTTCACGAATTCATTCAAGCTATAGAGAGAGAAAGTATAGAGAGAATAAGAGAGAGAGAGACTAAAAGTATTCTGCTACATCACTTTTCCAATATCCAGTTCTTTTAAGGTAGGGAATATTATTTCTTTTATATTCATGAAGAGAACTTCTGTTATTCCATTTGTTATTATTCTGTTGGAATAACCAGTATACGCGGTCTACCCTATACTTGGTGACATTCTTCTATTATTCTGTTGGAACATCCTGTCTGTGTGTTTTACACCGGACCTGGTTCCGTTTATTATTCTGTTGGAACATCCTGTCTGTGTGTTTTACACCGGACCTGGTTCCGTTTTATTATTATTCTGTTGGAATATCCTGTCTGTGTGTTTTACACCGGACCTGGTTCCATTATTTATTATTCTGTCGGAATATCCTGTCTGTGCGTTTACGCCGGACCTGGTTCCATTATTTATTATTCTATTGGAATAACCTGTCTGTGCGGTCTATCGCATGCATGGTGATTTCTTTTGTTATTCCATTCTTTATTGTACTCAGTTGGTTAAGTTTTGACTTCTATACTCCATGAAATTTGTGGAATATCCTTGATAGTTGCGTTTCATCCAGTATCTTTTCAAGAAAATATTCTTCTAAGCATTCTTGAATTTTACTCCACAATGCAGTATCATGTTGACAATTTGGACGTTGTTAATTCCTGGATAAATTAATTCTTGAACTTGTTTTATTGAATTCTTATATCATTGTCATCATCCTCATGTTTATAAAATGTTGAAAGTCATCTGTGGCCTGTAGTGCATAGATGGACTTGGTATGATTATGACCAGGGATTATTCGGTATAATCATGACCGTAATGTTACAAATGATGTGGTAAAAGTCCTCATTGGCCGTAGTGCATTGATGGACAGTTGTTGGCATGATCATGACCATTAATGAATATACGAATATCCTTGGCCGTAGTGCAGGGGTGATTCGATGATGTGGATTATTTTATTAAGCTGAGTCCCAGCGATCACAGTGTTGAAAAACTTTTTAAATCATAAAAGATAGTAGAGTTTATTTTCTACTTGACTCTTTTAATGGATTGCTTGTTCCGCTACAGTTAAACTTGATGTCTATTATATTTTATCAGTTTAACATTGTTGAAGGCTAATGATAATTTATTCTGCATTATCTTAGTCATAATATTTCTTACTGGGCTAGTTGAGCTCACCCTTTCTTTCACTGTTCTCTTCAGGAAATGAGAACGTAGCTGGGACAAGTCGGGATACGGAGTGATGGTCCGAATGATAGTATTAGTTAGTAGTCCTCACTATTCTATGTAATGGTGTGTTAATAAATGTAATGAGGACTCCTTTTGAGTATGAATACTCTCTAGAAGATAATATTTGTATTCAAACTCACAGTTTATGTTTTGTCGTATTGTACACGATAGTTGTATTATTAAGTTGTATTTGTATTCTGTACTATGTATCTGACGACCCAAGATGGGTGATGTATACCTAATTTTGGGGGCGTCACATATACCTAATTTTGGGGGCGTCACAGTTGGTATCAGAGCTTAGGGATATGATCCCTGGCTAAGATGTGAGAATAGAACTAGGAGGGGAGAGACGGGGAATTCCTTTGCTAGTATGTCCTACCTAAGTTTATTTGCATGGTATTTAATTGGTCGGTCATAATATAAGGATAATATATGACATATCAATTAACTTTTATTTTGTGACAGTATCTGAAAATGGCATCTGAGAATATTGAGAATAGCAATGGAGCACAGGCGATTATTGATTCACCACATATCAATAATCAGGATAATGTTCATAAGGAAGGTGACAATCCTCATGCAAACAACAACACTGACCAAATGATGAATGATGGAATGTTCAGAGGTTTTATGCAATTCATGCAACAACAGGTGAAAGCGGCTCCTGTCCACAACGTAGGTGAAAATACTGGAAACTCTCAGGCGGTCACTGCTAAACAGTTTAAGGAGCTGGGACCACCGGAGTTTAAGGGAGAACCCAAACCACTTATAGCTGAAACATGGATAAAGTAGATCACCAAGATATTTGATGTCTTGGGTTACTCCGAGGAGCAAAAGGTTCCCTTTGCCGCCTTTATGTTGCGAGGAGAGGCAGATTACTGGTGGGAATCGATAAAACGTACTCAACCTGCCGCACTGAAGATGTCTTGGGAGAAGTTCCAAGAGCTGTTTAACGACAAATACTTTCCCGAGAGTATTCGTCACATGAAGGAGGTGGAGTTCATCAAATTGGAGCAGAATAATATGACCGTGTCGCAGTACGAGGTAAAATTTACGGAGTTATCCCGGTTTGCGTCCCACCTGGTGGATAATGAAGAAAGAATGACGCGGATGTTTTTAAGAGGTTTGAAGCCGGAGATACGTCAACATCTTGTTTCTCATAAACTGTGTTTGTATTCAGATGTTGTGAATAGGGCTCAGTTAGTGGAGCGCGATAACGAGTCAACGCAACCAAAAGAGAGCAGTCGACAAAATGATAATACCAGTGAGAGCAGTCATCGAAGCGGTGACAACAAGCGTGGAGGGAATCAACAGGCTAGAAATGGTAACCACTTCGGTGGTAATCAGGGCCAAAACAATAAGAATGGACATTTCAAGAAGAGGAGATTTAACAATGATGGAAAGACGTCAGCACCAGCACCTGTCGTTAAGGAAGGAGAACGACCACCTATCATATGTTTCAAATGCGGAGGGGAGGGACACATCAGTCCAAACTGCGCGATGCCATCCAAAGCATGTTATAATTGTGGAAGAGAAGGTCATTTAGTCCGATTTTGTCGTTTACCGAAGACAAATTTAGCTAGGATGGAGGCACCAAAGGCCGTCCCAGAAAAGTCAAAACCGGTTGTGCAAGGGATAGCGTTTGTTGTGAACTCCTAGAGAGCAAGGAACCCGAATGAGGTCATCACGGCTAAGCTTATCATAAACTCTAACGAAGTCTATACTTTATTTGATACCGGTTCTACCCATTCTTTTATTTCTCCTACTTGCGCTCATCGATTAAATTTGATTCCGGAGAAATTAGACTTTGACTTAGCAGTTGAAACTCCATTGGGAGAAACCTTCATTACATCCGCAGTTTATAAGTCTTGTTTGGTTCAAGTTGGTAACTACACATTACATGTCGATCTTATTTTATTAAAAATACTTGCATTTGACGTGATTCTAGGGATTGATTGGTTAACTACTTATCATGCAAAAATTGATTATTTTCGTAAGGTTGTTAGCTTTCATATTCCTAATCGACCTATTATGTGAATTCAAGCAACCAAACCATTAAAATCAATCGCTGTCATCTCAAGCCATAAAGCTATTCGTTTATTGAAAAACGGATGTCAAGCTTTCTTAGCTCATGTCACAGATCTAAACAAAAATACGTCAGCTTTGAATGATATTTCTGTTGTTAATAAATTTCCTGACGTATTTCCCGAAGAACTTCCTGGCCTACCCCCAGAGCGTGAAATTGAATTTTGTATCGACCTTGAACCAGGTACAAAACCCATTTCCAAAGTCCCATATCGAATGGCTCCTATTGAACTTCAGGAGTTAAAGGCCCAACTGCAGGAATTGTTAGACATTGATTTTATTCGTCCTAGTACTTCTCCTTGGGGTGCTCCTGTTCTGTTCGTGAAGAAGAAAGATGGGAGTATGCGACTTTGTATTGATTATCGGGAGTTGAATCATGTCACCATCAAAAATAGGTACCCATTGCCACGTATTGATGACCTGTTTGACCAGTTGCAAGGAGCACAATTCTTTTCAAAGATCGATCTTCGTTCTGGATATCATCAGCTGAAGGTTAGAACTGAGGATATTCCAAAGACTGCCTTCAGAACTCGGTATGGGCATTATGAATTCTTAGTTATGTCTTTTGGATTGACTAATGCTCCTGCTGCCTTCATGGATATGATGAACAGGGTATTCAAGGAATATTTGGATCACTTTGTGGTCGTCTTTATCGATGACATCCTTGTTTATTCCAAAAGCCGTGAAGATCATGAGCAACACTTGAGGTTGGTACTCCAAAAGCTTCGTGAATACAAACTTTATGCCAAGTTGAAGAAATACGAGTTCTGGCTGGAAGAGGTAGCATTCCTTGGGCACGTAGTATCAAGTCGTGGAATATCGGTTGACCCGACAAAGATTGAAGCTATTCAAAGCTGGGAGCAACCTAAATCAGTGACCGAAGTACGTAGCTTTCTTGGTTTGGCTGGTTATTATCGGATATTCGTGGAAGGATTTTCTCGAATCGCTACTCCATTAACTCAGCTGACTCGGAAAGATACAAAGTTCGGTTGGAGTGAAGAATGTGAGCATAGTTTTCAAGAACTTAAGAGGAGACTCATTTCAGCACTTGTTCTAATAATACCATCTGGCTCGGAGGGATTTGTCATCTACAGTGATGCTTCGAGCAAAGGGTTGGGATGTGTTCTCATGCAACATGGAAAAGTCATAGCCTATGCATCAAGACAACTCAAGAAATATGAGAGGAATTATCCTACTTATGATCTAGAGCTGGCAGCTGTTGTCTTTGCACTTAAAATTTAGAGGCATTACTTGTATGGGGAGAAGGTGGAGATCTTTACGGATCATAAAAGCCTTAAATATTTCTTCACTCAAAATGAACTCAACATGCGACAACGACGTTGGCTTGAACTGTTGAAAGATTATGATCATACCATTCAATACCATCCTGGAAAAGTAACGTTGTTGGGACCGGAGTTGGTACGTATGACTACAGAAAAGATTCAAACGATCCGACAACGTATAAAAACCTCACAAGATCGACAAAAGAGTTATGCTGATCTTCATCGAAAGGATGTAGAATTTGATGTAGGAGATCATGTGTTCTTACGTGTTGCTCCATGGAAAGGAGTTACGAGATTTGGAAAGAGAGGAAAGCTCAATCCTCGATTCATCGGTCCATTTTTAATCCTCGATCGAGTAGGAACTGTGGCTTATAGACTCGCTTTACCGCCAAGTATGTCTCGTGTTCATAACGTTTTTCACATATCCATGTTACGCAAATATGTGGAAGACCCGAACCACATTATTGAGTTAGAACCAGACGAAATAGCGGAAGATTTGACGTATGAAGAAGTTCCTGTTCAAATCTTGGATAAGAAGGAACATATTCTACGCTCCAAGGTTATACCTCAAGTCAAAGTTTTGTGGAGAAACCACGATGTTGAGGAAATGACTTGGGAGTTAGAATCTGAAATGAAATCAAGGTATCCTTATCTCTTCGACATACCAGGTACGTACCCTAATTTCGAGGGCGAAATTTCATAAGAAGGGGAGGTTGTAAGACCCCAACTTTTATAAATAAAGATGAATTTTCTATAAATATCATTTTTGAATATTATGGAGTTAATTTGATATAATGTTATAGTTGTGGGTAATATTTATAAATTTTGCAAAGTACGCAAGTTGTTATATAATATTCGATTGGTCGGGAAATATTCGTTTTAACAGGGAATATTCGTACAACGACACAATCATTGGTGGACCCCACAACGGAATTATTGTCGAATTGAGAAAACGACAAAAATATTTTATTAAAAATAACGGCGGAAGTTTTACCATTGTTACTGTTGAACTACTCGGTAGTAAAAGTACAGTAATACGTGTGGTTGCATAGTAGCACACGGTATTGATTATTAATGCTTATGTGAGAAGTCACTCAGTTTGATTCCATTATTGTCAGTTAATAATATGAATTATTTAGCGATAATGACGTTTTGTTTTATTCGTATTATTAACGTAATAAAACAGAAACATCTTTTTACATAAAACAAAATACTTTATTAAAGTTATTCTATAAATAGAATATATTATATTTTATTTAAAAGATTTTTCTTTAAATATGGACCGTCAGATTAAAGTAATCAATCTGGACCGTTCTTGAATTAGTTACTATGCATTATATTTTTCTATAAATAGCAGCTCATTCCTTCATTATTTCTTACGAATTCACTGAACTCTAGAGAGAGAAACTATAGAGAGAGAGAAGAAGAGTATTCTGCTACTTAACTACTTCCTTACTTCAGCTCTTCTTTAAAACGGTAAGGGATATTATTCTTTTGTATTCAAGAAGAGAACTTCTGTTATTCCATTTCTTTATTATTCTGTTGGAATAACCAGTATACGCGGTGTACCCTATACTTGGTGATATTCTTCTATTATTCTGTTGGAACATCCTGTCTATGTGTTTTACACCGGACCTGGTTCCGTTTTTATTATTATTCTGTTGGAATATTGTGAGACCCCAGATTTTATGAATAAATATTTAATTTTCTCGAAATAATTATGGTATGGATTTGATATAATATTATAGTTGTGGGTATTATTTATAAATTTTGCAAAGTAAGCAAGTTGTTTTAAAATATTCGTTTGGTCGGGGAATATTCTTTTTGTCGAATATTCGTACGACGACACAATCATTGGTGGACCCCACAACAGAAGTATAGTCGTAGTTAGAAAACGACAAAATTATCTTTCTATAAAAATAACGGCGGAAGTTTTACCATTGTTACTGTTGAACTACTCGGTAGTAAAAGTACAGTAATTCGTGTGGTTGCATAATAGCACACGGTATTGATTATTAATGCTTATGTGAGAAGTCACTCAGTTTGATTCCATTATTGTCAGTTAATAATATGAATTATTTAGCGATAATGACGTTTTGTTTTATTCGTATTATTAACGTAATAAAACAGAAACATCTTTTTATATAAAACAAAATACTTTATTAAAGTTATTCTATAAATAGAATATATTATATTTTATTTAAAAGATTTTTCTTTAAATATGGACCGTCAGATTAAAGTAATCAATCTGGACCGTTCTTGGATTAGTTACTATGCATTATATTTTTCTATAAATAGCAGCTCATTCCTTCATTATTTCTTACGAATTCACTGAACTCTAGAGAGAGAAACTATAGAGAGAGAGAAAAAGAGTATTCTGCTACTTAACTACTTCCTTACTTCAGCTCTTCTTTAAAACGGTAAGGGATATTATTCTTTTGTATTCAAGAAGAGAACTTCTGTTATTCTATTTCTTTATTATTCTGTTGGAATAACCAGTATACGCGGTCTGCCCTATACTTGGTGATATTCTTCTATTATTCTGTTGGAACATCCTGTCTGTGTCTTTTACACCGGACCTGGTTCCGTCTTTATTATTATTCTGTTGGAACATCCTGTCTGTGTGTTTTACACCGGACCTGGTTCCGTTTTTATTATTATTCTGTTGGAACATCCTGTCCGTGTGTTTTACACCGGACCTGGTTCCGTTTTTATTATTCTGTTGGAACATCCTGTCCGTGTGTTTTACACCGGACCTGGTTCCGTCTTTATTATTATTCTGTTGGAACATCCTGTCTGTGTGTTTTACGCCGGACCTGGTTCCGTCTTTATTATTATTCTGTTGGAATATCCTGTCTGTGCGTTTTACGCCGGACCTGGTTCCATTATTTATTATTCTGTGGGAATAACCTGTCTGTGCGGTCTATCGCATGCATGGTGATTTCTTTTGTTATTCCATTCTTTAATATACTCAGTTGGTTAAGTTTTAACTTCTATACTCCATGAAATTTGTAGAATATCCTTGACATTTGCGCTTCATCTAGTATCTATTCATGAAAATATTCTCCTGATCATTCTTGAATTTTACTCAACAAAGCAGTATCATGTTGCCAATTTGGACGTTATTAATTCCTGGATAAATTAATTCTTGAACTTGTTTTATTGAATTTTTATATCATTGTCATCATCCTCATGTTTATAAAATGTTGAAAGTCATTTGTGGCCTGTAGTGCATAGATGGACTTGGTATGATTATGACCAGGGATTATTCGGTATAATCATGACCGTAATGTTACAAATGATGTGGTAAAAGTCCTCATTGGCCCGTAGTGCATTGATGGACAGTTGTTGGCATGATCATGACCATTGATGAATACACAAATATCCTTGGCCCGTAGTGCATGGAATTTGTGGTCGTGACCCTAACGAATATCCTTGGCCGTAGTGCAGGAATGATGTGAATTATTTATTAAGCTGAGTCTCAGCGATAAAAGTGATGAAAAACTTTTTAAATCATAAAAGATAGTAGAGTTTATTTTCTACTTGACTCTTTTAATGGATTGCTTGTTCCGCTGCAGTTAAACGTGATGTCTATTATATTTTATCAGTTTAACATTGTTGAAGACTAATGATAATTTATTCTGCATTATCTTAGTCATAATATTTCTTACTGGGCTAGTTGAGCTCACCCTTTCTTTCACTGCTCTCTTCAGGAAATGAGGACGTAGCTGGGGCAAGTCGGGGAACGGAGTGATGGTCCGAATGATAATATTAGTTAGTAGTCCTCACTATTCTATGTAACAGTGTGTTAATAAATGTAATGAGGGCTCCTTTTGAGTATGAATACTCTCTAGAAGATAATATTTGTATTCAAACTCACAGTTTATGTTTTGTCGTATTGTACACGACGGTTGTATTAGTAAGTTGTATTTATATTTTGTACCATGTAAGTGGCGACCCAAGATGGGTGATGTATACCTGATTTTGGGGGCGTCACAGTTGGTATCAGAGCTTAGGGATATGATCACTGGCTAGGATGTGAGAATAGAACTAGGAGGGGAGAGACGGGGAATTCCTTCGCTAGTATGACCTACCTAAGTTTATTTGGTATTTAATTGGTTGGTCAAAGTATATGGATAATATGTTATATGTTAATTAACCCTTGTTTTGTTGTAGTATTTGCAAATGGCATCCGAAAATATTGAGATAAGCAATGGAGCACAGGAGACCGTTGAGTCTCCACAGATAAATAATCAGGACAATGTGCAACAGGATGACGATAATCCTCCTGTAAACAACAACACTGATCAATTGACGAACGACGGTACGTTTAAGAGTTTTTTTGAATTCATGCAACATCAGGTGAAAGGCGGCTCCTGTTCATAATGTAGGAGGAAACAATGGCAACCCATGGTTGGCCACCGCTAAGCAATTCAAGGAGCTGGGACCACCGAGTTTTTGGGAAAGCCAGAACCACTTAAGGCGGAGACGTGGTTAAAGCAGATCACCAAGATATTTGATGTCTTGGGATGCTCCGAGGAGCAAAAGGTTCCCTTTGCCACCTTTATGTTGCGTGAAGAGGCAGATCACTGGTGGGAATCTGTAAAACGTACCGAGCCTGACGCACTCAAGATGTCTTGGGAGAAATTCCAGGAGCTGTTCAATGACAAATACTTTCCCGAATACATTCGTCACATGAAGGAGGTGAAATTTATCAAATTGGAGCAAAACAACATGACCGTGTCGCAGTACGAAGCCAAGTTTGCCGAGTTGTCCCGATTTGCGTCCCACTTGGTTGATAATGAAGAGCGAATGACGCGAATGTTTTTGCGAGGTTTAAAACCTGAGATGCGTCAACATCTTATTTCTCATAAACTGTGTTTGTATTCAGATGTTGTAAATAGGGCTCAGTTAGTGGAGCGCGATAACGAGTCAAAGCAATCAAAAGAGAGCAATCGACAAAATGATAATACTGGTGATAACAGTCATCAAAGCGGTGACAATAAGCATGGAGGGAATCAACATGCCAGAAATGGTAACCACTTGGGTGGTAATCATGGCCAAAACAATAAGAATGGACACTTCAAGAAGAGAAGGTTCAACAATGACGTGAAGACGTCGGTACCAGCACCCGTTTCAAAGGAAGAAGAACGACCACCGGTCGTATATTTCAAATGCGGACAGGAGGGACACATCCGTCCAAACTGTACGCAGCAATCCAAAGCGTGTTTTAATTACGGAAGAGAAGGTCACCTAGCTCGATTTTGTCGTATGGTGAAGTCAAGTCCAACTGAGATAGTAATGCCAAAGGATGTCCTAGGCAAGCCAAAGCCGGTAGTTTAAGAGAGAGCGTTTTTTTTTCGTGACGAGGAACCTGAATAAAATTATCACGGGTATGTTAGTCATAAACTCTTTTAAAGTCTATACCGTGTTAGATACCGGTTCTACTCACTCTTTTATTTCACCTAGTTATGTTCAATGTTTGAACTTAACTCCGGAGAAGTTAGACTTTGATTTATCTGTTGAAATTTCGTTGGGAGAAACCTTTGTTACCTCCACTATTTATAAATCTTGTTCAAATCAACACTTTCACGTTACCTGTCGATCTTATCTCTTTGAAAATACTTGCATTGATGTGATTTTTAGAAACGATTGGTTAACTGCTCATCATGCTTTTCGTAAGGTTGTTAGCTTTCATATTCCTAACCAACCTATTATGCGAATTCAAGTAACCAAATCACTAAAGTCAATCATTGTCATATCAAGCCATAAGTAAAAATCCCCGTTCCTTTCATTGTTGACTTCCTGGTGTGGAATGCACCGAAGCTAGACTTTCCGTAGGAGACGTTGTAAATGACGATGGCAAGTTGATAGGTATCAATGTGACGTGTTATCCAAGTCTTGGATGAGGGTCACAGTTTTGAACGATATTTCTATTGTTAATAAATTTCTTGACGTATTCTTGAAGACTTCTTAGCCTACCCCAGAGCGTAAAATCGAATTTTGTATTGACTCCAGTACAAAACCTATTTCTTAAACCCTCAAATATTTCTTCAACTAAAACGAACGTAACATGCGCCAAAGACGTTGGCTCGAGCTGTTGAAGATTACGACCGTACCATTCAATATCATTGTGGAAGAACGAACGTGGTAGCTGACGTGTTGAGTAGAAGATCGTATGTGTTTACGAGGGCGATGTTGTTAAAACAAAGACTCATTTCGTATAACTTATAAATGACGAAGATAGAGTTAAAGACTCGAGGGACCCATATAAAGATAACGAATATACGAGTAAAATCGACTTTAATCGATAACGTTAAAGCCGTTCAAGCTACACACCCGGAGCTGATGAATGTAAGAAGGTTCAAGAGGGCGTTATTCTAGAAGCAAGAATTGACAAAGGGAGGAAATCTCAACCCTCGATGTAATTGACCAATTTAAAATCCTCGATCGAGTAGGAACTGTGGCTTATAGACTCGTTTTACCGCCAAGCATGTCGTGTGTTCATAACGTTTTTTTTTCACGTATCGATGTTACGTAAATATGTGGACGGCCCGAACAACATTATTAATTTAGAACCGGACGAGATAGCGGATGATTTAATGTTTAAGGAGATACGTGTTAAAATCTTGGATAAGAAGGATCATATTCGACGCTCAAAGGTTATACCTCAAGAGTTAGAATTTGAAGTGAAGTCAATGTATCCTCACCTGTTCGGCATACCAGGTATGTACGTAAATTTCGAGGGCGAAATTCCATAAGGAGGGGAGATTGTGAGACCCCAGATTTTATGAATAAATATTTAATTTTGTCGAAATAATTATGGTGTGGATTTGATATAATATTATAGTTGTGGGTATTATTTATAAATTTTGCAAAGTAAGCAAGTTGTTTTAAAATATTTGTTTGGTCGGGGAATATTCTTTTTGTCGGAGAATATTCGTACGACGGCACAATCATTGGTGGACCCCACAACAGAAGTATAGTCGTAGTTAGAAAACGACAAAATTATCTTTCTATAAAAATAACGGCGGAAGTTTTACCATTGTTACTGTTGAACTACTCGGTAGTAAAAGTACAGTAATACGTGTGGTTGCATAGTAGCACACAGTATTGATTATTAATGCTTATGTGAGAAGTCACTCAGTTTGATTCCATTATTGTCAGTTAATAATATGAATTATTTAGCGATAATGACGTTTTGTTTTATTCGTATTATTAACGTAATAAAACAGAAACATCTTTTTACATAAAACAAAATACTTTATTAAAGTTATTCTATAAATAGAATATATTATATTTTATTTAAAAGATTTTTCTTTAAATATGGACCGTCAGATTAAAGTAATCAATCTGGACCGTTCTTGGATTAGTTACTATGCATTCTATTTTTCTATAAATAGCAGCTCATTCCTTCATTATTTCTTACGAATTCACTGAACTCTAAAGAGAGAAACTATAGAGAGAACTATAGAGAGAGAGAGAAAAAGAGTATTCTGCTACTTAACTACTTCCTTACTTCAGCTCTTCTTTAAAACGGTAAGGGATATTATTCTTTTGTATTCAAGAAGAGAACTTCTGTTATTCCATTTCTTTATTATTCTGTTGGAATAACCAGTATACGCGGTCTACCCTATACTTGGTGATATTCTTCTATTATTCTGTTGGAACATCCTGTCTGTGTGTTTTACACCGGACCTGGTTCCGTTTTTATTATTATTCTGTTGGAACATCCTGTCCGTGTGTTTTACACCGGACCTGGTTCCGTTTTTATTATTCTGTTGGAACATCCTGTCCGTGTGTTTTACACCGGACCTGGTTCCGTCTTTATTATTATTCTGTTGGAACATCCTGTCTGTGTGTTTTACGCCGGACCTGGTTCCGTCTTTATTATTATTCTGTTGGAATATCCTGTCTGTGCGTTTTACGCCGGACCTGGTTCCATTATTTATTATTCTGTGGGAATAACTTGTCTGTGCGGTCTATCGCATGCATGGTGATTTCTTTTGTTATTCCATTCTTTAATATACTCAGTTGGTTAAGTTTTAACTTCTATACTCCATGAAATTTGTGGAATATCCTTGACATTTGCGCTTCATCTAGTATCTATTCATGAAAATATTCTCCTGATCATTCTTGAATTTTACTCAACAAAGCAGTATCATGTTGCCAATTTGGACGTTATTAATTCCTGGATAAATTAATTCTTGAACTTGTTTTATTGAATTTTTATATCATTGTCATCATCCTCATGTTTATAAAATGTTGAAAGTCATTTGTGGCCTGTAGTGCATAGATGGACTTGGTATGATTATGACCAGGGATTATTCGGTATAATCATGACCGTAATGTTACAAATGATGTGGTAAAAGTCCTCATTGGCCCGTAGTGCATTGATGGACAGTTGTTGGCATGATCATGACCATTGATGAATACACAAATATCCTTGGCCCGTAGTGCATGGAATTTGTGGTCGTGACCCTAACGAATATCCTTGGTCGTAGTGCAGGAATGATGTGAATTATTTATTAAGCTGAGTCTCAGCGATAAAAGTGATGAAAAACTTTTTAAATCATAAAAGATAGTAGAGTTTATTTTCTACTTGACTCTTTTAATGGATTGCTTGTTCCGCTGCAGTTAAACGTGATGTCTATTATATTTTATCAGTTTAACATTGTTGAAGACTAATGATAATTTATTCTGCATTATCTTAGTCATAATATTTCTTACTGGGCTAGTTGAGCTCACCCTTTCTTTCACTGCTCTCTTCAGGAAATGAGGACGTAGCTGGGGCAAGTCGGGGAACGGAGTGATGGTCCGAATGATAATATTAGTTAGTAGTCCTCACTATTCTATGTAACAGTGTGTTAATAAATGTAATGAGGGCTCCTTTTGAGTATGAATACTCTCTAGAAGATAATATTTGTATTCAAACTCACAGTTTATGTTTTGTCGTATTGTACACGACGGTTGTATTAGTAAGTTGTATTTATATTTTGTACCATGTAAGTGGCGACCCAAGATGGGTGATGTATACCTGATTTTGGGGGCGTCACAAACATCCTGTCTGTGTGTTTTACATCGGACCTGGTTCCGTTTTTATTATTATTCTGTTGGAACATCCTGTCTGTGTGTTTTACACCGGACCTGGTTCCGTTTTTATTATTATTCTGTCAGAATATCCTGTCTGTGCGTTTACGCCGGACCTGGTTCCATTATTTATTATTCTGTCGGAATATCCTGTCTGTGCGTTTACGCCGGACCTGGTTCCATTATTATTATTCTGTTAAGAATAACCTGTCTGTGCGGTCTATCGCATGCATGGTGATTTCTTTTGTTATTCCATTCTTTATTATACTCAGTTGGTTAAGTTTTGACTTCTATACTCCATGAAATTTGTGGAATATCCTTGACATTTGCGCTTCATCTAGTATCTATTCATGAAAATATTCTCCTGATCATTCTTGAATTTTACTCCACAAAGCAGTATCATGTTGACAATTTGGACGTTATTAATTCCTGGATAAATTAATTTTTGAACTTGTTTTATTAAATTCTTATATCATTGTCATCATCCTCATGTTTATAAAATGTTGAAAGTCATCTGTGGCCTGTAGTGCATAGATGGACTTGGTATGATTATGACCAGGGATTATTCGGTATAATCATGACCGTAATGTTATAAATGATGTGGTAAAAGTTCTCATTGGCCCGTAGTGCATTGATGGACAGTTGTTGGCATGATCATGACCATTAATGAATATACGAATATCCTTGGCCGTAGTGCAGGGGTGATTCGATGATGTGGATTATTTTATTAAGCTGAGTCTCAGCGATCACAGTGTTGAAAAACTTTTTAAATCATAAAAGATAGTAGAGTTTATTTTCTACTTGACTCTTTTAATGGATTGCTTTTTTTCGCTGCAGTTAAACTTGATGTCTATTATATTTTATCAGTTTAACATTGTTGAAGGCTAATGATAATTTATTCTGCATTATCTTAGTCATAATATTTCTTACTGGGCTAGTTGAGCTCACCCTTTCTTTCACTGTTCTCTTCAGGAAATGAGAACGTAGCTGGGGCAAGTCGGGGAACGGAGTGATGGTTCGAATGATAGTATTAGTTAGTAGTCCTCACTATTCTATGTAATAGCGTGTTAATAAATATAATGAGGACTCCTTTTGAGTATGAATACTCTCTAGAAGATAATATTTGTATTCAAACTCACAGTTTATGTTTTGTCGTATTGTACACGACAGTTGTATTAGTAAGTTGTATTTGTATTTTGTACTATATATCTGATGACCCAAGATGGGTGATGTATACCTAATTTTGGGGGTGTCACAAAATATTTTTACTATAAAATTACTTTTTATTCGATTATCTTAATTTTAAATTTAAAAATATATTAAATTAATTTTTAAAAATTAATAATAATCTTATAATTTTAAACAAAGGTAATTAAATTTATTAATTTTGCGCGGACGGGGAAAAATTAGAGCAACTATATGAATACAATAGACATAAATACGCGCGAATAATGGTACAGTGGCAGTTGTAGAATCACGTGTGTTTGTTCAGGAGAATGATCAACTTCCCCTTTTCCCCCAAATAATACTCCTCCCTTCTTCACTCACCCTAGATTTCTTCTCTATGAAGGTAACAAATCAACTCATCAATATACTCCCCGTTTCTAGCTCTTTATCTCTCCGTCATTTCTTGGGATTTTTAGGGATTTCAGTTTTTATTTTGTTGAGGATTTTACTCGATCTTCCCATTATATTACCATCTTCATTTGTTTTTTTACGAATTATCAGTTTGACACGAAGCAAATGGATTTCCAGGACCTCTGAATCGGTTGTGCAAATGGGTCGAAAGAAGAAGAACAAGAAATTTTTCATGTTTGGAGGTTGAAAACAAACTTGCCCATTTTTTATTGTACTCATTTTGGGTTTTTTTTTTCTTTAATTTATGATAAACCTTTAATTTTGTAGGATCAAACTGGGTTTTGATTGATACCCACTTTTTGAAATTGCAGAATTTAACCGAAGATTGGAACTTTCTATACATTGGTTTAGCATATCATCACATCAGCTGTAGATTTGTCCAACTAATTACTGCCTGTCATGGTTAGATTTGGGGTTGTGTAGAAATGGAAGAATATTTTACTGATTTTCTGTTTAGTTTGAGCTGATTTTTAGCCAGTGTTTTAGGAATGTTGTGGTGAAAATCTGGAATTTTATAGGGGTGTTTGGGATTTTGGAAGTTTGGAGCAATGGAGTTTCTAGGGAGGAAGAGAAAGGGAGTGGAGATTCTTGCATCTTGTCAAAAGATCCCAATTCCATTAACAATAGTATTGTCCCATTTGTCTATTGAGGAATACTCAGTACGAAGAAAGAAGTGTAAGGAAGCAGTAGTACTAGAAACTGATGGTTCTAGTAAAGGTGTAGTTGCTGGAGTTGCCACTGCCCCACTTTGTGGGAGTTCATCTTCAGATCCATCTGTTAGGGGTCTAAAGAGGAAAATCGGGTGTATTGACGCAGCTACCCGAATGGGTAGGAAGAAGAAGATTGATCAGGATTATGAGTTGGGTGTGAATATTGGCCAGGGGAAGTTTGGGTCAGTGGTGCTGTGTAGGAGTAAATCTGGTGGAGAAGAGTTCGCTTGCAAGACTTTGCGCAAGGGGAAGGAAATTGTGCATCGAGAAGTGGAGATAATGCAACACCTTTCAGGCCATCCTGGTGTTGTAACACTAAAGGCGGTTTATGAGGATGCTGAATCTTTTCATCTTGTGATGGAGCTCTGCGCCGGAGGACGTTTGCTTGACCAGATGGCTAGGGAAGGGCCATTTTCTGAGCACAGAGCTGCTAATTTACTGAAGGAATTGATGTTGGTTATCAAATATTGCCATGACATGGGTGTAGTTCACCGGGACATAAAGCCTGAGAATGTCCTTCTCACATCATCTGGGCGTATAAAGCTTGCAGATTTTGGTTTGGCTGTTAGGATTTCAAACGGTGAGTACGCATATTCTCAATGCCCATTGTTGGTAACGGGTACTGGTTTTTCAGTTTAGGAGTACATTAACATAACTGTCTAGTCCTAGAAGCTCTAGAGCTATTAGGATAATGATGGATGCTCATTAGTTTTACCATGTTACACTGTTACTTCTTTTCATATATTGATTGCTAGAATTCTTTTGCATACTCTACAAATGAGAATATGTTTTCCACTTGTAAATTAAATTACATTTGTTTATCCAAAATAAAAGATGTTATGAAGAACTGAAATACACAGTGTTTATCAAACGTGAACTTGGATTTGAGAACAAAGGAAGAGCTACAAGGAAACCCCAGAATACCTTTTGCCTGAAGCAATGCACGACGATACGAACCACATTAACAAATTTAAACTAAAATCTAACCCCACTATGTAGGGGAATTCTCCTGAAAGAATAATGAAATTTACAGCTGTGTTCGGATTTGTTTTTATCTAAAGCCTAAATCTAAAGTTTCTTTCCCTTTTGATAGTATTTTGGTTTTTCTGGAACATGGTTGATCTTGACAGTCAATGATTACTTCATTTACAATTTGTCTTTTGTTCTTTACAACTTTTTCATGATTTTACTTTTCTTTGTACAATACATAGCTATATATCATATTCCAAGACCTAAACTCTCTACTCTCTTACAGGTCAGTCCCTTTCTGGCGTGGTTGGAAGTCCTGCTTATGTCTCCCCTGAAGTTTTGACAGGTGATTATTCAACAAAAGTTGATATCTGGAGTGCTGGTGTCCTCCTCCATGCGGTTTTAGTTGGTTTGCTCCCATTTCACGGTGATTCTGTGGAATCCGTGTTCGATGCTATAAAGAAGTTGAACCTTGAGTTCAGGGGTGATGTTTGGAACTCGATATCCCAACCAGCTTGTGATTTGATTGCACATATGCTAACAAAAAGTGTTTCAGATAGGTTCACTGCTGGCGATGTACTAAGTAAGCTTTGGATTTTTCTTTCTTTTGTTATATAAGTTGCATTTTGTATAACATAAACGTACTTTAGATACATGAATTTGTTAGTTCACTTCTAAATGCATCTCTGCTTATTATTGTGTTGAAACTAAAAGAAGGTGGTCAAATATCCGATGTGAACTTCTAGATATTTATTGAGTTATAGGTATTGTAAACTGAAAAGATTCATTAGTCCATTTTGATGGGAACTGTTGTGTTAATGAACTGCTGCCTCAGATGACTTCAGGCTGTTTAATTGATAACGAAACCTAGTAAAATCTATAAAATTAAGTAGATATATCTTTAAATTAGAAAATGCTGTGAAATATGAATAACTTGAGGGTACTTACAAAATAAAATAAAAAAATGACTTGATGGTTTGTGTTAACTCTTCAGTCTGGTTAAAGTCCTGGGTTCAATACAGTTTTATCTATATGTCCCCCCTGTCTGCACAAAGTTATCTCATTGTTATCAGATAATTAGCTGTGTCAAGTTGTCAACTAGTTGGAGATGCTGTGGTCTGTTGTCTGGATTTTAATCCTCTTGGAGTAATTGTATCACTACTTCCACATGCATTTCCTCTTTGCCAAGGTACCAGATAAAGCCTTCCTTTCATCTCTTTATTTGAGTTTATCTCATTCATTTGATAACAATTATAAACATGCTAATAATTGTTCATTTCATGCTCTCTTATAACTAAAAGTTATATACTCCCTCCGTTCCTAAAAGATTGTCGTTTTAGAAGAAAAAATTTGTTCCAAAAAGTTTGTCGTTTACAACTTTCGAGGAGAATAAATTATTTATTTTCCTATATTATCCCTACCTTCTCTCATTGTCCCAAGAAATTCTCTCACTTGTATTAATAGTTTTCAATTTCCCATAAAGGGGTAGTGATGGAATTTCAAATAAATTTTACTTGGTAAATGATACTTTCTTAATCCATGTGTCAAAACCTTGAACGACAATCTTTTAGGAACGGAGGGAGTACATCTTTGTTACAAATAATTTCGTAGTTTCTTATCAGTTCAAAAGCATTGGAAGTTGATTTAGTCTCGCCATATCTTTATTGTTTTAATTTTTCCTTTCACAGGCCATCCATGGATACTATTCTATACAGAAACCACAGCAGCGACACTAACTTTCAGCCAAAAACTGAAAAATAATTTTAGGCTGACTTCAAAACAACGGACTCCTGTAGCTGAATTTGAATCTGAGAGGAACAAAGTGTTTACTTGCAGCTCTCACAATGATGTTTATAGTTCTATTTTGTCATCCAGTAGTTCAGATAAGCGACTTGAGGAAAAGGATCATGCTTTGGTTGATGTTCTAGCAGCGGCAATTTCACGTGTGAGGATATCTGAGCCAAAGAGAAGCAGGTTATGCAGTCCTGCCAGCCCAATTCAGCAGGAATGTTCCTCTAAGGTTAACAGCCTTTGTGCAGCGTTTTGAGTTTTTGCGTAACCTAACAAATGTGTTATTGCCAGTATGGAAAAGATCACTCGACCCTTATTGGAGTTTACTAAACATCAAGATGGCAAGTGTACCGGCTCTTCAACTGCGATAAAATGGCAAATAAGTATTTATTTTCAGGTGTAAAATTTTAGGGTATGAAATGGTATTTGACTGATTCTACTGTTGCCTTTGTTAAATATGTTTTAACATGATCTTGTAAACAATGATACATGCAGTGTGATAAGCACTCTTTGTACATTATATGTATAGCTCCTACTTGACATAAGACTTCGACTATATTGGTTTCCTAAAAAGCTGCTATGATTTGGAATGCCTGGTAGTATATTGAAGTGCATTTCTGGCATGACTTCTCTGGGCAGTGTAAATTCAGTAAGGAAACTGATATTTTCACAACTTTTTTAATATTTCCACAATATAAGTGTCGCTATTGTTGTCTAACGAAGGTGAAAACCAACGACGGTGAAAACCGTCGCTATAGAAACCGTCACTATAGGATCTATAGTGACGGTTTTATTGTGGAAATATCAGTTTCTGTTGTGGAAATATCAGTTTTCATTGGGGAATCCTGCTAGGTTTCGCAAAAGTTTGCGGAAGTTTTATAGACATTAGTACATGAGATTGGATGTGATTATAAGGGTTGTCTACTAGGATACTATCTTTTAAAAAATTACCTATAATACTTAACTGACAACAAATAAAATGATACATGCTTAAATGTGCAATTTCTTGATCTATGCTTAAATGTGCCCTTGAAAAAATTTAATCTGTGAAACAAAATAATTAAAAAGTTAATAAAACTGTTATATGCGACTGAATGAAGCAGTAATAAGAAGCTATTAAAAGCAATATTTTAATCAGAAATTAGGATAAAATATGAACTTGTCATAGCTCTAGTTCGACCTCTTCAACTACCAAAAAAAGAAATAAAAAGAAAACAAAAAGAACCTTAGTTCGATATATATCCCCTAAAATATTATGATGTCATTTACCTCTCTTCTAACTCTTAAGCTATTTAAGTTCAAATCTTGTAGAGATTTTAAGGCTTTTTTGTAAAAATGTGCTGAAAATCCCTATGAAAGTTGAAATAAGGTGCAAGTTAAGTGTACTGGAGTTGTGCTTATGTTGTCTTTCTAGATCTGAAGCTTTCTTCTTCCTTGAGTCTGCGCCGGGTTGGACCAAGACATTCTTTCCCTTTGATAGGAATTTAATTTGTTTCAGGACTTTTTATCGCTTCCCTTTATTTTTTAAGGGTATAAAAAACAATAAAGTATGGCTCAAGGAAAAACAGACAGCTCAACTACATCACCTCTTGCTTTGTCGGCATAATAATTTGCGCGTGCGAGCATATATACACACATGTATATATGTATATTGAAATTAAATATCTATTTAAATACTTACATAATTTGATGAAAAATATTAAAAATTGTTTGTATCTATTCATGCTGGATATATACTTGAAAATTGGTGATTAAATTAGGATTTTTAGCATGATACTCAAACTGAGAAAAGAGAGCACAAGTTAGAAGCTAAAGGGGAATGAGATTTGGACAGTGGAGCAGAAACATGAAAGTTGACAAGTGGTGGACCTTTTGATGAGAATTCACACAAAATAATTGAATTATCCAGGCCAAAATATATATGCCCAGCTTGCTGGAGGAGCAGACACTAACCATTTCCTTCTTTTCAATCATTTTCAGCCTCTTCCTGCCCACCTTACACCAAGACCTTAGACCTAACAAATATCTTGTCAATTCTTTCTAGCTAGGCTTTTGTTGAATTGAGCCATGATTTGTATCTTTAATCAAAGGCATGCATTAATCTTTCACTTAATTCAAATACAATTTTTTCCTTGCTCAATTCAAGTTTACTGGTTATGAAACATTTGCAATATATATAATTTTTCATAATTTTTAAGTCACTTTAAGTTGTGACTTATAAATAAAAGTGTTTGACATTATTTTAATTATAAGTCAGAAATTAAATTAAAATAAATTACGAATGTGTTTGGCTAAAATGACTTATAAGTTAAAATAAGCGCTAAAGATTACTAAAACAAGGGCAAAAAAGTCTTTACACTTGGTCAACCCTACTTATTTTTAAAATAACTTAAATAGTCATTTTCTTTAAAACCACTCATAAATCAGTTTTTAAGTTAAAAAATAGTGACACACGAACACTTAAATAGTAAAAAATAATTTATAAGTTGATTTGATGAACTTATAAGTTAATATTTTCACATAACTTTTTGATATTGCTACATGAAAAATTTCGTTATAAATGTATAGCGACGGTAACCGTCGCTATAAGATTTATAGTTACGATTTTTATGTAGAAATATTAGAAAGTTATATGAAAATATATTTAATAAGGTTGGGTTGGTTTGAAATTTTTAAAAGATGCTTAAATCTAATCTTGGGGATATAGAAGGGCCGGAACCGGCCCAATTTCAATCAGCCATTATCAGTGGGCCATATAACGGAAAATGGGACGGGGAAGAGAGTGAGACCTGAGACCCTACTTGAACTGTAAAATGGGCCCTGATGTAAAATGAGTACCTACCTTAAGCTACCAAACAAATCTAAATATCTGGAAGAGAACATGCATGTAAAATTCTTATTCATTTCATTTCTGTCCCTTCTTATTTTACGGCCCGACCTATCTCTTATCAAAATCCCCTTTCTTCAAAATAAGATAAAATGGTTTGTGGGCCTTTGTTACTAAAATTAAGTGTAGTGTTTGTGCTTATCACTTAAAATATTAAGCTTATTTGTTGAGATTAGCTTGTATTTCTACATGTCTGACTAATGATTATTGCGACAGAGTGGTTGGGGCTTTTACTAATATTTTGGGCCTAATAAATTTGAGTCCGTGATATATTAATTAGTTATGGTTTCTATTAACTATATAAACATTGTTTGGTGTGTGGATCATAATAGAGTGTAAAAGACATATATGAATTTATCGGACAAACAAGATTAACCACAATTTGGTGTTCTTCATCTTGTGTGGTTGTCTATGTTGGGATTGACTCATACTTTTGCGGGTTCGACGAATGATCACTACGACAGAGTAGTCGGGGGTCTCGCTCTTCGGTGAGCGAGCGACTGCCCAGCTCATCGGTGAGCTGGCGCTTAGCGGGGTTGCAAGGGGGCAGCGTCCCCTGGAAGCCAAACGCAAAGTTCAATTGGGTTTGAAGATTTATTAGTAACCTGATCTTGGGTTTTCCTAATGTATTGGTTCTCATGTGTTTGGGCTCATGCTATAGCAGGTAGAGTTTTCTAATAATATAAAAGTATTGTTTGGTATGTGGATCATTGTGGAGTGTGTGAGACATCTAATGAATACATCAAACAAGTATGACTAGCTAAATTAGTGAATCTGGATATATTGCATGTTCTTAATTTGTGTGATTACAATATTATTCGTTATTAAATAACCGTCTATTATTCTATCTTAAAATCTAGAGTTATTCGCCGACCGGCGTTTTATAGTGATTTTTTTTTTTTTTTTTTTTTTTTGCTTTTGACTACAAAATTAATGTGATTTATTAGAACTGAAATTTTTAGAAAATGCAGTGATTTAGGCGTCCGTTTGGATACACGTAACAAACAGGGTTATACAGTCTGTATAACCCTGTTTGTTACGTGTATTAAATCAATCTAAAAATTTCAGTCTAATTATCACATAATTATTTTGTAGTCAAAAGCATTCCGGTCACTACCCCGGTCGAAAACGCCGGTCAACTTTTCATAAAATCTAATATTATTGGTCATTTGAGTCAGTTAAGAAATCAAAATTCATTAGATGACAATACTAAAGATTAAAGATAAGTTTCCATACCTAGGTTACCCTTAATTCCCCCGTACCCCTTTCCCATGCTCCCACGAGGCGCATAGGTTTTTTTAGACCTGGCAAAAGGGCCCAAAGCCCGCGGGCCGGGCCGGCCCGCCCGCCAAAACCCGGGCTTTGGGCCACTGTTTTTAAGCCCATGAAAACCCGGACATTTTTGGCCCAGCCCGTTTTTGGCCCGGACCGCGGGCGCCCGGCGCCCGCCAACAATTTTTTTTTTTTTTAAAAAAAAAAAAATAAAGTGTTAGGTTGTGAGGCTTGAACACAAGACTTGTAAGTAAATAAATAAGAGTTCAAACCAACTGAGCTACAACAACTATTTATTTTTAATGTAATCTTCAATATATTTTAACTATAATTAAAAATTAATTAATAATACTAATTTATAATACTATTACAATTTTAATTAATTGAGATATGTAGTTAATGTATGTAATTAATTAATCGTGTTTGTTTGTATTATTATTTATCATTAATTATTTTATTATTTTTAATATTTATTATTATTATTTTTGGTGTTGTAACAAAGAGTTTGCAAAAAAAAAAAAAAAAAAAGCCCGCCACGGGCTGGCATTTTCAGCCCGCCAAAACCCAGGCCTTTTTAGCCCGGCCGCCGTTAGCCCGGCCCAGCCTCGGCCCGGCCCGGTCCACCCGTTTGCTAGGTGTAGGTTTTTTCTAAAAATAAAAAATAATAATTTAATATGATAAATAATAGTTACACAATATGTTATTACAATTTAAATTCTTTAAATTTTTAAATTAAATTAATCTAAAGTGCACGTTATTATTGGATAGTGTATAATTTATTCTCTGAGTTGAAATATTTCGTGTAAATACTGAAGGATGATGATATATTGATGCAAAGTCTATAATGTTCAATGAAAAATCGAACACTTTTCTTTTCTTAGCATGCATGGAATGAATTTAGGCCGATATATTTCGATTAAAGCTAGCGAACATGAGTCCCAGCAATCCACAGCTAGCTACCTACCTAACTATGTTTCTACACGTACATATATACACTAATTCTCTAATTGCAACCAAAACAAATTATCTCTTACCGTCCAAAACACACTCAGCAGTCGCCTATGTCGACAGTATTTTTTGATAATAACGACGGTTCACCCGTCGTTATAGTTATTCTAGTCTATGACGACAGTTCCGACAAATGAACCGTCGTTATAGCCTAAAAAAAGAATCGCTATAAGCGACTGTATTTAGCCATATATATATCACAACTCTGGTCCCCGTATATATGTAATAATAGGCTAAACTTCTGTCTTTCAAGCTTCAACACGGCATGTTTGGCAGAACTCCGACAAGAATACCATGACATGCATGTGGGTAAGTCACACGTAAAGGTATAAGTATAGTGGATCCAGATTCTCTCCATTTTAATTAAAATGGAGATTTTTCATTTAAAAATTTTAATTTAAAAATATTAGATCTAATGTCTAAAAATTGTCATCTCATTTAAAAGTCACTAACCTCCTACTTGTTACTAATAATTTCCGATTGCTCGTTCATATAAAGATACCGTTATAAGGTGGTTGCCAAGTCAAGGTGACATTAAGGATTAAAATAGGTACAAAGATGAATGCATTCGGGCCAGCCATTAATGAAGCCTGCATGTAGTATAGCTAAAATATGAACTTGATTGAATAATTGGAACCATATATATTCTTTCTCATCCACTTGAGCTATATATGATTGGGTCCCACGTTCCTTATCTTCATTATTGGGGTAGGATGTATGTTTTTTTGCATATTTTGATATTTTTTTTGTATAATAGTACTTCCCTATATTAAAAAATTTATTTATTTGGCAAAATAGTTCTTTATTGTTAATAGTAGTATATATAAAATGACATAATATCAATAAGTATAACAAAATAATTTCATGATTATTTTATTTAAAAATAAACATAAAAGAAAAATATATATTTAAAATTATAAATTTTATAAATATGATTCTTTTTAAAATAAAAAAGAATAAAGTGAAATATTTATCTATTATTATATTTGAGAGATTTATCTCCTAATTGAAAAAATTGAGAAGACAATCCCCAAAGTAGAAAAAATATTAAAAGTTCAGGAAATTAATTCATATTTATGCCAAAATAATAACAACAACAACAATAATAATAATAATAATAATAATGATAAAAAGTGCTTGGAATAACAATTGGGGAGTGTCAATTTTACACATGGAATGTAATTACAATTCCCTTCCAATAATGAAAACACTTCAAACAATCAAAATATAAATATTTTATAAAAGAAAATTATAATAACAATAATGATAATAGTAATAATAGTAATAATAATAATGTGGGGGTGGGGGGGGTGGGGCCAATGTTTTTGGTACAAATCAAACCAAGCCTAGCTTAGTCAATCATGCAAGTATCTTTAAATAGAGAAAAGACCAACACTAGAGCCTAAAGGAATTTAGCTAAGATCACAACCACCATTCTTACAAAAGTGGCCCATTAATGCAGTTATTCAGCCTCATCAATTTTTGACATATATTGTTTGAAAAACTCCAAATCCAATTTACTTGGGGATCAAAATCAGTAAAGCCAATTCATAAAACATAGGGGTCCCATTTTCCAGAATTTTCTTCAATATAAATAAGATTGCATTTTATGTCATTTATTTACACTTTTTTTTCAATAAAAAAAATCTAGTTAGAAATTGTCATGACTCTCTCTATTCATTTAATTAGTAATGGCCCCCAAGACTCAAGCCTCATACTGTGGCCACAAATTCTACTTTGGTGCCGGTTAGATTTTTCTTTTTTCAAAAGGCTAATAAAACTTTATAAACCCAATTCAAATTAAATAAGAGGATATAAAAGGTAAAGGTGTCATGATATTTATTTCACGATAAGAGTCTCGTTCCATTTGATTTTAAATGTTATTATTTAACAAAAAACAAGAACATATATTTTTTTTTTAAAAAGAATTTATTATTTTAAAATTTATCTATAATTTTGAGACGGAAGGAAGGAAGAAGGGGTATATTTGTAATCAGTCCTACAAACTCCACATCTGGAAAAGTAAGATTTCTTGCACATTCATGAGTAACAGAGGAATTTTAAAGATGAACAGTAATATAAGAATTATTAGGCTCTAATGCTCCAAGAAGAGTAGTATGCCCATTCCTTCACAGCCTGTAAGAAGCCTCACAAATTATGTAAGAAAACCGACAATTAGAGATAATTCCAAGCAACCCCATGTGGGATTTTCTCTTTTTACTCGCACCATTCACAATTCCTCTTGCTCATTTTCTCCGTTGAACTACCATCACTTTCCCCACAAATTTCTTGCTCCAATTTAGTGGGTCTCTAGTTTTCATCATGTGGGATTCAGAAAGTGAATCAGCTGGAGGGAGAGATTATGGCAATGAAGTGCTTACCACCAGTAAGCATGGCCTCAAGACAGATGGGTTTGAACAAAGAGGCAAGTCTTGGTATGTATTAAAACTTTTATTAGTTAATCTTTTGGTAGATTAGAATTGTGGCAAATTTAAATAATCTTTTTTGTCTTTTATTTAAGCAGATAAGTATTGTTGCTCTTGTATTTTGATATTACATGAATTTTTTTTGTAGAAATAAACATGTAATTCATGATATGGAGATTGAGTTAGAGAAAAATAAGTTTACATTTTACACTAATTTGGACTCCATTTCAAGTTGCATAGCATGGATTTCATGCTCCAAAATGGGCATCCAAGTGCTTTTGCTTTAGAAAGACTAAATGTCACTTAAGAACAAGTAAGCTTCTTAAAATATTGGCAACATTATTAGAAAGGGATGAACTAGGGATGAAATTAAATAGATGTTGGTAATACTAAGAAATTAAATAGATGTTGGTAATACTAAAGAAGTTGGCTTAATCTTGCTTGTTGCATATTTGTGCGTGTTTTTCCTGCGAATAGGTATGTTGCAACCGATGTTCCAAGTGACTTTTTGGTTCAAATTGGAGATGTTAGTTTCCACTTGCACAAGGTAGCTATTTTTTTTTTTTTTGCTTAATTTACCATCTGTCTTATGAATTGAGGGTTAAAATATCTTCAGTCCAAAGTTAGAATGCTAATTATACTCTTTTCTATATATTTATGATTTAAAATACGAAGTATCCGCTGCTTTCTCGGAGTGGAAAGATGAACAGAATCATATATGACTCACGAGAAGGAGAATTGAGCAAGATAGCTTTAGATGATCTTCCGGGTGGTCCAGAGGCTTTTGAGCTAGCAGCAAAGTTCTGCTATGGAATTGCTGTTGATCTAACAGCAACAAATATTTCTGGTCTAAGATGCGCTGCAGAATACCTAGAAATGACAGAGGACTTAGAAGAAGGCAATCTAATATTCAAAACCGAAGCTTTTCTAAGTTATGTAGTGTTATCATCATGGAGAGACTCCATTCTAGTATTGAAAAGCTGCGAGAAACTATCACCATGGGCAGAAAACCTCCAAATTGTTAGGCGATGCAGCGAGTCCATTGCATGGAAAGCTTGTGCCAATCCAAAAGGAATAAGATGGCAATATACTGGGAAACCCTCGAAAGTTTCTAGCCCAAAATGGAATGAAATGAAGGACTCGAGCCCAAGTAGACACCACCAAGTTCCTACAGATTGGTGGTTTGAAGATGTCTCGATTCTAAGGATTGATCACTTTGTTAGGGTCATTACTGCAATCAAAGTAAAGGGTATGAGATTTGAACTGATTGGGGCTTCAATAACACATTATGCAGTTAAATGGCTTCCGGGATTCATAAAAGAGGGAGGAGTGGCAGTAGATGAAGGAAGCAATAGCAGCCATAGTAATGGTAGTGGCAGTGGTTGGAAAGGGGGGCTTCATATGATTGTGGCCGGAACCAAAGACGAGCCACCAACTGTTCAAGCTAAAGATCAACGGATGATTATTGAGAGCCTTATAAGCATAATTCCCCCTCAGAAAGATAGTGTATCGTGCAGTTTTCTTTTGCGTTTATTGAGAATGGCGAATATGGTGAAAGTTGCTCCTGCTTTGGTTACTGAGTTGGAGAAACGGGTTGGGATGCAGTTTGAGCAGGCTACATTGGCAGACCTACTCATTCCTTCCTATAGTAAAAGCGAGACTTTGTATGATGTTGATCTTGTTCAGAGGCTTTTGGAGCATTTTCTTGTTCAAGAACAGACGGAAAGTTCTAGTCCTAGCAGGCAGTCCATGTATGAAGGAACTCTAAGGGGAAATAATCCGAATGCCAAGATGAGAGTAGCAAGGCTTGTTGACAGTTACCTGACGGAAGTCTCCAGGGACAGAAACCTTTCTTTGACAAAATTTCAGGTCCTGGCTGAGGCTTTGCCTGAATCAGCAAGAACTTGTGATGATGGACTTTATCGAGCAATTGACTCCTATCTTAAGGTAACTCAAATATTAATTTGTAATTTAGATAGTAACTCTTATTTTATTTTTTCGACCCTTTCTATTGGATTTATTACTGGCTTGGAAATAAGATCACGTAATTAGGCAGAGAAAGTGACTTTGACATACCTGAAAAGCATGGATAAATAGCTGACTGATTTACCTGCAGAAGAGTATATATCTCAAAAATAATAAATGATTTAAAAAGTTTCTTAAAGTGAAAGCTATAATGAATTGAGGAAGAAAAAGGGAGCATGAACTAATTTCTCTGAACAGAAAGTAAGAGAGAAAGCTAATAATGAGATATGAGTTAAGACTGCAACAAATAGTAGTAGGAAACATAATGATTAGGTTAAAAAAGTTTTTTGTCATAATAATCAATAGGGTTATCAATAAACTAATGCAGGTAAATAAAACTATGTTGCAACTAGCAAGGGTACATTCAAGAATGAATTTCAAGAACATTCTGTCTATGTATTTTGAAAAATAAGTATTTCCATTCTTATTATATTTTTCCATCCCAGTTCCAAAATATAAGATCACTTGCCTTTGTATACCGTTCCAAAATATATGATCACGTGCCTTTGTATACCGTTCCAAAATATAAGACCACTTGCCTTTGTATACTGTTCCAAAATATATGATCACTTCCCTTTGTATACTGTTCCAAAGTATAAGATCAATTGCCTTGTAAAAAAATACAAAGGCAAGTGATCTTATAATTTGGAACGAATGGAGTATAATTTTACGTTTTTCTCATTCTTGATGTGCTGTTAAAAGAAGAATAGGGAGAGATTACTGTGATTAGTTATGTATGATGTTGCTGTGTATTCTCATATAGCATACAGACAACCTAATTGCTTAAATTTGATCTATTCTAAAAACCGACAGGCACATCCAACACTTTCAGAGCATGAAAGGAAACGCCTCTGCCGTGTGATGGATTGCCAGAAGCTATCCATTGATGCTTGCATGCACGCTGCCCAAAATGAACGCCTCCCGCTAAGAATTGTGGTACAAGTACTCTTCTCTGAACAAGTGAAGATAAGCAATGCAATAGCCAATAACTCACTGAAAGAAACTGGAGACTCACAATACCAACCGATGGTGTCCAACAGGAAAACATTACTTGAAGGAACCCCTCAGTCATTTCAGGAAGGATGGGCTACTGCTAAAAAGGACATTAATACTCTCAAGTTTGAAGTCGAGACTGTTAGGACTAAGTACCTCCAGCTCCAAAATGAGATGGAAGCTTTACAGAGGCAGTTCGATAAACTGGCAAAGCCGAAACCAACATCAACATCAACTTGGAGCAGTGGCTGGAAAAAGCTGAGCAAGATCACGAAAATGACTAATTTAGAAAACCATGAAATGGGGTCTCAGATTCCAAATGCAAACTCAGAACAGACTCGAAAAACTCCTAGAAGGTGGAGGAATTCCATTTCCTAAGGAAGGTCACAAAGAATGATATTTCCCCTAGATTTTTCTACATTTTAAGGCAGTGTCCCCCCCCCCCCCCTTCTTCTCATTTATAATTTCCAGTTTTTGTTTTTTGGCCCAATTCAGTTACTTCATAAAGTAGCTCAAGTTTGTAATCCAATGTGTTTGTATCTTTGGTTAATGATTTCTGAACTGTAATTTTAATCATTTATAAAGTCTTTGATTCTGGAGAAGTTAAAGACAAGCTTATCATGCAAAAAGACTTTTATCTTGACATAAATATCAGAAAATTGTTGTGCTGAGATTGAGTTTGTACTGCAATCCTACTACTATACTTTAAATGAGAGTTTGTAGTTTTATACTTCAGATGACAATGGTAAATGGTGGCAGACATCAAACTGTTATAGTCGAGCTCGAGTTTGAACATTCAAAACTCAGACTTAAGACAAGAAGTATTACCATTGGATTACTACCAAAGCTACATATATATGAAAAATCCTTGTCAAAATGCTATGTATCATACAAATATAGCAGGCTTGCAGACTACCAGGTAATATGAATACAATAAATAGGTACCGTGATTAATACACTAACAAAAAAGGACCATGTTAGATTATGCTAAACCACAAAAAAGTACATAGGATAGGACTTGTCACATGAGTATGACCTAGTCCATTGAAATCCAGAGACTCCATTGCATTGGACACATATCTAAAGTTCTAAACACTCGATATCCACTATTCCTATGTTGAAGAAGCCAAAAATCCATACTTTGTAATCATTTCATAGAAGAAAGGACACAATTCCAGAAAATACCAACAAATTATTATGGCATTGGATTTTTATCATACACATGACAACAATTGCTTACAAACAAAAGCATATAACTTTGTCAATTGTACTATCAGAGCAATAAGTCAATAATTTGAACAGCTATAACAATATCATTGTCCACCACCAAATATATGTTAAATAAATTATATTGGAACAGTGCTATTTTATAGAATAAAATTAATTAAATTGATTATTATATTATGTATTTACATGAAATTAGAGAAAACATGTTTTCGCTGCGTAAAGGTGAAAGTCTTCAATTGTCTCTCCCAATCTTATGATGAATATATCGGTGATCAAACCCTAACTATTTTATTTATAGAATAACAAATGGTCAAAATTGTCCATCAAAATTATGGAACCCTATGTCCCATTATGGCCAAAATAATAATATTTATAGCCCACATAATTACCAAACCCATAAGAGTCCTTCTACGTGGACATGTTTATTGGACATGAATATTGGACATTTTCAAATTTTTTAATTTTTTTTTTTTGCTTGTGACTCCCAAAAAATGTATACTATTTATTCCAACTAGAATTTTTATAAACTATAGTGTTTTAGGTATAATTTGGATATATATACAAAAACAGGGTTATACAGGCTGTACAACCTTGTTCTTTTATATGTATCTAAATTACACCTAAAACAATATATTTTATAAAAATTCATGTTGGAATAAATACTATACATTTTTTAGGAGTCACAAGCAAAAAAGAAAAAAAAAATTTGAAAATGTCCAATATTCATATCCAATAAACATGTCTGCCAAGACTTATTGAACCCATAAATAAGGTGATACCAAACCCATAAATAAGGTGATTACATTAATGCAGTATGTAAGTCCAATAATTCTATAAATAGTAGATATCACATAAAAAATTATATTAAAATATTGGGTCAGTCGCTTATGGCGACATTTTTTTTGGGCTATAACGACGGTTTACTTGTCGCCATAGACCAGAATAGCAATAGCGACAGGTGAACGACCCGTCGCTATAACCAAAAAAAACTGTCACCATAAATGACTGTGTACTACACAATTGTGTATAAATATTGTGACGCCTCCAAAAATAGGCATATATCACCCATCTTGAGTCGCCAAATACATAGTACAGAATTCAAATACAACTTAATAAGACAACTGTCGTGCACAATACGACAAAACATAAACTATGAGTTTGAATACAAATATTGTCTTCTAGAGAGTATCCATACTCAAAAGGAGTCCCCATTACAATTATTATTACACTATTACATAGAATAGTGAGGACTATACTAATACTATCATCTGGTCCATCACTCCGTTTCCCGACTCGTCCCAACTATATTCTCATTTTCTGAAGAGAACAGTGAAAGAATGGGTGAGCTCAATTAGCCCAGCAAGAAATATTATGACTAAGATAATGCAGAATAAATTATCATTAGTCTCCAACAATATTAAACTGATAAAATACAATAAACATCAAGTTTAACTGCAGCGGAACAAGCAATCCATTAAAAGAGTCAAGTAGAGAATAAAATCTACTATCTTTTATGATTTAAAAAGTTTTTCATCACTTTTATTGCTGGGACTCAGCTTAATAAATAATTCACATCATCAATTCATCCCTGCACTACATGCCAAGGATATTATTTAGTATCACGACCACGAATTATTCATGCACTACGGGCCAAAGATAATCGTGTTTTCATCAACGGTCCTGATCATGCCATAAAATAATTCATCTTTGCTCCCTTGGCCGAAGAGAATCCATAGTCATAATCATACAAAAAACTGTCCATCCATGCACTACGGGCCAATGATGACTTTTTTCACATCATTTGTAATATTACGGTCATGATTATATCGAATAATCCATAGTCATAATCATACCAAGTCCATCTATGCACTACAGGCCACAGATGACTTTAAAAAAAATATAAACATGAGGATGATGACAATGATATAAGAATTCAATAAAACAAGTTCAAGAATTAAATTATCCAGGAACTAATAACGTCTAAATTGTCAACATGATACTTCTTTGTAGAGTAAATTTCAAGAATGCTCAGAAGAATATTTTCATAAAAAGATACTGGATGAAGCGCAAATATCAAGGATATTTCACTAATTTCATGGAGTATAGAAGTCAAAACTTTAACCAACTGAGTATAATATAGAATGTAATAACAAAAGAAATCACCATGCATGCGGTACTTCGCATAGACAGGTTATTCCAACAGAATAATAAGTAACGGAACCAGGTCAAGCGAAATTCGCACCGACAGGATGTTCCAACAGAATAATAAATAATGGAATAACAACAGAAATCACCATTCATGCGGTACTTCGCATAGACAGGTTATTCCAACAGAATAATAAAGACGGAACCAGGTCCGGCGTAAAATGTACAGACAGGATATTCCAACAGAATAATAAAGACGGAACCAGGTCCAGTGTAAAACACATAGACAGGATATTCCAACAAAATAATAAAGACGGAATAATAAAAGAATGTCACCAAGTATAGGGTAGTCCGCGTATACTGGTTATTCTAGCATAATAATAAAGAATAGAATAACAGAAGTTCTCTTCATGAATACAAAAGAAATAATACCCCTTACAGGTACAACAAATAGTATCCCTTACCTTAGAAAGAAGAGTACTAGATATAGAAGTAGTGAAGTAGCAGAACATTTTTCTTCTTTCTATCTATAGTTTCTCTCTCTAGAGTTTCAGTGAATTCGTAAGAAATAATGAAGGAATGAGCTTCTATTTATAGAAAAATAGACTGCATAGTAACTAACTCATGAACGGTCCAGATTGATTTACTTTAATCTGACGGTCCATATTTAAAACAAAATTTTTTAAATAAAATATAATATATTCTAGTTATAATCTAATAAAACGAATAACTTTTATAAAAATTTTACTATGCAAACACTATGCAGGCATTATGCATAATAAAATATAATATATTCTAATTATTGTCTAATAAAACAGATAACTTTATAAAAGTATTCTGTTTTATTTAAAAAGATTTTACTATTAGCCTAATAAAACGAATAACTTTATAAAAGTATTCTGTTTATATAAAAAACTTTTCTGTTTTATTACATTAATAATACTAATAAAACAAAACTGAGTGACTTATCACGTAAGCATTAATAACCAATACCGTGTGCAACTATGCAACCACGCGTATTACTGTACTTTTAACACCGGGTGTTTCAATAGTTAACGGTAAAACTTTCGCCGTTATTTTCATAAAATATTTTTGTCGTTTTCTCAATCCGACAATAATTCCGTTGTGGGGTCCACCAATGATTGTACCGTCATACGAATATTTCCCAACAAAAAATAATATTCCCCAACCAATTGAATATAATACAACAACTTGCATATTTTACAAAATTTATAAATACTACCTACAACTATAACATTATCTCAAATTCACACCATAATACTTAAAAAAATATTTCGAAAAAATTAAATCTTTATTCATAAAATCTGGGGTTTCACAAATATTTTTCCCTAAAATATACTATTCTAACAATATATATATAATATATATATACACACACACACACACACACACAACACACACAGAGGATCAGTCCGGACTCCCGGACCTGATTAAAATACGGACCAAA